>VDFB02281492.1:409039302-409266439 GCA_007258455.2 Sequoia sempervirens | reverse complement strand
AAAACCTTATTTTGCACAGTACAACAAGTCGCAAGGACAATTGAGTTTTCAGTCATTAGGAAAGTCTAATGGATAAAGTTGGTGGAACAGGCTCACACTTTACCTCAATCAAGTTTGAAGTAAATTTGATAGCGGAAGCAAGATCCCTACTTTTAACATGCGTATTTGGGTGGTGAACAGTTTGGACAGCGCATTGTCTTCCCTCCATGGATTTCTTGTTCTACCCAACACTCCTACAACCCTTGTTATTTGGAAAGTTACATGATTTTTCCCTTACCACATTGCAATTGGTTTTGTCCCCACGTATCAGAATAGCCTTCTACGTGGCACAAAATAACTTTAATATTTGACACCTTTCTTGTTAAAGATCGTGCATTTACAATAACTTAATACATGCATCTACCAGGTGTCATAAGGTCATTCAAGGTGCAAGTTACTATAGAGGAAATCTTCTTTCTTTTCTACAAAGCCAATGTTAATGGTGCTTGTTCATATATTTTTTCTGACATACAGACATATGACAATGTCAATGTCATCTCATGACTGATATATTGATATTGACACAAACGAGATTATATCATGTACCTTTTCATTGAGACAATTTCGGATCCATAAGTGAAAAAAATCAAGGAGACAACCATTGCAAGAAACTAGAGTTTTCATGGGTCAAGACACCATCTTGCCTATAGAAGGGTGCCCACTTGGCCAAGGTGCTTGCCTTTAAATACGGAATGAAATAGATCTTTGGCAAGTCTTCTATTGAATATTATGCAAAGCAATTATTCTACGTAAAAGTTAAAATATTTGTGTTGTTCCGATTTCAAGCATTAGTGGTCATTTACAATGCAAGCCTTCATTAACTATAAGAGTCTTAAGATATAAATTGTTGATTTGGTTGATATCAATCTTCTATATAGAGTATTTTATTTGCTGCATGATGGGAACATTTTAGACCTTAAAACACTTCAAAAAACATATTCTTAAAAACTTCATCTCTTTGGAACCGTCGACATTTTTTCTTCTCTCTCATGTTTGTTGTTTCATCAATCTGCACTTACCTAATTTACAACATAATCTCAATTAAGAGGTACAAGTGAACTTTATACTAGTACAACAAGACCGACAACCCTACTATGAGGTGAGTTTGAACATCCTTAGTCCATCTTTTTTCCTTTACTTTCAACATAGTGCGTAATTTTACAACAAAATATATTAATAAATATAAAACAATTGAAAGAAATGCACATGCCATAAGTCTACAAAAAGATTCAATAAGAAGCATAGTTAAAGAAAACAATATAATTTAAATATAATTCTTTAATTTTGAGACTTTATTTTAAATTAGCAAGTGAATGAATATCTCAAATTAGGGGTCAATGAACATTTTTTAAGATCTTTTATAAAATTCTTGGCTTCTCTATTGAGCCAATACTACTTCTTTGGATTTTGTGTTCTTTTTACTTAGTGGTTGGACTTACATACAATTTTCCTACATGTGGACAACCTTACATTTGCACTTCTTTATATGCATTATCAAACGCACTTTTTATTTTTCCTAGATGGGATACATAACAATCAATTTCTAGGCATCTATATTGGTGATACTATCCACACAACTTTTAGTTCACACGAATTCAATTTTAAGTAGATTTTAAGGACATGATTGAGAATGTCTCAAAATATGGGACCTTCAGAAATAAGTGATCTAAAAAATGTCATACTTGTTAGCTAAATGAATTTTATTTAACAATTCATTATTAGAACTTATCTGACATAGCACTGTAGGATGACTAATTATACTCACACTTTATCTCATAATGATGAGTATTGTCTTTTGTTCTTCTCTTTAAGATAGTATGGCCCTGATTTCACTAATTTCAATGCCTAATTCTTGTTACTTTGATTTAATTTGACCTTTGGTTCTTGATCTAAATTTAAGCAAGGTTGTATATATTTATATTGGCACAACCTATGGAGCCTCATCCTCACATTAGTGATTCTTTAGTAGTGGAAATTTTGAGAATTATAGTGTTATCTGAAATACAATCGGCGTAACCATTACACCTCCTTTCGGTGCAAGTGCTAGTGGTTATAAGGATACGAAACAAGCTAGAAGAAATGTTGAATATGTTGGTGGGTGGGATTTTGTCTCAAAATTTCTTCCATGTGAGAGGTGAACCCATTTCATATATAGAGAGCATCTAGAAAATACATTGTGATTGTTCAAAATGACTTTACAACTTTTTTGCAATACCAACTCTACTTTGCATTTTACATAGTGCCACATCTTACATTTTTACACCTCTCTTCCACATAGTTTCTTACACAAATAGAAGCCACCACCAATCTATGCCCTTCATCATTTCTTCCATAAATCATGTTAAACTTTTGGTCACTTCAAAATTTTGACATCCATTAGTTGATTTTCACTCATGAAAAATATTGCATAGGTAGTTTAATTTTATTTGTCTAGAATTTTTTGGTATATTTATGATATTTTTGTGAAGGAATTACCCCAGCATAAATTATAATTTAAACTTTGAAAATGGCCAGAATTAAACAAATGCGCTTATGAGGATAAATGGAGGGAAATTCCGATGACTTTAGCAGTTGAGAGTGATCAAAAGGAAAAGCAAGAGGTGAAAAGATACGAAGGAGATGGCGCAACTTAAATAGGGAAAAGAGGCATCACATCAACACGTGTCATGCTTGTTAAATAGGTAATGAAATGACAGGGATGCAAACTGGTAGGTAGAAGAGGATGACAAGGTTTATTTTTTAGTTTTTTAAAAGTTTCTAATTATGGCTAGATGTAAAGTTTGAACCTCAAATTTAAATGCACAGTGTGAAATCAGTGGCATTTTTTGAAAAATAATGGCAGGAAGGGTGGGTCCCACATACTATTTTGTTTCAATGAGATCGTCAAGTGGTAGGCGGAATTGCAAGCCTATGTGTAACTAGATGCAATAGAGGTTAAACACTTGTTAGAGTGTGATGCCCATCTTCTCTAGAATTTAGGCTTCACTTCATGGATTTTCAAGGCCTTCTTGTTGGGTATATGAAGCCTAACGGGCATCTGCGTCCCTTTTTTTTCTCTTGAAGACTAATGTTTATATGTGTGCGAAAACTCTATGTATGATGTTGCATTGAATACAAGGATAATTTCCCTACTTTCTTGTGGATGTAGCCAAATTGGTGAACCATGTTAATTTCCTGTGTCTGTGTGTAATTTTATGGGTTCTAAATTTATCTAATTACTTAACAATTAGTTTTAGAGCACGAAGTACAAGAGATCCAGGGAGAGCAAGGTATTAGAGAGGTCAAGAAGCTTGAACCCAAAACCCATGGTGATTGTAGGTGTGGTGGCCTACATCAAAACCCCTCATTATCTTCACGCTAAACACTTTGTGGGCTCAACATCTCAAAACAAAGGATACATTAGATTGGAGGAGGCGACACCAGATGTTCCTAAACTGTAGTATAGGTTGGACACCATATTAGGGGTGAAGTCATTTGGAAGACATGGCAGCCCATAAGTGTGGGAAAAGAAATTGTTGCAAAATGAAGACTTGGGTCACTAACTTAGACTGTGAAGGGAATATTTTAAATAAGACTAGCCAACAAATTGGAGGTCGATTGAGATTATGGGCTCATACAATGTTCAAAGCAAGAGTGGGATTTTATAAAATTAATGCAGATTGGTAAGAGTGCACCAAGATGGACGGGAAGTTAGACCTACAGATAGACGCCAAAGCAAGAAAATGAATCACAACATGAAGCAATGGGGTATGTGTTGACATGCCAATGAGGAGATATAGGTGTAGCTAGAGGATGTAAAAGAGTTGCTAATGAAACAAGACAAGAAAAATGGTGTAACAAAGAGAGAATATGAGAACATAGAAGAGGAATTTACAGAATGTGAAAGGATAGACAAAGAAAAAGTAGAGGTTGTGGAAGAGGAAGACAAAGGGATAGTGTTTTTTGAAAATGTGATAGTTATCTTCATACAATTGGTGATGATGGTTCTTGTTTTCAAGATGTTGGTTATTGTGCCATGGTGGACTCTTGATTCTAGATTAGAGTGTTTGGCATGATAGAGGTTCTCTTGATACAGGGTATGCTCTTTGGAGCATGTGGTCTTCCTTTGTGGAGATGTTAGATCACGGTGTCATGTTGTGTTCCCAAGTTATGCAGACGTGTTGTGGGAGGTTTTGACAGTGGTCTTCTTAGTTCTCTTGGTATTGATTACTTTGGTCATTTGCTTGGAGAGCTTCATGATGGTACAGTGTTGATTGGTATACTTGAGTTGTCTTTTGGTTTACATTGTTCATGCAACATCAATTTAAGGATATATGTTTGTTTTTCATTGGATTGCAGTATAAGGATCTTCAAATGTTTTTCACATCAATGGTTTTTGGTGTGTTTTACTATCCTAGAAGATGGTATTTTTTTTGTGCAAAACAGTAGATTATATAGTGATAAGAATTGTTGTATGGGTTGGATATGTTGGTGTGGCCTATGGTCGAGTCACCCTTGTTAGAGAAGTTTGGGGCACCACTTGTGATTGTGCCTTGTTGGCTGGAATGTTAACGAAGCGACATGAGTAATGCACTCATTCTAGGTATGCATTCATCTAGACATGGTTGATGCAGTGGGAGTATTGAGCAATCTGGTGGATGCATTGATGAAGATAGTATAATGGGAGAAGTTTGTGCATGGGTGCAGCTGGAATGTTAACAAAGTGATGCGGTGAATGCACTCATTCTAGTTGTGATGGAGGTCTTGGTGTTTGGCTTTCAAGACATGAAGTTGGATTTCTCTCAGTATTGTCAAGATGTGACAATGACAGAGAAGTAGGGGAATTTCTGATATGTTGCAGTAGTCGTTGGACTTCAAGTGGGAGATTTTTGGGTATATGAAGCCCAACAGGTCCATATGTGTCCCTTCATCTTCTCTTGAAGACTATTGTGTATATATATATGCGGGAAAACTCTATGTATGATGTTGCATTGAATAAAAGGATAATTGCCCTACTTTCTTGTGCATGTAGCCAAATTGGCGAACCACATTAATTTCCTGTGTTTGTGTGTAATTTTATGGGTTCTAAATTTGTCTAATTAATTAATACTCCTCACATTAAAATAAGTATTTAAAAAGGAGAAAAAATAGCAATTTTACATGGTAAGGTGTACAAGGTATGAAACATTTTCCTGTTTAACAGTGCGCAAGGTATAAAAGAATAGTTATAAAAAATTTCAATTTAATGTCTTTGTGATTTTAAAGTCATGAATGTTGATGATGAGTATCCATAACTCAATGAAATGTGTTACTCAATTTAAAAGGAAACAAATCATGTGATGTCATATCAATACACTAATAAAGCATGATTTAGTACATAATTATGGATCTAACTTATTTTTGATCTTTTTGAACACTCAAGAAAATGCATGTTAATTTGACATCATATTTGATGATCTAACCCTGAACCTTATAATTTCTAAATAGATGGATTAGCCAAAAAAAAATTAAAAATGGGATTATTTTGAAATTTGTAAATATGATTGAGAAACATAAAAATTAGTGCCAAACTATGGATCCTCCCACCCATCTTATCAATGCCTATATTTAGTAGGGCAAGTCATTTAGCACCCCTATTATGGATGGGCCCCTATGTGGCCCCTATTTTTCACTCTATTGGTTCACTATTGGAATGATAAAGAGAGGAAGTAATTATACAAGAGGACCACCCCTCACATATTCCATCACAACCAATGCCATGAGGCCAATCATAGCCAAATGCCCATTCCAAATCTCTGCTAAAGAAAACAATATTGGATGCAACTTGCTCTCCGTCAATATCCCCTTAAACATGGGCACCAATGGCGCCACTGACAACATTAATCCACCTAAAACAAACCACGACACTTCTCCACTGCTCAATTGTGACACTATATATTCTTCGCTCAAAAGCTCCACTCCAACTGCAGACACGAACCCCACCATGGCCTGCCTACCATTAACGGTCTTTGGTGTTGGCCCTAAGAATGTGAACATGTCACCAAACTTCGTGCTAACCTGGCCAAACCCAATAAAAATGACATTAAAAATTTCCAGATCATATGTATTTTACAGTGAGGGTTTTGGGCATCGAAAAAGGTACTTGCTTTTTTTGTGAGGAATGAAGGCACAAAAATTCTGGTTAGACTTGGGATGGATGTTTCCAAAGTAATATGAGAAGGAATATCGTCTGATGGAGAGAGATCTTTCAACGCTGAATCCACCTACCAAGATAAATAAATTATAAAGAATTTTCACTAGAATTGGTTCGTAGGGAGTAGTGAACATAAAGTGATCATGAAGAAATTGAAAACCTTGGCCAAGCACTGTTAATTTTTATAACCCAACAACAAATTAATTACTCAATAAAATCACAAAAGGAAATCTAATTTATAACAATTAACACACTAGGTTAATTAACAACTAATAACAATGAAAGAAAAAATAACAACAAGCCAATCACAAATGCACAATAACACAGAATTACCCAGGAAACCCTAGTATGGGGAAAAACCTGCAAATGTAGGATCTACTATTCATCCTAACAACCAACTTTTCTTTCGAAAATACAAATACAAGTTTGCTACAGGAATATTACATATATAGAGCCCAATTGTTTTACTTAGTGTGCAAGAAAAGAAACTTTCCTTGCATTATTTGGCTTTAAATCACACATAAAATCACTCTTGGTTTTATCCCAACCTCACAAAATTGAAAACATTATATTAAAGAATAAAAAATCTACTATTGATGAAAATTCAACTCAAGTTGCTTTAAAGCAACTCCACATCCCACCTTTTGAGCTAGAAAATCAACACTCCCTCTTAGCGAGGAAGGTGTTCTGCACAACACCCAACTTGTCCCTAAAGAATTCAAACCTACTCTTCATCAAGGCCTTGGTTAGGATATTTGCTATCTATTCATCCATAGGAATATATTGGAGCTTCATTATCCCCTTCTCCACACAATATTTGATGAAGTGGTACTTGATCTCAATGTGCTTTGACTTTTCATGAAACACTAGATTCTCAGAGAGTTTGATACAACTCTGATTATCATAGTAAACAACTATAGGATCCAACTCTTGATCAAAGAGCCCAACTAGATGTTTTTGAAGCTAGATAGCCTCACATGTAGCCATACTGGCTGCCATATACCCGGCCTCTGTATAACTCAACACAACTAACTTTTTTTTCTTGTTGTACCAAGAGGTTGCTCCTAATCCCAAACTAATATTGCACCCTAAAGTGCTCTTTCAATCAGTTGTACTTCTTTCCCAATCTGTATGACTAAACCCCTTGAGCTTCACTCCATCCTATTGAACATACTTCAACCCATAATCAATTGTGCCTCATAGATATCTCAAAGCATGCTTCACAGCTATCCAGTGCACATGTTTAGGTTCCACCATAAATTGATTGAGTGAGTTCACTGCAAAACAAATGTCTAGCCTAGAATTGACCAGATACATAAGAGAACTTATCAACTATCTGTATAAAGTTGGGTCCACTACCTTTGATCTAGAAGCCTCAATCTTCCTCTAATTGGTCACAAGTGGTGTTGACATGGGCTGATAGGTCTCCATCCTAAATTGCTTCAAGATATCAATTAAGTACTTCCCTAGTCCAAGGAAGATCTCTGCCTCTTTCTGCCACAACTCCAATGCCAAAAAGTAGTGCATCAACCCCAAGTCCTTCATCTCAAGCTCTCCTACAAGATCTCACTTAAAATTTACTATGATGTCCTCTAACCTTGTGAGAAATAAATCATCAACATACAACACCAATACGAGAAGTTCTCCCTTCACTTGAACAAAGTATCAGTTTGAATCTACCTCATGCTTGATGAAGCCTATGCTCTGCAAGTAACTTTCAATACATGAATACCACACCTTGGGAGCCTACTTGAGTCCATACAGTGCTCTTTTCAACTTGCATACATGAGAATCCCTCCTATGTGCTTCAAATCCTTCTAGTTGCTCTATATAAATCTCTTCCTTAATCACTCCATTGAGGAAGGTCGTCTTTACATTCATCTGGTGAATCCTCCAACCCATCTATGCTACTACAAAAATGATAGCTCTTATAGATGAGTACCTAGCTACTGGAGCGAAAGTATCATCATAGTCAACTCCTTCCTTCTGAGAAAACCCCTTAGCCATTGTAAAGTTATAGAATTTCACCTAGGGGCAATTCCAAATTCTTGCACTTTTTCCTAGCATTTATGACACCTGAGAGAATTAATGACAAAAATCCCATGGGTCAAAACTTCATGATTTTGACTCCATGCGAACTTGTGGCAGAGCAACAAAATCTTGATGAAATGTTTCCTGAAAATCTGGGCTTTAGATGCTTGTGTGGTGCGCGAACGTCTATGTGGCGCGCTAGTGTCCTGGTGGTTTTTTGAGTTTGAAACATGGAATCTGGAATCTTGACTCTCTCTACATGTGTCCTGGCAGTCAAATTTCAGACATAACTACTCTTTTGCACCCTTGCATGCATCAAAAACCCCTTCCTTGCTCTCATTTTGGGTTGGAAGTCATTCATTCAAGCTCTCTTACCACTTGCTCCATCTTTGAGTTCTCTTCATCTTTGATAGCAACACTATCACAAGCGAAGCCATGCTGGACTGAGGTCCTTATAGTAGCAACAACTCTCAAAAAAGAACTCAATGGTGTGTTTGTGTGCTCCAAAGAGGGTCTAGTCCCATGGGTAACACTTTCTCTCTCTCTCTCTCTCTCTCTCACTTTCTTTTCATACTTGTTTATTTACTATCACATGGTGTGGGTTCTACTCTTGAAGCGGGTTTTTCTTTCACCACACACTTTGTCTACTTAGTTTATACTCATTTTCAACTTGGTTGTCTATGGATGTGGGAAAACCTAAATGGGGGTCTGACTGAGGTAGAACCCTATACAACCCCAACCTTTTACCCTCATTCTACTGTGTGTAGGTTACAAAGAAAATCTTGGAGTGAAGGATCAAATGTCTAGTAAGAGGTAAGCTTTCTCCAAGTCCCCTTGTACTTGTCATAGTTTTTGGCTTCTTATTAGATTTCTTCATTCAATATATCCTAGATATAAGTCCAAAAGTGAAACTTGGTTCTTCCCGCTTGAGCTCTTGAGCTCTCTACCGCTTTGGATGTTGACATGTCCTTTAGACAATAGTGTGTTGCACTGGCATCCTAAAACCACGATGTTGTCTTTTGGATGAGAGCTCACTCATCTGAGGTAGGAATCTCAAAGTTCTACTCTTAGGATCTGAAGTGGCTTTCTCTGAAACACAACTTGGGTATACTTCTCCATAGTTTCACTAACCTAATTATATTGAGGTGTATAAGGGAAATTCATTCCCTAGTGATCTCTAGAGAACAAAGGGACCCACGTGTGATGAATCCCTCTTATATCACATTTTGGTGAACCCGACATGAACCACATTGAATCTATTTTCACAATGTTGTGTGCTTATGATAATCCCTTTTCTAAAGAAGATTTTAATATGTTGGAGGACACTTTAGATGACTTCTTAGAAGCGCTCTCCCCTATTTGAAAATCTTTCAAACCAAACTCCTCTTCACAAACCAAGGAGTTAGTAAATGTGGTTGCAGTCTTTGTGGCTCCTCTGAATCCTAAGAAACTTGTCATTTACATGACCCAAGAAAACTTGTCCTCTAGGGAGAACTATTCTGTCTATGGGATTTTGTGTCATAGTGATTCATCAAACTTGTATTTGAGGTTCATGAAAGCTACAAACTCCACTTCCTATAATGCTATTGGGCACACATATAATATGCGGGGAAACAAATAGAACTTGGATCAACCACAAATGGTTCCTACATCACAACCCACTCAAGTTCCTACTTCTTTACCACCTTCTCAACCAAGCCTTCCTTCAACACCTAAACCTACGATCAAAGTACCAAGTGACTGATCTTGTCAAGCAACTTTTTTTTACACCAACTAAGATCTCACTTTGGGACTTGCTTCATACCACTTTGATTTATCAAGAGATGTTGCAAGAAGCTTTACAAAAGATTCTCTTTCCCATCTCTACTAGTCCCACTGATGTTAATGTGTTGTTGGCTCACATTTGAGTGGATTCAGCTAATATCATGTTCCATCTACAATAACTCCCACCTCCGGATGTATAGAATCAAGTGGATCCGTTGATGATTATTATTAATATTAATAATATTTGTATTAGGTGCACTCTTGTTAACATTGGTTTGAATCTCAACATTTGCGGTATTGATCTATTACCCAAGTATAAAGTTGATTCATCTTCTTTAGTGTCTTCCTCTTTGTACATTTGTGGGTTTGATAACATTGGCCACCAAGCTCTAGGTATGATAATACTACCTTTGCAACTAGGTCTTGTTACCTTACCTACGTTGGTTTATGTGATGCCTGGCCCTTTACCATACAATATTCTCTCGGGGAGACCCTAGATCCATGCTATGGGTGATGTGACTTCTACTTTACACTATTCTTTAAAGTTCATCACAAATAATCAGGTGGTTACGGTTAAAGTGGATCCAAAAGTTGTTCACCTTTGTGAACTAGCAGCTTCTTGTCATGCTTCAGTCATATCCACTCTTAAGAATTGTATCTCATCTTTAACCACTAATGCTATGGCATGTTCCTCATTAATACACTCTATACAATTCATTCTTAGAGTGAGTGTCAGTAGAGATGAACCACCTAAAGTAGATCCTAAGCCTCCCCCATCTTCCTCTTCTTCCTCTCCATCAAATGCTTTCCTTAGTGATGATTGGGGCTCCTTGGAATTCTCTAAATTCTTTATCGCGAAATACAAGGTGAATCTCTCTTGCATTGAATTTCCAGGTACTTTTGACACAAAGATGGATGATACTCCTACAGGGGAAGAGAAGTGTGATCCTGTTCAAGGGACCACTCCTTCCTTTGCTAAGGAGAGAAATCATGCTCCTGCAAAGGAGGTTAACATTTGTGAACCTAGTAAGGATGGTGGGAGCGCTCCTGTAGAGATATTCAACATCCATTGGTGGAACAAAGCACTCTACATAGAGCCACCACCTTGTGAGTTTTAAAAACTTGTTATGGGTTTGGATATGAATAGTTTGCTTCTAGATATGGATATGGGAAAAAATTCCTAGGGATTATCGAACAAGGAATCCAAGTCCTTATCTAGTTTAAGCCATGACAATGCTATCTGGGTTTGGGATGCTCTATTGAACAGTCTAAGTAAAAACCTTGGTTGAGTGTTAACATGATTTTTGTTGATCCATTAAGCTTGGTCCATCCTAAGTTAATAAAGGAAAGGGAGCAGGTTGAGAAAATCCCTTTAGATGTTTTCTCTTTGGATGAGGCACTGGAGGAATTCCTAGGTGCCTATTCCATGTTGCCTTCTTTTCATCACAAAATATGATTCTCGTATCACCTACATAAACAAGCATACTTTGGAGAATCCATCTTGAATATTGATGAGGAAGACCCTCTATCTAATGTCGATAATGATGGTTTGATATCTCATCTTGAAGATCGTAGTTCTCTCCATAAAGGACATACTACTAAAGTCTCTATGGATTGTAAATCCTCAGAAAAATTAATTAAGATTGGGAAGTGTCTTTCTTGGCAAGAAGCGGATGAACATTCCGATCTCTTGCATTCTCATCTTCGCTTGGATGTATGAGGACATGCCCAGTATTGATGATTCTATAGTGGTTCACATTATTGTCCTATGTCGTGATGCCAAGATAGTTAAGCCAAAAATCTAAAAGATCAATCTCAGGGTGATGTTGATGGTCAAGTGAGATAAAGAAGCTATTGAAAGCAAGATTTATCTGTCCAATTGACTACTCCCCTTGGATATCAAATAGAGTCATTGTTAGTAAGCGTGATGATTGTATTTGAATATGTATTGACTTTCAAGATCTTAATAAGGCTTCTCTTAAGGATGATTTTCCATTGCCTAATATAGATAGGATTGTGGATTCGATTGTAGGCCATGCATTGTTATCATTCATGGATGGCTTCTTAGGTTACAATCAGATCCGTATTAACCTAGTGGATCAGTACAAGAAAACCTTCACTACCCCTTAGGGTAGTTTTTGTTATGTGGTCATTCCCTTTGGGTTAAAGAATGTGGGAGCAACTTACCAATGGGTGATGACCTTGATATTTCATGATTTTATTCATAAGATCTTAAAAGATTACGTTGATGACATCTTGGAAAAATTGATAACACGTCAGGATCATGTGAAGAACCTTCATCTTGTCTTCAAAAGGATTTGACTCTATAAGATGAGACTCAATCCCCATAAGTGTGTCTTTTGCATGGATTCCGACAAGATTTTGGGTTCATAGTTTCTCACAGTGGAATCGAGGTTGACACAAATAAAATTGATGCCATCGTTAACATGCCTCCACCGAGGAATATCACTAAGTTACAAATTTTACAAGGGGAGATTCAGAAGATTCATAGATTTATATCTCATTTGGTTGATTGTACCCTTCCTTTCACCAATTCTTTTGAAAAAGGAGGTTCACTTCATATGGGACGAGGAGTACCAGAGAGACTTTGAGTCAATCAATGCTTATTTGGCCAATCCTCTTATATTGATGTCGGTTATGCAAGATAGACCCTTTTTGCTTTACCTTGCTGCATCACCATATTCCTTGGTAGCCTTGCTGGCTCAATATGATGACATAGGGAAAGAGAGAGTGGTTTACTACATTAGCCGTGTTCTCGTTGATTATGAAACTCGTTATTCCTCCATGGAGATACAATTCTTCACTCTTGTCTTCGCTATTGAGAAGTTGAGACACTACCTTATCCATGCCAAAACACATGTCATAGTAAAAATGGATCTCTTAAAGCATATGTTCTCTAGTGCTAACCTTGTTGGGCAATTATAAAAATGGGTTATGTTGCTCTCTAAGTTTGATATAAAATTCATTACTTAGAAATCAATAAATGGTCAGGTAGTTGTTGATCAATTGGAAAATGCTCCCTCATCCCGTTCCTTCCTAGGGTTGTATTTATTCCCCGATGAGAATATTTTTGTGGTTAACTATGAACTTGAATGGAAAATGTATTTCGATGAATCAAGGTGTCAGACTGGTTATGGAGTAGGTGTGGTCTTAATATCACCTGAAGGTAAATCGGTCCCTTTATCCTTTCAATTAGATTTTCCTTGCACTAATAACATTGCTGAGTATGAAGCTCTTATTGTTGGCTTGTGTGTCATGATTGCACTAAGAATCAAACATCATCATATACTAGGTGATTCTAAGCTCATTGTGAATCAGATTATAGGTACCTATTAATCTAAATAAAGTAAGTTGTCCCAATATTGAGACCTTGCCTTGTCCTTGCTTAATTAGTTCTCCTCTTTCACAATAGACAGTGTCCCTAGGAGGGAAAATAGACATGTTGATGCCATGGCAAGTGTTGCTTCTTTGGTACCTTCAGAAGAGGATATGAAGGAATACCACTTCGTGGTTTGTGTCTTGTGAACCCCTATGGTTTCCTATCAACCTAAATTTTAATATTTTTTGTGTTCTCATGTAGACTCAGGAGAATGGTTCTCTAGTATCTGTAATTACCTAAAGATTGGAATCTTTCCCTGTGATGCCACAAAAAACAATTGCACTCATATATGAAAGCTTTCAACATGTTATGTCATTTTATCCAATGTTCTTTATCAAAAATCCTACAATGACTTGCTTCTCAAATGTCTCACTAAAGTGGAAATACCTTGCCCTTAAGGAAGCCCATTTGGGCTCTAGGGGCAAACACTTTGGTGATAGATCCCTGGAAAGAAGATTGATACACATGGAGTACTATTGGAAAACAATGGAAAAAGATTCATTCAATTTTATTAAAAAGTGCCCTCAATGTCAACAACACAGTCGTTTTAATCAAACACCTACCCAAGAGTTACAAAATAAAACCTCTCCTTGGTCGTTCGCAAAGTGAGGGTTGGATATTATTGGAAAAATATCACCTCTTTCTTCTAAGGGATATACCTTCATTATTACCACTATAGATTACTTCATGAAATGGTTTGAATCTATTCCACTTCAGTCCACAAATGTTGAATCCATCTGTAGCTTTCTTATGAACAACATTATTTCTTGTTTTGGATTTCCCACTACACTTGTTTCTGATAATGACACACCATTCAAGAATAAGGAAGTAAAGCAATTCTTAGAGAAATTCCATATCCAACATATATTTTGTATGCAATACTATCCACAATCTAATTTCCAAGCAAAAGCATCTAAGAAGACTCTTGAGCTCATTCTTTGTAAAATAATTAACAAGCACAGTAAGGATTGGAATATTCAATTAACGTATGCTTTGTGGGCCTATTGCATGAGTGTTCGTACGGTGATGGGAACGATGCCTTACAATAGATCATGTATGGTGTTGAAGCCATCATTCCTTTAGAATTGGAAATTTTATCTTTACAAGTTTCTCTTAAAGGGTTAAATGATGATGAAACCTACCAAGTTAACCATTTGCATCAACTAGAGATGCTCAACGAGCATTGATTACAAGCCCTCAATCATCTTAAAGCTTATCTGCAGATGCTATTAAGACAATATAATCAAAGTGTGCTTCCTAGGGCCTTTAAACTGGGAGACCTAGTTCTCTGTGAAAACTAGAGAAATGTAAATGGTTTGTCTGATTAGAGAGGAAAATTTAGTCCTAACTAGTTAGGCCCTTACATTGTGATCTATATTTATGGTTAAGGTGCATATGGATTATCATCTATGGATGGGACACCTCTAAAAGATCCCATTAATGTGATGCATCTTCATCAATACTATGTGTAGCATCCCATGTGTCATCTATGTGGTGTTCTCTCTATGAAAGGGTAGTAGCACTACATATATTGACATTATTCATTAACACATTATGAAAAAAATTGTGTTATGATATGACCACATGTGTGTGTGTGTATGCATTATACATATATGTGTTTTGCTATGCTTTGTATCCATGTATCACACTACATCTTTTAAGGAAATTAGATCATTATTGTATTTGATTAACATACAACCATGTGTGTTTATTAAATCATGTTAGCATCTAATGTAAACATACATCCATACGAGCATATAACATACATGGAATAAACATACATGAAAGTAAAAAGCATACACATCCAAATAAACAATGCCATGATGAAAAAACTGATATGTCCATATATATATCTATATATATATGCATATATGTTTCAAATGCCATGTACATGTATTAGGCCACAACTATAAAAAATGAGTGGCTACTAAATATATTTCTATACAAAAGATCTACAAATATATATGTATGTGTATGTATCCTTGATACAAAAATGATCTACAAAATCATAAGCCCCTATGGTTGTGGCACATGGCTCCCCGAGCCCTTTAGCTCTGGCTGCTACTCTTGTAATCTTAAGAGAGACTACACAATGGTCATAGAATAGGATCGATGTATGTGTGATGTTGAAAATGCTACCCACATCCCTCTGATCTCCCCCTGCAGGGAGCATATGGTCATCTATGCCTGTCTCAGCTCTTCTCGTAGCCGTTGAACATCTACGGGGATCACAGTTTTTGGTTTCCTATCAAAGTCATCAAGGTGGCTTTGCAGGGAATCACGTGCCTACTCGACGATGTCATCCCTTATCACTACCACATCTCACTCATCAAGTGTTATTTGTAGCTCCCTCGACAGTTGGTCAACAGTCAGTTGGATGACCTCTATGCCTCACTCCTCATAGGTGGTCCTTAGCGCACTACTGAATCAAAAGTGGGGGCATGTCATCCCATAGACACTAGCCAAAAAGCCTTGAGGACGATCCCCTAGATCGGCACTCTAGGGGCTACCTCTGAAATGCACTTAGCTATTAGTCCAGTCCATGCCTGTGCATCCTTTGCAACCATAGAAAGAAAAAAAGAGAAATAAATAACACATGGCATATGTATATAATCATAAATAGAAGGAACTAGAAGTATGAAAACATAAAAAATGTGTTCTATATACCTGGGTCCCCTAGCTACCATGTGGGGTCAAAGTGAGGGGTAGTGTTAGGACCTATGCCGCTAGCATCAGTAGTAGATATCAATGATGCCAAGGCCATCACCATTGTAATAGTAGGAGTTGATGGTGCCGATGATATAGGGGTGGTTGATAGAGGATCTGACCTCCTCTACCACCTCGATCTCTAAGGTACCGCCTCCTCCTCTTGTGACCTTTACTCCTCCTCCTTGGCTTGCAACTACCCTCTCCACCTAACCTAAGGGGGTGGGGGTGGCAAGTCCCCATGTGGACTGGGATCCCCTCGTGGGGAACCCTCATCGAATATAGGAGTAGGATGGTGCCTCTCCCACCACCGTGCAACATTTGCAACCACCCCAACATTATCTACCATCGCTATGGGCAGTAGATCGTGGTTAAGTTCATCATCATCAAGGGAACAAAATTGGTGATGGTGCGGTGAGGGTGATCCTTGAGTCTTGCTGCACTCCTATAGGCCCTAGTATATGTTGGCACATCTAGTGGAATAGTCTATACATGACCATGTTGTAGCATGACCAGACTCTAGTATTATGGTACTATATTATAGTCATGGAAACTACCATAAATGGTCCTTTTGTAGGTTCCTCAGGTGCATGCCATCATCCACCCATCTGAAAAATTGATGGGGTCTCCATTTGATCCCATATGTAGTGAGAGTGTCAAACTATAGGCACCAAAACTATAAATCATTGAATTGCCATTGGCCTATCATATTGTACCAGTGGGCCATGGGGACGCAATATGGTCATCACTCAAGAAAACCAAATGACCTAGTGCACATGATGTGGGAAAAGGACCACACCTACAAACTTGTGCACGTAGTAAAGCTATGATACTCATGGTGGATGTATTGACCTAACTCCTGGTAGAGGTGTGCTAACATGTTGTACCTCCAACAAAAATCTGTCTTGCACTCGACCATCTCTCTAATTGTGTGAACAAGGCCCCTGTGTAGGTGTGATCCTCGCTTGTCTATCGTGATCCAAAAAGCAATGGTCATGACCATCACCCAACACAACAACAGTGGTGTGGTCCTCACCTAGTCATACCAATGTGTGTATATGTGGCCCATGATGTTGCCTCCATCTATCCACCTTGAGTAGTAGAGGACTCCCTCCGTCTGCTCCCATGTTGATCGGGTATCATCTAGGGCTACTCACTGTTCGTGTATGGGTAGTTCGAGGATCTGATAGATATCCTCGAGTGTGATAGTCATATCCCTAGTAGGTAACTAGAAAGATGACATAAGTGGCATCCCACGCTCCGTCAATGTTGTGAGTGTTTGCTCATGATAGCACATCTCTGGCATGGTGAACACATGCCAAAGATCGACCCACTCTAGGTGTGCGACCTCATCATTTGTTAGATGGTCCCTCTGCTCATGAATGTGTTAGAAAGGTCACCCTCCTAGATGCTCATGAATCTTTAGATACTCCTGCAAAAGTGAAAAGTTTTAAGTTAGAACATCATATTTCACAATTAAAACAAAAAATTTCCAAGACCTATGCACTTTGCACAAATGTCTGCATGCCACACATGCATCCCCATCCACCATGGATTCCTTGAGGATGCCATCATGTCCTCGAGATGTCAGAGTAGATTTGGGACCTCGACACAAAATCTAGATGGAAGCACACATTTTGGATGCAAGCACCCAAAATGGATGCTTGCACACCTTGTTGAATAAAAAAATGCTAAAAATGACCTTAAATTCATGAAAAACGAGGTTTAGAGGCATACCTGGTCAACCTTGTGAGCCTCGGTGATGTTGTCACACAGTTACTCCAACCTAAGTACTTTGTACTCCCTCCTGCTCAACATTTTGTTGACTTTTCTCTCACAAAAGTCAATTTTCTCTTAGTGAATAGTGAAAATGGCCCTTCTAGGGGCCCACCTAGGTATATATAGGCCCCCTAAGGCCCATTTTTCCTTGAGCTTGTGGCTCCCTGGTTTCTCCTAAATTTACCCTAGCAAGCTAGGGGAAAACTCAAGAGGGGGCATATAGTCACCTCTTGATGATATTTTTCTTTTGAATCAATGACTTTTTCTTAATCATTCTTATTGTCATTGTAGCTTCTTCTGATTTTTTAGGCTGACCCAAAATTTGAGTTTTCTAGGTTAAAGTCTTGAGTGATTTTCCACAACCATTTTGTCACTGTTTGTTGAGCTCAGTTGCTAAGAGAAGCTTCAGTTTTGGATAGCTCAACTTCGATGGCCTCTAAGGTCCCTTTTTTCTTGGCACAAAAATCCATAAAATTCAAAATTTAGGTGAAATCTTTCTTCTCTAATTTAGTGAGGCTGATTTTTTCCAAAATTGAGCCCATTAAAGTTGGGGACAAATGTAATGTCACAGAATTGCACCTAGGGTCAATTCCACATTCTTGCACTTTTTCCTAGCATTAATGACACCATAGAGAATTATTGACGAAAATACCATGGGTTAGAACTTCAAGATTTTGACTCCATGTGGACTTGTGGTAGAGAAATAGAAGCCTGACAACATGTTTGTAGAAAATATAGGCTTCGGATGCTCGTGCAACATACGAACATCTATGCAACGTGCTAGTGTCTTGGTGTTTTTTCCAAGTTTGAAATAGGGAATCTAGAATCTTGACTCTCTCGACATGTGTCCTAATAGTCAGATTTTGGATGTAACGACTCTTTTCCACCCTTCCATGCATTAAAAACCCCTTCCTTGCTCTCATTTGGGGTTGGAATTCATTCATTCAATATCTCTTACCACTTGATCCATCTTTGATTTCTCTTCATCTTTGATAGCAGCAATTTCACAAGCAAAGCCATGCCAGACTAAGGCCCTTCCAGCAACAACTCTCAAACAAGCACTCAACAATGCATCCATGTGCTCTGGAGAGGGTCTAAGCCCATGGGTAACACTTTCTCTCTCTCTCACTTTCCTTTCCTACTTGTTTATTTGCTATTGCGTGGTGTGGGTTCACTCCTAAAGTGGGTTTTTCTTTCACCACACACTTTGTCTACTTCGTTTGCACTCCTTTTCAACTTGGTTTTCTATGGAGGTGGGAACACTTAAACGGGGGTCTGACTGAGGCATACCCTTATATAGCCCCAACCATTTCCCCTCATTCTATGTGTATAGGTTGAAAAGAAAAGCTTGGAGTGAAGGCTAGAATGTCCAATATGAAGTAAGCTTTCTCCAAGTCCCCTTGTACTTGTCATATTTTCTTGCTTCTTGTTAGATTTTTTTCATTCAGTATATCCTAGATCTTAGTCCAGAAGTGAAACTTGGTTCTATCCGCATGAGCTCTTGAGCACTCTATCGCTTAGGATGCCATCACATCCTTTAGATGACAGTGTTCCGCACTAGCATCCTAAAACTATGCTACTGTCTTTTGGCTGAGAGGTCACTCATCTGAGATAGGAATCTTAGAGTTCTACTCTCTTAGGATCTAAAGTGGCTTTCTTTGAAACACATCATGGGTATACTTCTCCATAGTTTCATTAACCTGATTATATTGAGGTGTATAAGGGTAGTTCATTCCTTGGTGATCTCTTGAGAACAAAGGGACCTAAGTGCAATGAATCCCTCTTATACCATAGCCACAAACTAGTATTTGAACTTTTCCACACTAACATTAGTAGCATGCTTAATCTTATACGACCATCTCGAGCCCACCAAAAACTTATCTTTTGTTCATGGTACTACCTCCCACACACTATTCTTCATGATGGAAGAATACTCTTCTGCCATGACATCTCTCCACGCTTGGTGCTTGGATACCTCCTAAAATCTGGATGACTCTACTTCATTTAATTCACTCATAAGTGCCACATATTTATAATAACGTTTGGGAGTCTTTCTTTTTCTAATTGAATCTTGAGGATCACCCACATATTCTTGAGCCTCTCTCAATGTCTGCTCAGTTTCCCTATTTCTCCTCTTCTCGGTAGTAGGAATCTAAGGCTAGGAAATTATTTATTCCTCCTTCTTATCAATCTGCTTGGCCTGCTTTCTCTACTCTCTAGCTTGTGTGACTAAAGTTTGAGGAATTTGTGCTACCTCAATTGTGGGTGATTGCTCCTCCTCATTCATCAAGTTGCTAGACTTCTGAAGAGCCCTCTCTTCCTTAAACTTCACATATTTGTGAACCACTATTTTCTTGAGAGTAGGAATGGAAACCCAATAAGCCTGAGGAGTTTCACTATATCCAACAAGGATACCTGTCTCTGTAGTAGGTTCCAACTTGGTTCTCTTCTCAACAAGAATGTGACAATACACAAGGCATCTAAAGATGTGAATGTGCCCCAAATATGGTTTCTTACCAGTGAACACCTCTTCTGGAGTCATCTTGCACAACACTTTGTAAGGGCTCCTATTTTGCAAATACATAGTTGCATTGCAATATTTTTCCCATAACAACAAAGGTAGATCCTAATCATGAACCATGGCCTTGGCTACTCCAACTATAGCCCTATTTTTATATTCAACAAATCCATTCTACTGAGGGTTGTATGGAACTATCAACTCTTTCTTAATACCTTCCTAAGCATAGAAATATTTGAAGGAATTTTAGGTATACTCACCTCCATTATCAAACCCTATTATCTTGATCTTCCTTCCTATTTGGTTCTCCATGAGATCCTTAAACTCTTTGAACCTACTAAAGACCTCATCTTTATTCTTCATGAAATATATCCACGTCTTCCTGGAGAAATCATCAATAAAAGTAGCATAATACTCATAGCCATTCAAGGATGCTATTGACATGGGACCACACACATATGAGTGTACAAGATCCAAAATCCCTTTAGGTCTAGTGTTACTGCTTGGAAAATTGGTTTTGGCAGATTTCCCAAGAGCGAAGCCCTTGCACACCTCATGATTTTATGTCTTCATATTAGCTATCCCTATCACTATTTCCTTAAGAATATTAGTGCTCCATGGTGAAGATGAGCCATCCTCCTATGCCATGATTCTCCTAGCCCTCTATAGTTGCTTACCAATGCATGTGCTGACTCAAACTATATCCAAAACAAGTTGCCATACTTGACTCCAATCACTTTTGCAACCTTCAAATCCTTGGGATGAATATAGACTTTTCCCCTCTCAAAAAATAGGATGTAACCCTTGTCTTCCAAAGCAGAAACTAAGATTAAATTCTTTGTGATGCTAGGGACATACAACACATTCTCCACCAACAAAGGTTTCCTAGACTTCCTCTAAAACTTGATGGTTCCAACACTAGTTGCATGGTACTTGGCACTATCTCCAAGCTCAATATAGAAATCCAACTTCTTCTCCTCCAACTTGGTGAAACATTCTCTAACTCTTGTCATGTGGCAAGAAGCCCCATATCAATATACCATACCCCATTGGGAATTGAACTTGAGAGACAAGCAATGAGTGAAAACTCATTCTCAAATTGTGATGCAAACTTGTCCACCTCTACTATAGCAACAACTTGCTTCTTTTGATTTTCCTTATTTTTCTTATTTGGACATTAACTAGCATAGTGACCCATTTGATGGTAGTAAAAACATTTTATCTTGCTCAGATATTTCTTCTTCCCACTCTTGGAAGAAGACCCTTCTATTTTCCCTTTGTTAGACTTCTGCTTACCCTTGCTTGTAAGGGAAATATTTTCTTTGTATTGACCCTTCTTCATCTGATCTCCTCAATGAGCACCTTCATGGATCTCCTCTTGAACAAAATCATCCCAAAGCCTTGCCCAATGAGGTAGTCAATCTCTATGACACCACACTTGACAAACACTTCCTAGTGCTTCAAAAAACCATTCAAGGCTATACGCACCAACTCATCTTCATAAATCATCTCTCTAATAGTAGCCAACTCATCCCTAACTTGTGTTAGCTTGGACAAGTAATTGGTCACACTCTCACCTTTGGACATCTTGGCATTATGCACTTTGTCTTTGAGCATCATCTTACAACTCTGATAGTCACTTTGATAATTTTTTGTGAGCACATCCCACATCTCCTTGGTAGTGTCTTTCCTGGATAAATGAGGAATTAAATGATCTTTTAATCCATCTAGGATAATCCTCTAAGCCTTCACCTCTTTGTCTTCATGTGAATATAAGGCAACAAGATCATTTGTTGGTGGTGTCACTTCTGTACTAGCATAGATCCATAGCCTCTTCTCCTTGAGAACAGATGTAATCCGAGCCTTCCACTAAAAGAAGTTAGATGCACCCTCAAGCCTGTCCTCGTATTGAACACTAGATGCCATAGCCACAAAAATAACTGGAGACAAAAACATGATTTTTTTCTTGAAATCTGTGTCACAAATCTTGGCTTCGTATTCAAAGTTTAGTGCTCTGGTACCATGTTAATTTCTATAACCCAATAATAGATTAATTGCTCAATAAATTCATGAAAAGAAATCTGTTTTATAACAATTATCACACTAAGTTAATTAACAGGCAATAACAACGAAAGCAAAAATAACAACAAGCCAATAATAGATACACAATAACATAGAATTACCTAGGAAACCCTAGTATGGGGAAAAACTTGCAAATGTTGGATCTACTATTCAGCCTAACAACCAACTTTTCTTTCAAAAATAAAAATACAAGTTTGCTACAACAATCGTAAATATATAGAGCCTAGCTACTTTACTTAGCATGCAAGAAAAGAAACCTTCCTTACATTCTTTGGCTTTAAATCACACATAAAATCACTCTTAGTTTTATCCCAACCTCACAAACTTGAAAACATTCTATTAAAGAATACAAAATCCATTGTTGCTAAAAATCCAAGTCAAGTTGCTTTAAAGCAACTCCACATCACACTTTTCAAGCTATAAAATCAACAAGCACTTGACTCAAAAGCTCCTCTATGGCACTTTATTAATGTTACCCATATAATTCGTTTACTTCATTATGCAGTTGGGTAGTGTAGAAGATTTCAATGTCATTGAAGCCATGGCTATGATTAACGAGCTTCTTGAGGAGTTTTCAAGATATTTTATTGCCCCTTAGAATTTTTTGCTCCACATCTCCACATTGAATGTTGACATGTTGTTTGTTCCATCATTATATAAAAGAGGATGGCATGTTTTGGTGTTATTTTGGACGACGAGAGTTAAGGAACGTTGAGTTTGCAATGTGGGTGGGTGAAAAAAGGAAGATGTGGTTACTCCATAACCCACACATGTGTCCAGTTGAATGTAGACAGAGTGAAGGAATGCTCCATTTCAAAATTAACTTTTTCACATAATCTAGAATGCTCTAGTAATTCAATAATAGTGTCCAACATTGAAACTTATCATCATTTAGTCTTCAATCAAACACATTTAGCTATAAGTATAGAAAGAAATGACTACTGTGAAGCATACATTTTTTTCCTAAGTAAAAAGGTTTCTCAACTGCAACTGGTTTGCATTAGTAGAGTCTATTAGTTTTGGAAATCAATATCTAGTGTATATATATTTTAAAAAATAAATCTATTTTTAAAATTTTTCTTCATGCATTGAAACAAATATCTTGTTGTGAAAACTTACATTCACAAGAAATAAAATATAAATATAATAATTAAATTAGAAATCTTCATAATTTTACTTTTCAGAAAGATGATAATAATAGCTACATACTTGCAAAACATAATTCCTAAATGACTTTATTTGATCCTTCAAAAGGTAAAGAAAATGTGTTTTTTGTCATCATTTTGATACATGTGAAGGAAACTCCATTGTGGATATGATTCAATACTAAAGGGGTTCTATCCAAGGGGGTTTTATCTAAGGGGGTCTTATCTAACTCTATTCAATTAAAACCCTTTATATGAAACTACTCAAGGCTCAAATCTTAATTTTTCTAAAAGTATGTGATTTTAGGTAAAAATAAGGTTGTCCCAAGGTAGATGGAAAGTGGCTAGCAAGATGTTTCCATCATTGCAAAAATGAGGCAAAATAGTCACCATTATTTTGTTTCATGGTGTAAAGATCCATCATGGTGATATCATGTTTTGTACATTGTAGAAAAAAATGAGTGACAAATTTATTGGCTAGCTCAAAAATTATTGTGATTGTCCCATCGGGAAGGTGAGTGAACCAATCAAGGGCTTTTCCACCCAAGCTTCTAAGGAAGAGCCTCAAGAGGTAAGCATCAAGATAAGAGACCTCTTGGAATGTAATATATAATTATTTTAAGTGCTCCCTTGGATATCCTTTCCCTCGTGCTTGTAAAATTTAGGCATTTCAAAGTTTTGAGGAAAGCGGATCATGGTCATAGACTTGTTAAAAGGAGAAGACATAATTCTTTGAATCTGTAGTTTTTCTTGTGATTTCCTAGTTGAAGTCCCTTAAAGGTATCCTTTATTTTGTTTACATCTTGGGCCAAATTACTTCTAAAATTGAAAGGATGTTATTGATAGTTGGATATGGGAGGTTAAGAGGATGATATGTGTTGGTATTAATGAGAGAATGGAATGGGATTGGAAGATTGGATTTGTTTATGGGTAGATGAAATTATATTAGAGGTTTGGAGATGATGTGATGCATTAAGAGGGATGTATGTTGAGATATAAGGAGAAGGGATGGATTGTTGAGGTTGTGGTATATGTGATGAAATATTTTAGGTAAGAGATGGGATCTTGATATGCAATTGAGATGTAGGATTAAGGGTTTGAGAGAAAATAGGGATATTAGAGGAATATGGGAAAGATAGAGGATAATAAGGATTAGAAGAAAATGAGAGATATGTAGGATTGTTGGTAAAACAAGGACAAACAATTGAGAGTGGGGGTGAATCAGTTTGTCATAAAATTTTGAACTTATTAAAATTTTCGTAACTTAATCTCAGATTTGATGAATGAAAATTAAACCATAAATAAACAGCACATCGGAAACACAAAGAAGACCAAGATTTTGTACATGGAAACCCTATTAGGGGAAAAACCATAGTGGATGTCAATCCACAATATTATACCTTATTAAAAGTATAATGAAGAATAATGGGAATGCACATGCATTCAAGCACACTGGCTAGAGCTCACTGCTCAAATACAAGAGGGATCACTGCCCAAGGAGGACACACTATCTTACAAGGATTTAGATTAGATCCATAGAGTATTGAACTAAGAAAATAGCTTATGGAAGAGCCTGATTATAGTTTCGGTTAAGCACAGAAACACTTCTTCACACTTCGCTCAATCTTGTTCACACTCTGCTCTGCAATTGAATGAGTAGAACACTATTCACACACTAGCACTTTCTCTGGAACTTCTTCACACTTCACTCAAATAATCACTCTTATATATCCGCTACATGGAATCACATCAAAAAATTCATCGAACAAAAATAAAATATGAAAATATAAAAAATGCATACAATGTCGACATAAATTTACAAATGAATTCTCAATGCGAATCAAACACCATCGACCACAACATAATGTAGACCTAAAACAATATCCTCAAGTGTTACAAACATTCAAAAACTAATCTCCCAAGATCCACAACACGTTACAACCACCATGTCGGCCAAGAACATGGAAAACTGAACATGCAAAGGAAATATCATCGACCACAAGCACATCGATCAACATGGATGTACAACAAAAATAAAGCATGATCTAGAAACATCCACGAGCATCAAAAATCATCAGAGAAGCATCCACAACAACTAAACTTACTAGAATCACACCAACTTCAATCAGGAACACTAACTGAAGCCACAAAAAAACTGTCAGAACACAACTGTTCATAACACGATCAAAACTTCATGCGGATCTCTAAAACTTTTGGTGGATAAACTAGATACACTCAGCAATAAACCCTTTAGTCCACAATGTATGATCATCAACATACTAAGCAAGACACCATCATGACCTTCACTGTACATCTGTCAACTTGCAACTTTTTCTTCAAATTTTTTCTCAATATCCTTGTCATATACAACCTTCAATACATCAATGCTAATAGTGCTAACATCAATGAAAACCACATATCAGTAACACAACCACAATATCCAACAATCTCCCCCTTTGGCATTGATGGCAACAAATGATGTGAAAAACACCATCAATGCAACTCTCAATCAACACTTACTCCCCCTTAGATTCTGACTCTTTTCTTCCTCATGACTCTTTTCGTCATACTATCTTTCACATTACTCTTCTCTCCCTTTGACATCAATGGAAAGGATAAGCGTTATATTTCCACATACAAGATCTAAACCACATATTTGCACATCTGACTACTCCCCTTGCGTAGCAACCACAAAATCATTAATCTAGATTAGGATATAGCTATGAAGCACACAAATTGATGCAAGTAAATGCATCATTAGTTCTTATTAGGAGGGGTAATCACCCCTACATCCCTCTAAGATACTCAAAGGTATCCTTTGGTAATGACTTGGTGAAAATGTTTGCAATCTATTCCTTGGTTAGCACATACTCTAGTTTGACTTCTTTCTCACTCACTTTCTCCCTTAAAAAGTGAAACTTGATTGATATATGATTGGTCTTAGAGTGTAGCACCGGATTCTTCGATATGTTTATTTTACTTGAATTATAATAGTATATGGAAATAGGCTCATCATATACTACTCTAATATCCTTCAACATCTATTTCATCCACAACACTTGAGTACAATTATTGGCAGCAACAATATACTTTGCCTTAGTAATAGATAAGGAAATGGAATTATGCTTTTTACTTAACCAAGACACAAGCTTCTTCCCTAGGAAGAAGGCATTTCCACTAGTACTTTTCCTATCATCCACATCTCCTACCCAATTTACATCAGTATAGGCACTCAAGGTAAGGTCATCATCTTTAGGGTACCAATTCCAAAAATCAACTATTCCTTTCAAGTATCTGAAAATTCTCTTTACAACAATCACATGAGATTCTTTAAGATCAACTTGATATCTAGCAACCATACATACAACATTCATGATGTATGGTCTGGTATGAGTCATGTAGAGCAATTTTCCAATCATTGACCTGCATCTTGTCTGATTTTCCTTAGGAGAGTCATCATTTTGTGTTAACTTGCATCTAGTTACCTTGGGTGTACCAATAGGGTTTGAGTCTTCCATGCCAAACTTCTTCAGTAACTCTCTCACATATTTAGAATGAGATATAAAAATTTCATTATCTAACTGAGTGATTTTTAATCCCAGAAAGAACTTCATCTCTCCAATCATAGAAATTTCAAATTCACTTTTCATTTCATCAAAAAAATTCATACATAAATCATCATCACCTCCAAAGATAATGTCATCAACAAAGACTTCAATAATCAACTCTTTATCATGATCCATCTTAAAATAAAAATTGTTGTCAGCAGTACCTTTATTGAATCCAAGCTTCAACAAATATTTATCTAGTCTAGCATACCAGGCTCTAGGGGCTTGCTTGAGTCCATACAAAGCTTTCTTCAATTGGAAAACCATGTCTTCCTTATCAGTTGGTTGAAATCCATCTGGTTGCTCAACATATACTTCTTCTTCTAGCTCACCATTCAAAAATGCTAACTTCACATCCATTTGATAGACTTTTTAGTTATTATAAGCAACATAAGCAAGAAATAATCTTACAACTTTTATTCTGGGAACATGGGCAAAGGTTTCTTCAAAATCAATACCTTCCATTTGTGAATACCCATTACATACTAGTCTTGCTTTATTCCTGACCACCTCACCTTGTTCATTTAGCTTATTTTGAAAGAACCATTTGGTTCCAATCACATTTTTATCTTTAGGTATGTGAACAAGAATCCATGTATCATTTTTCTCTATCTACATCAATTCTTCCTTCATTGCTTCCATCCTATTTTCATCTTTACAAGCTTCATTGACATTGTTAGGCTCAGTCTTGGAAATCAGACAATACTCTTCTGCAATCCTTCTTCTAGTTTTCACACCTTTATTCTTATCTCCTATGATCTAATCTTCATAATGATTTATCCTTACATAAGTTAGAACTTTAGGATTCTCTCACACTTCTGGTTCTTCAATTCTCTCTTTTGTACTTCCACTAGCTTCTCCTTCCCAAATTTCTTGATTCACCAAAATAATTTGAACTTGATTATGTGTTTGAGCATTCTTTTCTTTGTCTATACTATCATGCTACTCATCTGAATCATATCCACAATATCTAGATGATCTAGCAATGTTCTCATCAACCCTGACATTTTCACTTTTAACCACTTTCCTCAATCTTCTATTATAGCACTGGTAGGCCTTGCTTTTAGTAGTGTAACCCAGAAAGATTCCTTTGTCACTCCTTACATCAAACTTTCCTATGTATTCATCTCTCTTGATATAACACTTAATTCCAAATATCTTGAAATATTTATTAGTAGGCTTATAACTAAACCACAACTCAAAAGGAGTATACCATAATTACCGTTGACATTTACCTGGTTAAGAGTGTACACAACAGTGCTTACACCTTCTCTCCAATAGATATGAGGCACATTTCCTTCCATCATCATAGTTCTAGCAACATCTAGAATTTTTTTGTTCTTTCTCTCTACAACTCCATTCTATTGAGGGGTTTGGGGAGAAGATAACTATCTTTTGATTCCATGCTCTTCATAGAAAGAATTGAACTTTTGGGAGATGAACTCACCACCTTTGTCTAATCTTAAGCATTTGATCTTTAGACTTGTCTCATTCTCTACCATAGCTTTGAAAATTTTGAACTTCTCTAATGCTTCACATTTTTCTCTTAAGAAAGCGGCCCATATTATCCTAGAGTAATCATCAATGAGAAACATAAAGTACTTTCTCCTTTTAGAGTTTTGACTCTAGAGGGACCACACAAATCAGTATGCACTAGCTCTAGTACTCCATTAGAATGATGTTGTTTGCTCTGAAAGGAGACTCTAGTTTGCTTTACCATTTGAGATTCCTTGCATATGGTATTAGTAGGATTCACTAGCCTAGGTAGATCTCTTACTACTTGAGTGGATCTTACCTTGACAATGTTATCAAAATTCACATGACACAGCCTCTGATGCCATAACCAACTTTCATTTACTAGAGCAATTAAAAAAATTTCACTAGCAACACTCAAGTGAAAGATATTACCTCTTGTCTTTGCACCTAAAGCAATCATATTTCTAGAGCTTCCCAAAATCTTGCATTTTCCATCTTTGAACTAAAGATTATAACCCTTGTCGACCATCTATCCAACACTGAACATATTATGCTTCAAGGCTTATACATAAAGTACATCATAAAGATTATGTTTACCACCAAGACAAATAGATCCACTGCCACGAATCACACCAATATTGTTATCTCCAAATCTTACAACCACACCATCATATTTCTCCAGGCTTACAAATTTGCTTTTGTCACCAATCATATGATGTGAGCATCCACTGTTGATAACCCACTCATCCTTTTCTTCAATTCAGGTTGTAAGAGATTTCTCAACATTAGCCGATTTAGTAGCCACTAGAGCATTTTCCTTGATAGCAATGAAAACCCATTCATCCTCATTTCCGTTTTCTTTATCAAATTCTTCATTACTCACACCTTATTCAACATGATAACATTTCTTTTGAAATCTTGGCTTGTTAGGTTTAGACCTAGGAAGTCTTTCAAGAAACCTTGAAGCAAAATGACCTATTTTATTGCAAGAGAAACATTTAATAGGAAACTTTCCTTTATACTTACCTTGTCCTCTGGCTTCTCTTTTCACAATGAGTGATTTTAACTCTTCTACCTTTCTTTCTTCATCTTCAAGATGTTTCATCTCTTTCTCATATTTGAACACCTTTCTAGAACTCTCTCCCAGATCATATCTTTGCTTGTCTCTTATGGATACAAAGGCCTTAAATGTAGATTTATTCTTAGGGATAGAATCACCAAATTCACTTAGCTCAAAGGCAACAAGTTTACCAATCAACATATCTCTTGTCACATTTGTTACTGTTCTGAACTCTTCAATATCATGAGATTTCAATTTGTAAGAAGCAGGAAATGATTTGGGCACTTTAGCTACAATTTCTTGTTCATTCAAGATACCACTGGCATATCTAATACCCATGACAAATTCATTTAATCTTTCCATAAAAGAAGATATATTTTCATCTTCACCCATATTCAAAGATTCATACTTTCCTTTCAGACTCTATAGCTTAGCGACCTTCACATGTGCATCTCCTTCATACAAAGTCTCCAACGTCTTCCAAATCTCATAAGCTGTCTTCAAATCTATCACATTTTTCATCTTTGAATCTGTCAGAGCACTTAACAAAGCTTCTATAGCCCTGATATTATATTCAACCTCTTTAATCTCATCAGGGGTAGTGGGACCATTTTTCCGAATAACATATTGGTTCTTTGTAATCTTCCAAAAGGGTTCACCAATACATCTCAAATGACATTCCATTCTAGCCTTCCACAGAGAGTAGTTTGTTCCATCAAATCTAGGGTTGTCCTTCTTGTATGATGCCATCTCAAATCACCTCAATCTATTAAACTTCTTTTGAGGAACCTGATCTAATACCAATTGTTGGAAAAACAAGGATAGACAACTGAGAGGGGGGGTGAATCATTTGTCATGAAATTTCAAATTTATTAAACTTTTCTTAACTTAGTCTCAGATATGATAAATGAACATTAAACCATAAACAATCAAAACATCAGAAACATAAAGAACACCGAGATTTTTTATGTGGAAACCCTATTAGGGGAAAAACCATGGTGGATGTCAGTCCATAATGTTAAACCCTGTTAAAAGTATAATAAAGAATAATGGGAACACACATGCATTCAGGAACACTGCCTAGAGCTCACTACTCAAATATAGGAGGGCTCACTACCCAAGGAAGACACATTGTCTTACAAGGATTCAGATTAGATCTATAGGGTATTGAACTGAGAAAATAGCTTATGCAAAATCCTGATTACAGTTCTAGTTAAGCACATAAGCACTTCTTCACACATTTCTCAATCTTCTTCACACTCTGCTATGCAATTGAATGATTAGAACACTATTCACACACTTTCAATTTCTCTAACACTTCTTTGCACTTCACTTTGATCAAACAATCACTCATATATCTGCTACATGGATTTACATCAACAACTTCATTGGCCAAAAATAAAATATGAAAATATAAAACATGCATACAATGTTGGCCCAAACTTACATATAAGTTCTCAATGCAAATCAAACATTGTCGACCACAACATAATGAAGACCTAAAACAATATCCTTGATTGTTCCAAATATTCAAAAATAATCTCCAAGGATCCACAACACGTTACAACCACCATGTCATCCAAGAACATGAAAACTAGAACATGCAAAGGAAAAATTACCAACCATGAGCACATCGATCAATGTGGACATGCAAAAAAGATAGAGCATGATCTAGAAACCTCCACGAGCATCATGAATCATGAGAGAGGCATCCACACCAATTGAACTTACTAGAATCACACCAACTTCAATCAGGAACACTAACTAAAGCCACAGAAAAACTGTTAGAACACAATTGTTCATAACAAGATCAAAACTTCATGCAAATCTTTGAAACTTTTGATGGATAAACTAAATACACTCAGCAATAAACCCTTTAGTCCACAATGTTTGATCATCGAAATACTAATTAAGAAAACATCATGACCTTTACTATACCTCTGTCAACCTACAAATTTTTCTTCAATAATTTTCTCAATATCCTTGTCATATACAACCTTTAATACATCAATGCTAATAGTGTTGACATCAGTGACAACCACATATCGGAAAAAAAGCCACAACATCCAATAAGGATTATGATGAATAAAAGTTGGGGGTGTGGAAGGAGGTTGTTGGATGATTCTAGATGTGTCAAAATCATGGGGTAATTTGGCACCTTTTTTTTTTAGCATAATGATATATTAGTCAAGATGCTTCATGATATATCTATCCATCAACTCTATGGCTTGGGTATCTTGGGAAGTATCCTCTAATGAGGTGGGTGAGTCTTAGTCACCTAAAGCATGATCATGAATATTGAAGGATGGAAATGGATTCTAAATGATTATAAATGATTAGGGTATACCTTGGATTTTAGAGGATTCGGATGAGAATGATAGAGTGGATGAAAAAGGGGATAATGATGTAATGTATGGAAAGGGGATAATGATATAATGGATGGAAAGGGGATAATGATAGTATGAATGGAAATGGCATAATTATATAATGGATGATACAAGATAAATAGTGTCTCAATCTAAAATAGAACCTTAATTGATAATGATGGAGTTTTGCTTACACTAGACTTTGATAATAACCTAGGCAAGGCTTGGATTTGCTCACTCAAGCTTGGATAATCACTTGAGTAAGGGTTGGATAAATATTAATTTTCTTACCTAAGCTTGGATAATCACTTAGGAAAGGATTTGATATGGTTACTTAGGCTTGGATAATCACCTAAGCAAGGATTTTATGGGGTTTTTAATAATAAGGATTAGGAACTGGATAGAATTTTAACAAGATTGATTTTGATAGGATATGATATGGATTGTGATTAGATGACAAGATAGGTAAAAGATGATAAGGATTTGATTGGATGATAAGATAGGTTGAAATGATGATAAGGATTTGATTGGATGATATGTTAGGATTTGGATTGGATAGAAATATAAAGAGGATTAATGATGAAAGAAATGAGGATGATAAGGATGATAAATATAGGCTAGTGAAAACAAGAAGATGGTTGATAGGACCAAGGTCTAGGGATGATGGTTTTGATGACTAGATTGTGATATTGGATACAAATAAGAGGATCAGGGTAATATAATAGATTTTGAATGAAAATTATGGAAATGATTGATGTTTTAGGTGAAAATATGGTTGAGGTAGGGTCTCTCAGGTCTCGTATAGGGATAAAAATTCCAAGATTAAAAATTAAGTTCTCAAGATGATCAAATAGAAGTGAAATGATAAAGGTACATATTCAAGTGATAGAGGCACCATTTTGTGAAACAAAGGAAAAACTTTGTGAAATAGAGGCACCTGTATGTGGAATAGATGTGTAGTTTCATAGAAAACTATGTATCTAGGCACCTTCGAATGATATACAGGTGTCAAGGGATGATATAGAAGCACAATTTGATAGCTTGGGATGGATTTTGATGAATTTTTGGCAAGAGATAATAAAAAAAGAAGATAGAATGAATGAATTGACTTTCAAGGTGATATGGATATTTTTGAGCATTGTATGTTGAGTGGCTTCACTATTTTTACACATGAAAATGTGTCAAGCAAGATATAAAAACCCTATATTTAGTCAAGTAGGTGTGTTAGCTCAAAGTAGGCCCACACACCAAAGGTATAATACTTTCAAATAAATGGTTAACTAGGGTATGCAAAGGTCATGTACCACCTTTATACCCCTTAGCTTAGAAGAAAAAGGACCTACCAAGGAATATGTGTCACCTCAACAAGAGAAAGTACATGGTGAGTAACTTTGGCCATGATACTGTACCATACAACATAATAACCAATTAATAATGGTATTAACAAGGTTCTTAATGGATATGTGAATGGTAAGCTCATCTAGTAGTGTTTGAGATTAGGAGGGTCTCTCCTTCTCTCATCACCAAATGAGTCTCAATAGACCAAGGGTCTTGTGGCTTGGCTTGAACTACACTTTGAGATATACATTTCGCTCCCCCCATTTATATACCCCACCAAAAAATATGGTTGAGATAATCCTTGAGGTGTTCAAATCCTCAAGAAGGCCTCCTAATAGGAAAGACTATACTAGATATTTTTGGTCACCCAATACTACATGAAACACAAGGGGATAGCTGAAACAAAGGAAAATGGAGGGTTTCTTTATGGTTTAGGACATAGAACAACACATTTCACCATTATTCCATTAAAGGGAAATGCTAGAGATCTCAATCTAAAGTATGCAAAGGAGAAAGAGATCTTGCAATAGGGTTGTCCTAGGGTTTGATTATAAAATAAGGAGGGGTTCACCACCAAGCTAGGGCTTGGAAAGACTAATGAAATGTAAGGCCTAATGCTTAAACCTAATGTAATGCAATACTTCACTAAATGACCTAGAAAATCATGTAAAATAGAATAGAAAGCTGAGAGATGAAAGGTGTGCACCTGAAAACTTGAAGAGGACTGGATGAAGGTGTCAAATTAAGCTCATTTAGTTCACAAGGTCCCAAGACCTAATGTGAATGTGTCAAACACATTACAACACTAAATCAAGGCAACATTATGCTCAATTTTACAAGGAGGGCCCAAACAAGCAAGCATAGGGATACTTTTTCCATTGCCACATATAGACCCCACTTTAGTTAGAGGAATAACTTTCTTGAAACTCACACTAAAGTAGAAAAATTCACATCAAGAGGGGTCCAAGTGCACCAATTTTAAATAGTAAGATAGGATGTCAATGATCAAGAGGGATAATCAAGCCCCCAAGACCAAGATTCGATGACAAACCAACATAGGCACAAAAGGACACACATGAAAATGATATGGAGAGACAAAACAAGGCACAAGCATACACTACCAAAGACAAGGGGGAAATTAAAACAAAAAAAAAAGGGGTGGATCAAGCTTCGAGACCATTTTTCCATCGTGATGTGGATTAGATCTAGGGTGTTTTTCCAAAAATGCACGCTCACTCTAAGGAAAAAAAAAATCTAGGCTATCCACTAGGTGAGTAATCCAAGAGGGTGAGACACATACACATGTGACTAGTATGTGCTCACACACACACACACGTGAGTGGCTAAGGGAAATTCATGCCTCAGATCAGATTCCTATCCAACCATACCAAAGTTATACCTCATGATAACTTTGATAAGGTGCCACACAACAATGAACTTTGAGCTTCATGAGGCAAGAAAAGCTTTGTATGCTTGGAACTCATGAAAAAACAAGATGGCTCCATAGGCATGCAAGGTGTTTTATGAAAGGTAGCCATATAACTAAAAATGCAAATAAGGAATATTCAAAGGAGTCTTGCTTAATTCATGTGAGGTATTTAACTTAGGGAACATTGTTCCTAATGTCTCCAAGAGAGGACCAATCAAATAATAGAAGATTCACAACTTAGGGGATGCACTATGTTGCATCAAGCCACTAAGAGGAACATAGCATGCTAAGAGAGAACATACTCTTGAGGGGCATCACACCCAATGTCAACCATAAAGAAAAAAACACTTTGTATGAAATAAGAAGACTACACCATGAAACATGAAAAAGAAAAATGAAAAATAATAAAGCAAATGTATGCCCCCACTTTAAAGAAATTTCTAAACACCATTATTATGAGCAATTTCTTTAAAGTAGCCAAATTTTTTTCCTAAGACATGAGAGATTTCCTCAGAAAACCCTATGCCAAGTCATATGTTTCCAAATAAAGCTATGCCATGAAAAGAAAAGAAGGGGTTACCCCAAAAATGAAACTCCAAACACACATAAGGGATCTATGGATTTGGGGTTAGTATGTTCTTGCTACAATGTTTTTAGAGAGCTCAGAACTGTCATCATTCCCCAAATACTCATAGAACTGGAAGAATGACACAAAAAGAATCAAAACAAAAAACCTTTTAGGTCATCATGGAAGAGACATGAATGTCTCGACACCTTGCATATTCCCAAAAGGAAAACACAAGACAAAGGAAAAATACAAAAAGGAAAGCTTTTGGGTCAACATGGAAGAGACATGAATGTCTCAATGCCTTGCATCATCCCCAAAAGGAAAACACAAGAAAAAAGAAATATTTTGATTCAAAATGGAAGATACATGAAAGTCTCATTGTCTTGTGTCATCCCCAAAAGGAAAACATGAGACAAAGAGAAAAAGACAAAAAGGAAAGCTTTTGGGTCAGCATGGAAGATGCATGAATGTCTCGACACCTTGCGTCATCCCAAAAAGGAAAACACGCGACAAAGAAAAGATAAAATATAAAATAAAGGATAAAAGATTTACAATATAGAGAAGAATGATGCTACAAATAGAGGAATGTCACAAAGAGAGAGAGATAAATCAAATAGAATAGTATGGGGGATCACATTATGCACATGAAACCACACAAAAGAAAAATAAATAATAAAAAAGACTAGTAAGGCACATGTGAGTCAACTTAAAGCAGGTCATCCACATTCCAATCATGTTCATTGTATACTGAAGGAAGACAACTAGCCAAAGGGACAATAGCAAGTGCCGAACTAGGATCATCACCAAGTTCAATACTCTTCATAGGGAAATTATTGTTTAAGCAAATGGAAGAGGAAAACAATGTAATTAATTCATTATGTACCTCCTCATCAATTTTAGAAATCTCCTCATCATCATCTAAATTAATCACAATAGGAGGTCTAATGATAATGTTTAAAGAAGGGTTTAGCTCTTGTTGTAGTTGTACTATAAGATATTTTTGTTGTTGTGAAGGGGGAGACTCATCATGCATTGCTTTAGTCAAGTTTGGTTTTTTATTTTATTTGTTTATTTCTTCATTTAACCTTCGAGAAAGGGCACAACATCTATGCCTATGCTCTCTAGCACCTTTGTTTCTTTTAGTTTGATTTTCAAGTTGCACTTGTGTAGGAGTGAGATGATCAACCATAGGCTTCCTTTCTTCCCTAAGGGGAAGAACAAAAGGAACCATGGACGGTTGTTTGACCACTTTCTCTTTGAATTTGTAAACTTGTTTTATTCTAGAAGGCATGACGAGATTGTTTTCATTATCTCTTGGTATTTTGCAGGAATTAGGAAAAGGTTTTGTCTTAGGTTGATCTTGGTTGTTTGGCATGTCTGTTGGTTCAATCATGGTTTCGTCAAGGATGGTAGGCTTGGTCATGGGTTGAGGAATTTTTTGAAGGGATAGTTTTTCTATGCATTTTTCCTTAAAATTTTGGTAGGAATTTAAAAAGAAGTCTCCTTGATGTTTGATAGGTTCCATAGGCTTGGTCCAAAAGAAATCTAAGGAAAAGTTTCTACAAGAAGACAAAGGGTTAAAGCCACTATGATGTATAGTGAAAATTTCATTATCAAAGGGAAACTTTAAGCATTTATTTACGACCGACAAGACAACATTCATGGAGCGAAGCCATGGATAGCCTAGCTTCACACGAAATTGGTTTGACTACAGGATGATGGAGAATGAGACATCTAATGTTTTTAGTCTTATTTGTAAAGGAAGGGTGATTGATCCCATCATAGGGAAAGTGAAACCATTATGCATTTTGCTCCATGATTTCAGTTTATCATATATTTATTGATAGAGCTCATGCACAAGTAAGAATTCTTCAGTGATCACATTCTCTCCACATACGAGATCTATTAATATCCCACTAGTGGGCTTGTCATAGATTTAGTCAAATATGTAAAGAGGACCATCAGGTGCATGTTTAAGTATATCTTGTGAGGAGAAAGCAATCTCAAGAGGATTTTTTGTTTGCCCCCTATGAGGTATCACTTTGCTCAATCCAACCATATCATCCATAAGATCAATATCTATAGCATAATTTTGGATAGTATCATTGTTGTCATCATTCATGCCAACATTCATCACATCATTCTTTTTAGTTTCACTAGCTTTGATGAATGAAATATTATGATTAGGCATAGGGTTGGTAAATATTTGTAAGTTTTGGTTAGGGAGGGCAGCAGACTTATTTCCTTGATCACTAACACCTTCATGGAAAGCTGACCAGAATCAATGAGGTCTTGCACAGGATGTTTAAGATGCTTACAATGTTTTTTATCATGTCTATTTTGTCAATGGTAATGATAGTAGGAACTTGGTTTATAGTTTGTGGGTAATGGTATATTAGGATCGATATTTTTAATGGGAGGTAATTTAATCATCTTGTGTTCTAAGAGTTGTGACATTGTATTATGGAGGGTATCAGGCAAGGGAGTGAATTGTCTTTTTGGGCCCCCATAGCTAAAGGGTATCAATGCTTTTATTGAAGCTACTTGGTTATCGACATGTTGACATGTTTTTTGAGGGGGATTAAGTTGAAGGGAGCCTTTATTCTATTTTCTAAAAGGTTTATAGTTGTTTTGATTTGCGGACTCAGACTTCTCAGTTCAACTAGATGTAGATTTTGCATCATGACTACTAACCAATTTTGATAATCACAGAGGGTACTACATAAGTGCATGAAGGAGGGTTATTTCATCAAGGTAAGCTTATATTGTATCTTACTTTGTACATTCTCTATGAACAAATTTTGAAGATGAGGATCAGGAACCTTTATAACAATTTGGGAATAAAGTGATTGGTAGCTCAAGATAAATTTGGTAATATTTTCCTCTTCTTTTGTCTTACATCTCATCAAATCAGCCAAAGTCATCTTAGGGTCATATGAAATTGGAAATGGTTGATAAATGCATCAGAAAGTTCATTGAATGAACAAATTGAGTTGTTTGGTAATGAAGAAAACCATTCTAAGGCAGTATCTTTCAAGGACCTAGGGAAAAGCTTAGCCAAGAGTTTTTTGTCAAGAATAAAGTCACTAAATAAGGCAGTGCAAGAAAAAACATGTTTAGAAGGATCTCCTTTCCCTCCATATTTATTGAATCTAAGCACCTCTACACCTTATGGCATTGGTGTTTGAAATTTCTCCAAGGACAAGGGACTACTTTTGACATAATATGTAGGTGGGCCATTTTGATTTTGATTTATGGTGGAAGCTTGATTTTGAAGGGATGAAACGGTTTGCAAAAGTTGATTTATGAGAGGGTCATTGCTTGTATTATGAGATGGAGGTGAAAAATGTGAAGGTGTGTATTTTTTTGAGGGACAAGTGAATGGAATGATTATAGGTAGTAAACTAGTAAGAGATATGACGTGTGATGCCCCAAAGGTACTAGGGATGCTAGCAGAAATGCCCAAGGAAGGAATCACATTACTAGTTGGTTGCATTATTGTTGTAACTTGAGGGTTGGTATAGGTAGGAATAAAGGAAACTATTGTAGGAGGAGGAATTTGAATTCCTCCTTGGCTTGTGACATTGTTTGAGGATAAAGGAAAACTAGAGGTTGAGGTAAGATGTTTTTCAAAGATCTAAACTATGTTACACACAAGGTGAAGTCTATCTTCACTTTCAAACATGTGATGAATGTTATCTATGGTAGGGATGGTAGTAGTTGAAATGTTATCAATACTTATTTGATTTGGTAGGTTTTCTAAGTCTTCAATAATTTGGATTATGTTTTCTTCCATAACACTAGCAACCATTGTTTCAACATGTGCCACACTACTTGAAGGCAAGGAATTGTTAAGGGTATGGTCCATACCTAGTGAATTAGTTTCAATACTAGGAGTGAAAGAGCTAGATAACCCAAGATCCACAATGATTGTGCTATTGCGTGATGACATGGGTCTTGAACTTCGTCTCACTATAGTACTAGAAATAAGACACCAAGCAGAAATGCTCATCCAAGGGGTGCTAAGTGCATGATGGATGCAAATGCAAATTTAAGCTAAATACGATGAAATGAATATAACATAAACTCTATAAACTAAAACATAAATTTATCAAAAGCAAGCAAAAGCTTAGAGACAGAGTTTTGAATTCTGTAAAATTATGAAGTTTACAATCTGCATTGGAACTAAATCGCCCAAAGGGTCATATGAGTCCTAATGAGGGTTTTTTTTCACAAATTTCTGAAAATTTCAAGTGTTTTTTATGCTTTTTAGTTTGTATGATTTGTAGACTAAATGGAAATGTAGTTTTCAAATAATTTTCAATTATGTAAGATGCACAAATACAACCTATATGCACTTTTAATAATGCAATATTTAGAAACCCTAGAATGCCAATTAACTAATACAAACCCTAATGCAATGTTAATGCAAGCAAGATCTAGGATGATGATGCACTGCAAATCATAATTATGATGTTCTAAATGTAGGTTCACCAAAATAAAACAAAGGAAAATGGAGGGTTGCTTTATGGTTTAGGACATAGAATAACAAATTTCACCATCATTCCATTAAAGGGAAACCCTAGAGATCTTAATCTAAATTATGCAAAGGAGAAAGAGATCTTGCAATAAGGCTGTCCTAGGGTTTGATTATAAACTAAAAAGGGGTTCACCACAAAGCTAGGGCTTGGAAATACTGATGAAATGTAAGACCTAATGCTTAAACCTAATGTAATGCAATACTTCATGTAGTAACATAAAAATTAGCATTTTTCTCTTGGTTTGATAATTGACATTAAAATTAAATTAATGGTGTCTTGTAGTGTTGTAATGTGTTGTACACATTCACATCATTCTAAGACCTTTATTTGATTAAAACATGCTTTAATTGATCCTTTGCAAAGGTGTTGAGAACTGTTGTATCACACTTTCACACTTTTCTAGGATTTATTTTCTTAATTAAGCTTAATGGGCCCCTTCTTAATAAAATATATTTAAATTTGTAGCTTATTTAGGTGTTGTAAAGTGTTGTAAAACACTTTCACATTTATCTAGGGTGGTCTTAATTAATTGTGGTTAATTGCAATTAATTAACCCCTTTAATTCAAATTCAAACCTTATTTATGACACCTCTTGAAGATCTATCTCGACACCCATGATTTAAATAATATAACATTTAATTGGGAAAAAATGGGTCTTGAAAAATGGTGTCAGGACTCATTTTCCCTAGGTGGTGAATCGGTCCTCCCTTTATGGGACTCCCATCATTAGTTGATTCTAAATTATTTTTTAATGCTCTTTCCATCCCTTAGAGTTAGGTCCTACAAAACTAAGCCATGACCCATTTTCCCTAGGTGGCAAATGGGTCCTCCCTTAATGAGCACCCCCTTTTCAAATTTAATTTTATTGGGAATTTCATAAATTTTACTTCTAGATCTGGTGTCGGCCTTGATTGTTTGAATTTTGGGGTTAATCTCCTAATTTAGTATAAATAAAGGGGTTAATTCACATTGTTTCTCCTAGCAATTTTATGAGACATCCTAGAAATTTTAAGAGAGAATTATAGAGCATTCACAAGGAATTTCAAGGAAAATTTCAAGAGTTTATTGCAGCAATTCAAAATCATATTATCTTGATAATGGTTTAATACATTCATGGATGTTGTTGAGCTAAGAAAGTGAGTGTAGCATTGAATATCTACTTGCAAAAATTGTTCATATCTTATTCAAGGATCAAGATCTACATTCTTCATGGCCACTACATGTTAGAAATTAGATTTGCATTACAATACAAAATCCAAGGTATCTACATTGCATCATTTCATGTTTCATGCTTCATTTCCTTAATTTTGGGATTTCCCTAAGGTGAATGGGTTGGTCTTGAAGGCTATGGGAAATGAATGATTAATGGCACTATAGGATTGTCTAGGTGAGAACTTCTTTGTTTGAGGACCTATGTAGGTAGGCAAGAACTTCTTTGTTCTCCTCTTGTGTAGCTGAGAACTTCTTTGTTCAAGGGCCCTCCATCCTTCACCCTCAATGTAGGAAGCGCCTAAAGGTGGTGGCCTCCCCCATAGAGTTTTAGGGGAAATCAATAGGAAGGAAAGTGAATAGAACCAGTTATAGATGGTTGAAAGGAAGGCATGCCACTCTAGTGCATGTTTGGGTATTCAATTTGTGAATTAGAGAATCACCCCATTCAAAATGACTATCTGTTTGAGGACTAAGGATCGAGGATGAACCATGCAATAATTTCCATTTCAAAACCATAGATAACATGTAGTACATCTACCATATGAAAGTGAGATCAACTGACCTACATGCAAGGGTGGGTGGGAGGCTTTTGGGTGGGAGAGAATAGTATAGTTCCAAGAATTATTTCATCTTTTGGTTTAATTACCTAGAAGGGTTTTGACCAAGGAAAACCCCCATTCACTAACAAAAAAGTTTTTCTTCCCTTGAATGTGTGATTGCATATTTATAGGCTGAAGATCAAGTGGAGTAAGTTGCAAAAGTTGTCATCTAAAGTGCAGAATGAAAGATTTGAAGTTATAGAATTATTTGCAGACTTCCAAAAGCTAATAACTAGGATTTTGAGAGTCCAAACATTAAGGGATAGGACCTTGATGTCAGTTTCATAAACCCTAATAGGGTCCCATTCACCACTGAAGTCGAGTGAGTCCTCTGTAGCCTAAAAACAACTAATTTTTGACAAGGTACAAAACTTTTTATTCTCTAAAAACTTCCCCCATAGCTGCTATAATAGTTAGGTATCATTTCTAATTGTTATTTGCATCTTCTAACTCTCATAATTGAATGTTTCATAGTGAAAATTAAGTGGTTCATCATCTTGATCTATTCATCTTGATGAACCCCTATATTTTCCTATGTTTCATTATGGTGAAACCGACATATTGAGAATTAAAATTTTCTTATTTTTGAAGTCTCTTTTGCATCCTAGGTTAGATATTGCATTCATTTTCTTTAAGATTTTCATTGAATTAAGATCTCTTTTAGAGTTACTTGTTTTGCATTAAATTTTGCATCTCATCTAGGGTTTAGATTTGCATTGTTTTGCATCTCTCTAAATCTGAAAAATACAAAAAAATATAGTCATTTTGCATCTCATACAATTGCATTTGAAAATCAAAACAAAATTGTATTTCAATTTAGACCTTGCATTTCATCTTTTCATTGCATATTTACATTACATTTCTGGAAAATCTAAAACTAAAATCCACTGTCTCAAACCTAGAACTGAAAGATATCATTGAAATATTGCAAATCATTTAACAAATATTTAAAAACACCTAGCCAAAACCCATTCACCCTTATTGGTGAATGAGTCCCTAATCAGGTCCTATCTATACCTTATGGCAACTGAAAAAGTATCAAAATTCACTCTGAAATCCACAGAAACATCTAGCCAGGACCCATTCACCCTTACTAACGAAAGAGTCCCTGTTAGCTACTGATTTGTATTTTATGGACATTAAAATCTCAGTTTCTAGCTTTTGTTTGGTGTTGAACAATACTTTCCTATTTTATTTTCCTGATTTGTTGTTTCATCAGATTCATTGCATTTAGCTTAAATTGCTTCATTTTAGTGCATTGTTGAAATTCAAAATGGCATTCAAACATTTAATTTTCAGCTCATTGCATTGTGTAGTAAGTAAATTGCATTTCGTAGAATCTAAAAATTACATTTCATTCTAGGGTATTGCATTACCTCTTTGCCATTCTAGGGTTGTAAAACTTGCATGAGCTTTACAACTTGGTTTCCTATTCATAGTACTATTATAAGACGTAGATCAAGGCTCATGTTATCTAGTGATCTAACACTCATTGTGGATCTTGGGTACTCTAACTCTCTTTCTAATAGTGTTGAGAATCAACCCTCCATTTCTCATAGTTTGCATACTTCATTACCCATGATTTTTCCTCCTATAACCATTGTCCTTAACGTTACCAACACTGTCCCTACCATTACCACTTTCACTCAAGCTTTGGGGTCTACCCAAAGTAAAGGTGGAATTCGAATCCCATCCCTCATGATAGCAATGTCCATCCCTACATTTAGGGTGATCCAACAATACTAGTTTACAATTTTTGGCCAAACTGGACATTGAACTATTTTTTTCTAACTAAATCTTCACTTTCGAGCACCTATAATGGCTAAATTGTGAGGAATCTGAAGATGATGCAAACTAGTGATTTGTGATAATTTTTTGTAGATTCTATTTTTTTTTCAAAATGTTTGGAATTAGATTGCACTTATTTTTCCATCTCCTTCGAAAACTAGTTTTTTCAATAAACACCATTTTTAAGGAGTGACGCTCACCATATACAACATAAAATTTTTTCCATGAAGGATGAAATTCTATTTTTTTAAAATTTATATTTGTAACTATGATATCTAACACTTTCATTTGGTTTTGTAGTGTTTTATTGAATATTGTTTCCTTAATCAAGTTTTGAATTCAAACCAATTACAATTCAGACATAGGTGAACCGTATACAACATAACTTTTTTTGTATGTATCAAAATTCAACTTTTTTTGTTCAATCAAGGACTTCAATATCTAATGCCTTGATATTTTTCAATTTTTTTTGATAATCTACTATTTTTCCACATATGTAGAATAAAGAGCTTGATTTTTTGGTGAAAAACCTATGTTTAATCAAATTAAAAAAACAAATACATAATAGAATTTGGGTTTGTGAAGTGTCCTCCCTTTTCATCCTTAACTCGAGCTTCGAAGGGAAAAATTTTGGAGATTTTTTTGTGCCAAAGGGGGAGAAGGGGTGAAAAAAGGGGTTCTAGCAAACTAGAGGGTTTGCTCAAACCCCTTTGGTTCTAGTGAACCCCCTAGTTCTATCGAAGCCTTCAAGGGGTTCTAGTGAACCCTCCTAGTTCTAGTGAACCCCATAAAGTGTTTTCCATCTAAAAATGCATTTTTCCTTTCTTAATGGAATTGTAAACCAATTTTGTGGGATTAACCATAAACTAGTACACAACCTACAACAACATGCCAATCTATAACAACATTCCAACCTACTACAACATTCCAAACTACAATAAATTTTCAATCCATAACTACCATTCAACCAACTACAACACTCATACCCACTAGCACCATATACACTTCCATAGGTATTCCTGCATGAAATACTTCAAACACAATAACCCCCCAACAATCCAACTTTACCAACCTACAATTCACTAGCCCTCCACATGCATACACTATGCCACCTTATTCACCTCAACCTTATAACCAAAATGACCCTCTCATTAACTCACTTTTGCAAACCATGACATCCCTTCAACAAGTGGAAACATTACAATAGAATAATAATGGTCAACCTTTGCAAAACATCAAGTCCACCCTATTTTCCCTTGACATATTAAGAGAAAAAATGCCAAAAGGTATAGAGGTCCCTCAATTTGAGAAATATGGTGAGAAAGGAGACCCTGTAAGCCATGTTTCTTCCTTCACAACCTTGTTTAGTGACTTCATCTTTGAGGATAAACTTTTGGCTGAGTTATTCCGTAGATCATTAAAAGATACTACTTTAGAGTGGTTCTCCTCTTTTCTGAATAATTCAATTGGTTCATTCAATGAAATTATTGATTCCTTTGACAACCACTTCCATATTCACATGGGTCCCTAGATGACCCTTTCCGATTAAATGACATGCAAGAAAAAAGAGGACGAGAAAGTGACTGATTTCATAGCAAGATATCAAACACTTTATTCACAAGTGAACATTAAGAATCATGATGCTGACCTTTAATGACTATTCATTTCCAACTTACAAGATAAAATCCAAAGAAAACTTGAAATTTTGAAGTTTCCATCCTTCATATAGTTATGTACAACCCTTTGTGACCATCAAAACTCGACTGGCAGTTGTGATGTGAAAAATCCCCTAGTCATCTTGAAAATTCTGAATCCACAACTCAAAACAATTATCAACCTTTCAAGAAATAAAATATGGTCTGTTTACAATTAAATCCTCCTTAGACAAGTCAACAAAACAATAATAAATTGGTTGCTAGATAAAGATGACAACTCCTTTTTGAGATAAGGAGAGAGTTCACCCCTTTACCTGACACCCTTCACAACATCATGTTGTAGCTTATTTCAATAGGAACATGCTTACCTTATCTCATGTTAGATAACATGACCCTACTATACCATTGCCTAAAGACTTTCGAAAAAATGCTTATTGCCATTACCATCAACAAAATGGACATGGTAGAGAATATTGTAAGCATCTTAAAGATCTTGTACAAGACCTTATTGACAATAATAAAATTCAAATTGGAGGTGTGAATGATCAAGGTAATATGCCAGTAGCTCCTCCTAATCAAAATTTACAAATTTTCACAAATCCCATGCCTAAGCATAATATTTCATTTTTCAAAGCTAGTGAAAAAAAGAATGATGTGATGAATGTTGACATGAACAATGGAAATATGGATATTCTTCAATAGAATCCCCTAGATGAAGTGGTAGCATTTATCAAGTCTAGACCTTGTAAGGGCTCAACTAGACAACCTCTTGACATTTCTTTCTCACAAAATGATACACTTAAACGTGCACCTAATGGTCCTCTTTACATAGCTGGAAAAATAAATGACAAGCCCACTAATGGGATATTGATTGATCTTGTCTATGGAGAGAATGTCATCATAGAAGAATTCTTATATTTACATAAAATAAATCAAGATACATATAACAAACCAAAAGCTTAACAAACCAAAAGAATGGATCAAGACGCATAATGGATTTACTTGCCCTATGATAGGCTTGATAAATTTCCCTTTAAAAGTGGGACCAAAAATATTAACAATCTCATTTTCCATCATCCCACCATCAGACCAATTTCATGTGAAGCTAGGCTATCCATGACATCTCTCCAAGAATGTCATCCCTTCGATTATGCATAAATCACTAGTAAATTTTGGCAATTAAATGACTACGTGACTAAAAATTTTAGTCACAACTAAAAATTACCAAATTCTACTATTTTTTGTAACTCAACTATAAATAAGTAAATAAATGACTAATTTGGTCGCGACTAAAAAAATATTTAGTCACACAAATAAAAATGACTAAATAGTTAGTCATTTATTTAGTCACAATCCATTTGAATAGATCATTTAAGGAATAAAAAATTAATAGTGCTATTCCTAATTTTTATTTTAATAAACATACTCTAAAACTTTTGTCGAAACCTTATTTTCAAGCGTAGCCGCCAAGATGGAGAATTTAAATGACATAATTTTAATTTTAATAAACATACTCTAAAACCTTCATCGAAACCTTATTTTCATTAGTAGCCCACCAAAATGGAGAAGTGAAATGACATGCTTATGTTCTCCTTGTAAATAGTTGTAGCTGGTTGCGTTCAATCTTTTTAGTAAAGAATGACAGAGAATGGTAAGGAAATGTCCATGACAGGAGGTATAGGATTCATTGCTACTTATCTCATTCTTGCTCTGCTCAACAAGGGTTACATTATTCATGCTACTATTTGTAATCTAGGTGTAATGACGAAAAAGAGTCCCCTTTTTTCATTACTTGATATTGGAATAATTAATGATAAATTGAACTTGATAACACCTTTATCTAGTGTTGTGATGAGTTTTACACATCCACATTAGGTTTTGCACCCTTCTAATTTAGTGTTGTAAAGTGTATTTATTAACACCTTCACATTAAATATAGGAGGCTCATAAACTAAGGTGGACCTAATCTAGTGTTGTAATGTGTTTTACGCATTCACATGGGATTTAGGGCCCTTCTAAGCTAAATAAACCTATTTTTGCATTAATTTAGTGTTGTAAAGTGTATTTGTTTACATTTTCACATTAGATTTTGGGCCCTTTTGCATTTATGACCTCAATATCATCATTAATAGGCCCCTAAGAACCTATATTATGCATCCCAAGGCATATTTCAATAAAAAACCCAACAATATTAACATATAAGCTTAATTACACACTCCATGACATTTTAGCAAGCAAAATAGGCCCTATGGGACCCATTCATCACTTTGGGTGAATGAGTCCCATCTAGGTGGTATTGATTCACCCAGAATGTGAATGAGTCCCATTTGGCCTATTTTTAAGGTTTTGACAAGGAAATTTGGGTTTTAAATTCAAATTTCTTCTATGTCAGCCTTGGGGATCTAATAAATGGTCATTTGAGTGGATTTCCTATATAAATAAGCTTTCAAATCATTATTTCATCAAGCCTACATGTTATCAGGTCGAGTACTCAAGGGTTAAGCATTCCAAGACTTTACAACATCATCAAGAGAGCATTCAAGGACATAATTCTTCATCAATTGTTGTAGAAATTCAAGATCCATTATCATGTCAAGGATATCAAGCTTCAAGCATGTTGTTGAGCTAGTATTGTGATGTTGCATCCAAGATCCAAGGTCAAGCATTTTTCTTCATCCATTTGAAGATCAAGATCTACATCTTTCATGGCCACTTCATGCTAGATTGTAGATTTACAAGACATCCTTCAAGGTTCCATTTTTCATGTTTCATGTTCATTATTTCATCATTTGGTTTAATTACCTAAAATGGGTTTGACCAAGGAAAACCCCTATCCATTAACAATCAACAAGTTTTCTCCTCTTTACATGTGTGATTGCAGATCTAGGTGTCTTGGAGCTTGAAAGATGATTGAAGACTAGGTTACAATCTTGGAGAATTTGTTTTGAATTGTCTCCTAATTTTCAAGGTTGGAATCTTCACTAAAAGGTTGCTTACAACCCCGAAATCAGTGTTTCAGATCTAAAAACCTAGAGAAGTAGATTGAGCAGACTGAGAAGAACATATTCAGACCTTGAAGTTCCAAAAAATCCAAACTGGACTCATTCACCACAAGTGGCAAATGAGTCCCACTGTAGGTGTTTTTCAAAAATTATCTTTGATTCAAATACCCCTTTTTCTAAAACTTTCTCCTGTGCAAAAATCTAGAATTGGGACTGATTTGCCTAGAATTCCAAATGAGTCCCACTAGGTAAAAAGGATAGAATTTCTAGCATTTCAAGATTCCTTCCGGTCATCTTCAAGTTTCCAAGTGCACAAACTTCATTTTACAGTTTGTTATTATGTTTTATATGCATTTCTAGGTCATTTAATTCAAGTTTGCATCAAATTAGGATTTTGCATTTCATCTTGCATTCATTGTCTTTTCTAATTTTGAACTTGGTGGTGAGCCCCTCATTAATTCATAATTAGACCCTAGGGAAGTACCTTAGCAGATCTCTTACTTTTATTCCACTCTTGGGTTGAGATCTCTAGGGAAACCTTGAATGTTAGTTGGAGAAAAGTGATGTTCTCTATCCAAAACCATAAAGCATCCATTTTCCAACTAATCACTAGGTATTTAATTGACATATATTTGCATAATTTCAAATTCCTTTAGATGCTTTTAAAGTATCAATGTATCCTATGTAGGGTTTAGGATGATTTTTTTAATTAAAAAAAAAATGATGTATTTTCTTGTAATTAGATAATGTTCTCTTTGGCACTATATTCATTACTCCAACTGCTAGGGTTTTGCATATGACATCTTTAATATCTTCATAATAGTGGCTTTTAAATAGATCTCAGTCTTTTCTTTAATCTTTATCATGGTAACCCTTGAGTTCCATAATCCACCTTCAATCTCTTCTAAGAATGTTGTCTTAAGCTAGAATGCATAGTGTGCATATAAAATGAGTCTTCATACTTGCCATTGTTACAAACCACCACTCACTACCTTGCTTAAAATGTTGCCTCCATAAGCACAATAACATGTTTTAAAATAATAATTGCTATTGATTGGACATTAAGGTCACTACTTTCATCAAGATACAATGAGATTTTTGTCTTCAAACTCAAGGCATTATGCAAGATAACATTTTGAATTATTTTTTGTGTAGGGTTTGATTTTCTTGCACATTTACTACTTTTCTAACTGCCTTTAAAACTAGACATTGCACCCTTAGCTGCAATCTCAAACAACTCACTCACTATCACTTGAAGATTCCTTTAATGAGCATCCTTCTATAAAATCAGACTATGCCCTATAGATTACCTACTTACTACAAGGGACTCATTGTTTCATGGTATTGTGGGTCTTAAGATCCTTCAAACTTATTGTCACTACTTCACATTCCACAAGGTATTATTCACTATTCTCTCATCTCTAATGAGTCTCAAAACACTACTCAAACATGCAATCCACTACCTCCATTATACAATACCTAAGAATAAACATTGAACCTATGAATACCACTATTACTTCATTTGGATAGTCATTCCTTAATTGCATTTTCCTTGTCTAACACTATCAATAGAATTTGAAAAACCCTTAAGGTCAGCAAGGGGGTAAGGAAACTCACTGTTAAAATCTCCACTTTACTATGCAAGGTTTGAGCTTTATTATTTGTCACTAATCATCCTCTTTTTGATTGTCACACCTCAAGTGACTGTCATTCTTCTTACCATAGATTGCATGTACAAATGTCATTGAGCTACATATTGTTTGGCATGCAACTTTAATTAAGATATTGAAGTTGAGGTTTTTAATTTCAATAAAATAGCTTTCAATGCTTATTTTTTTATTGGGAGAATAATATATATAGAGAAGAGTGAGAGAAAATCATTATGGTATTCATATCATCAATACGATTTAGTAAGGTAATATATTTTCCACATGTTTTTTTTTCACATTTATTTGCTACTTCTTGTTAATATTGACCTTTGCAATATTCATTGTATGTCAGATTATTCATCTTTCTATATTGGGAAACATTGATACAATTTCATGTACTCTTTGTTCTTGAAATCCTTCTAGAAACTTGTGCATATTGCTTGGCATGCAACTTTAATTCAAATATTGAAGCTGAGGTTTTTGAATTTTAGTAAAATAGCTTTCAATTCATATTTGTTTATTTCCTATAGCATCATATTACAATTGCAAATAGTTGGAAGATAGAATATATCTTATCATTTATTCAAGTTAAATAGTAATCCATGCATGGGCTAATGATCTACAACCATGTAGAGATAGACACTATCCTTCTAAATTTTTTGCAGAAGTGTTTGTTTTGATATATTAGTAGGCTTTAGCTATGAATTCCATTCTCTCCTAAACAAAAAAAGAATGAGATTGAGAAAAATCTACTCAACTAGATACAAGAAATACTTATTATGTCATTTATCCCATTACCATGATCAAAGAAGACAATAATAGTTTTCTACCAATGTGTGCTTTACATGTTTATGCTACCTCCCATTAATATTAATTTTCTTTGTGAATCTATCTTATTATTTTAGGTTAGAGTCTTAGATTACTCATTTTTGTTGTCATAAAGGACTCTGACCTAAAATAATAAGATAGATTCACAAAGAAAATTAATATTAATTATGAAAAGTAAAAGTTAATAGTGTTTCCATATAATTGGCACTATGTGCCCTTTTGGCATAACTGGTGTTTTTTTTTTGTTTTAGGGTAGTGGACACATATCAACCATTATTTTACCTATTCAGTAAAATGATTGTCATGTGCTTGTAAGGAATCTAAAGGTTGATATGGCACTAGCTATCAGTTAGTTGGGCCATCTTAATCAAAGGTTACATTTAGTTTATGTTGGTTATGAAAGATACCAAGATGTGTATTTGCTCTGATATCTATTACTATTTGTAAAAGCCCATATCGTACCTTTACAAAGTTAATATGAAATTATTTACATTAAGAAGACACTCTTAAAACTCTTTATATATATAGTATCATATGATTTCATGCATTGAAGTTTAGCAGGACTGGCAAACAAAATGATAGGTTCATATCACCAAGGATGAAATATTGAATAACCTGATGTATGGTTTTTTAAGTCCCATCACTTAAAGGGACATCAAAATTTCATGATAATTGTTTTGGACCTGTATATTTCTACTCATTGTAGGTTTAGGTTTCATCTTTTAATAACATTATTGTGCGAACCCTTTTCCTAGCACCTGCAAAACAACATGAGTAAACAAGTTAAACAAGGAATTGCAAGCTAAAACAAGGATTCCCCATGAAATCCATTTACAATATTATAATTAGGAAGAAAATAGTGAAGAACATAATGAAAATGACAAAACAAAGATTAAATCCTGATTAGAAAAGCAAACACATGTTCCCATGGGGGAATTGGTGCCAATTTGATGTGAAAATTGGCCCTTTCCAATCCCTAAGATGCAAGCTTGATATGTTGAAGATGAGTGATACACTTTGATGGTGTTGTAGAATGCTTCAAGCTAAAATCTGTAAAAACCTAACTATGACTCAATGATAATGGATAAATTTCAAGAGATATTTGAGCATGGTAACTTTGCCTAGATTGTGGATGATCAAAAAAGGATGTGAGCTCTTTATTTATAGAATGCCAAGATGGATGAATGTCCAAATTTGAGCAATATGGGACTAACATTCATCCAATGGCATGATGCCATTTGTCAAGCTATGAATGGGTGAAGGATGTGCAAGATTTGGGGTTTGTGCCAATAAATGCATAAATTTGAATTTCAAATTTGTTGAAATGACATGTAAGAGGGAAGGGAAAATGTAATAAATGCTACTTGGCTCAAGGAAAAGGACATGTAAGATGAATTTATTGCCTTGTTGGATGTACATGTTGACTTGGAATTTTTGAATTCAAATTGAGAGAATATTCCAAAAGATGCCATGTGAGGAAAATAGAGATTTAATAAATGAATTAAATCTATTTTCATGTGCAACTTGCATTATCTAGAGGATGGGACATGAGATGAGATTAAATTAATTAATTTAATGAGAGGGGTTAGATGATGTGACTTATTTGATTCCAATTTATGGATTTATTCAAATCAAATAAGAGAGGAATATGATAAGGGCCTAATTAAATAAGGATTTTAATTTATTTAATAAAAGGAGATGGTGTTAAATTAAATCAAATAAGGTTTTAATTTATTTAATTTAATAGATAGACTTTAGGGATTTAATCAAATAAATTGATTGTTTGATTAAATAGGGATAACTAGATCAGATAGATTGATTTAATTAATAAGAGAAATTGACTCAATTAGATAAAATGATTTATTCAATTAAGAGAAGAATATTGATGAATTTAATCAGATAAGGAAACCTGATTAAATGATTAGACCGAGGGATGATTTGGGAAGAAACAGTGTTAGTATTTGAGATCAGATGCACAATGCCAATCGGTATATTTTACATGTCTACAATTATATCTAGGATGTGTTAAGCTTGAAGTTTTTTCTAGAGGTTACTAAGATTTTTGAATCAAGAATTTAGTTTTGTTGTTCTTTTGGCAGGGATGCATTGTTTCCAAGGATGGCTCATATAAAGATGGAAATGATTCTCAGATAATACAAAGGCGGATGGAAGGAGTATACATATGGAAATTTAGACAACTTTGGATGGTGGCTAATAGGTGGATAAGAATAGTTTCTTTGATAAAATGCCAACGTTTCTTTTCTAGGAGATAGTCATTGGCTAAATGAGTAAATATTTGATGAGATGAAAAGCGTGCTAGCCATTATAACTTTCTGTTGATCTTTAATACCATTTTAAGGTTTCTATTTGATTTTTGAAATGCACTTTGCATTACAAGCATTACAATCATGCCTTTTGTAGTGGAATAGATGGATATAACAACCAAGAAGAAGATCTTATTCTATCTAGTCCATATCATATGGAAAGCAGTCTAATTTTTCCTATCATTGTTGTTATTGAATAGTTTGATTTAGTTATTTTTAATCTAAATGAGGTACCACTTAATGATGAATGCTAGTTATGGTGACAATAAATTTTTGTCTAACATTGCTTTTTTTACTGTGACTATATCATCCTATATCCTTGTATGAATTTTGTTGTAGATAGTAAAGCCTACTCTTAGTGCTACTTCTATAACAATCAAAAATTGATAAAAAACACATAAATAAGACTTGCAATAGCATTTAAAATTGTTTTTTCCTTGCTCCTGTTGTTGATCATTCTCCTATCTTTTTTTGTAAAAATTAAATATGCTTGTAGTGTACCCTACCAATGCATCCCTACCCTCAAAGATGCATTCCAATCATCCTTCACATTTTGGGTAGTTGGGAATGTGTCCCTTGTCCTCTAGGCCTTATGGAATATGGAATACAATTGCTATCTTTTCATTTTTCATTTGAGACTTAGTCTCTTGTTACATTAATTACTTATAATATATCAATTAGATATATGTCTTCGTTATATGCACTTGAAATTTGAATTAATTTGCAATGCATTTCTTTAGAATGTTTAATGATGCTTATTTTTAAAATGTGTTTGAGGTTTCACTCAACTATGATAATTGATTATTCATTGAATGTGGTAGGGTGAAGTGAAACATGACATTTCATCTTGTTTACCTAGGTGATAGTCTAGTAAGGATCACCATTGTTGTAATTTGGAAGATAGATTTTAGAATCTTTGTTATGATATTAGGGATTGTGATACTCTAATTCCAATATACACTTTTGCATATTCCAAGTGTCTTATTCATCAATTCTTTAACTTGCATGCTTTTTAAGATTTTCTTGTTCAATTTTGGACTCAAATGAACAATTTTTTTTGGATTAAAATTTTATCTTAGAAAACAATTTGTTTTATTTCAATTAGCTAAATCTTGAAGAAAGTAATTCAACTTGTTTTGATGTTGTTTTCTAGTCTTTTAGTGTCCACCATGTTGTTAATTTAGTTTTTTATTAATACTTCAAGATTAATTTTCACTTTTTGAAACTTTGGGCAAGCCACCATCCTTTGAGGTGGATTTGGTGAGCTTGCCACCTTGTGTCATCACCAAGTATGACCGAGTATTTTTTGATTGAGTCCTCAACATAATTTAGAAATCAATCACACTAGTTAGTTGAATGAATATTTTGAATGAATCCATTAGAAAAACATTAAGGCACACTTGTCATCAATCAAATTATCTAGTCATTGCCAACCTCTATCTTCAATCTTCATTGTATGAATTTTATTTGCATAAAAATAACACCCAATATTGGACTTAGGAAAGTGAATGTTGAAGTTTTATAAGCCTTTGTATTTTTTTATTGTGTTTCTCTCACTTAGAATTTTCAATAAAAAACTCTTAAGAGGTTGACTCCTCCCCTGAACCAAATTGCCTATTCCAGTTATCCTTCTGGACTAGTTTATAAAATGATTTATGGAATTCATATAAACTTTTGTAGCAGTTGGATTGGGAGATTCAATAAATATACTAAATAGAGGGATGTTGTGTAGTTTAAAAAATGGGTGTTCTTATGGTTTAAGACATAGAACATCACTTTTCTCCAGCTAACATTCGAGGATGCCCTAGAGATCTTTACCCCAAGAATGGTAGAGGAAAGAGATCTACTAAGGGACTATCCTAGGGTATGATTGATGATGAGTCTAGTTTATGGTTCAATTTTGATTGAATTTATGATCCATTTGTTGTAGTGATCATAGACTTTGATACTTGGATGATGGCACTTTTATGATATTTCCTCAAAACCATAGACATTGGGCATAAGCTTATTGTTGTAAATATTTAATGGCATTGACATGCTATTTGGACTATCTATGTTAATTATACATGTGGATTAATGAATTCTTATTTATGATAGTTACATATATGCAATTATTGTGCATACTAATATTGTCATGTAGATATAATTAGAGGCCACTGAATTGAGGAAGATTCTGTCAACTGGTCATGTGCCATGGTCAACAAGGAAATCATTCAAGAGTCAATGAGGGAAGAATCTTGACAGTGGGAGATTCCTCATGCAAATCAGAATTGTAAACACCTTGTAAATGGTCTTAATTATTGTTAAGTGAATATAGGAATTATTGCTATGCTAAATCTATGTGAAGGAAAACATGTCCTACCAAATTCCATGCATGCATAACCGTCTCTCCACTTTCTATGCTTTCCCTAAAATGGTGTCCTCCTAATTTGTTGGAGTTGACTGCCTTAGTTATTAGCTTTTTCTCCTATATAAACTAGAGTTAGATGCTCCTTATCTGGAGGTTATGTAATTTGATGATGTACTCACATTCTTAGTTTCAGTAATACAATTATGCTACTCTTTTGCACTCATGTTTTCTGTTGAATGAAATGAATTTATAAATACACACATCTAAGTTTACATTAGTTTTAGGGGGTACTCATCCAAGGGATCCCACTTGGTGAGAATTTTGTCCTTTAGTTTAGTTTAGTTTAGTTATTATTTTCTATTTAGTAATTAGTTAAGAATCTAGCATTGACTATTCCTATAGCCACTAGAATTCCATTTTATGATTGTTCTTGTAGCTAAAGAAGATAGAGTAGTTTCTTGTTTGTTTGCTCAAATTTTTATTTCTATCATGCATTTCAGCTTAGTATAGTTGTTGGTTGATGTTCAACATTTATGTTATTCCTTTCCAAGCAATTTACTTTCAACATTGTGTCTTTCTTAGCTGTAGGATGAATATGGCTACTTTGGATTCCTAGTGCACATACTGTGATAACCCATTTCAAGTTTATGTCCCTAGGTTGACAAGTTAAATGCACCTTCATGATGATTGAAATAGCTATTCAAGCTAGATGTCCAATCTTTGAATCACAACTGTAAAGGCTTAGTTGTTAAATCATTGTAGGAGGCCAACTTTTTTGGCACCATTTTCAGGGATGGTGTCAAACTATAGAGTTCTTTGGAGTTATTGATAACTATTTTTGGTGTAGTATATCTGAAATTTGTTCTTAGTATACCCCTCATTTAGGAAAGTAATGACCCCTCCTATTCTTTACCAGTTATTTGTGTGAGTTGGCTGATGCTGAGTTGATACCATATGCATAGAGGAAGAAGAAGAGATGCTTATGGGAGATTCCTTCCCAATGATCCTGATTAATTCTAGCTAGAAGAGCTTCCAAATCTACCAAGAAACAAAGAAGAAGAAGAGCCACAACCTTTTGTTGATGCATTTCCTAATCTAACTAGTTCTAAAGCTTCCTTTGAAGACCAAAATATGATTGAGAAACCTTTTTCTTTGGAAGTCCATTAGGAAAACATGGGTGATGCAAATAGAAACAAACCTAAACAACCAATTTTTCCTTTCCCCATTGCTCATCATAATGAAGTTGAAAACCTCAAAAATATCCCTGCTTCAATTCTTCCTATGTTCTATGGACTTGTTACAGAAGACCTTGATACTTTCTTGTTCAAGTTTGATATACTCTGTAGAAGTTATGACTATACCACTAATTACCATAGGCTTAAGCTATTTCCTACTAGTTTGAAAGAGGTTGCATTAAGATGGTTTATGATCCTAGGAAAAAATACTATGGAGACTTGGGAGGACATGAAGAAAAAGTTCATTGAGAAATAAAAAGAATATTGCAGGGGTAGTGACATGAGAGGAGATGAAATTTTTAGGATGAAAGAAAAGGAAGATGAGAGCCTAGAGGATTAAATTTCAAGGTTTCTTTTTTTCCTACAAAAATATCCACACCATACACTCAATGAAGAATCAAAAAAGCTAATTTTCCTAAGAGGAATTAATGAGAGTTACTTCAAAGAAAGGGAGAGCTTACCAATCCTCTATGGGTAAGTCATCTACTAATGGAGTTTCAAGGATGGAGATTACTCAATTGTTGGTAGACTTTAAGAAAGAAATAATAAACAATCTAGCTGCTCAATTGGATACACTTCAGACCAAGAAGAAACAAGAGAAGGCATAGGCAATGTTGGTAGAATATTTCCCTCATTGCAGACAAAAGAAGAAGGGCTGTAGATGCAAGATGATAGCTAATATTGATAGTAAGCAGGTTCCTCCTGAGTTCAAGCCAATCTAGATTGAAGAGGATCAAGTCTACTATGTTGCAAAAAGGAGGCCATGGGCTCCAAGACAACGTATGCCACTAGATCCACTAACTTTTGCTGGGCCATATTTCAATTCTTATTCATCTAGTAACCAATGTAAACCCCCATATCCATCCAACCATGGAGGATATCCACCATATCCTTGGAGTAACCCTCCAAATGCTTGTCCCAATCATCAAAACTCTCCACCCTAGTGGCATCAACTTCAAGGGAATTGGTAGGAATTTCAAGGATATTGGAAACCACCTCCAAAAAATTGGTAGCAAACATCTCAATGGAGGGGAGGACAACAATGGCCAAACTAGAAAACTAGTTACATGTAGCCACCTTCTCAACCCAAAAAACCTATTATAATGCCTCCTACTAATTCAAGCTCAAATTCACCTAAACCTACTTAGCTACTAGCTCAGCCCACACCAAACCCAAATAACAAACCACAACAATAGCCAATATACTCTGCTGATTCAAATCAATTCCTTGCATATGTTGTGAGTGTAAGTGACATCCACTTGCATTAAAGAACTACTTTACTAGATCCTTCCACACCCATTATTACTAAGCTTCCTATGGAAGAGGAAGAGGAACCTCTGAATGACCCCATTTAGTTGAGTGGACCTAAAATTCTGAACCAATCCCAGTCAAGCAAATTGAACAAAAAACACCATTTCCTTAGAGATTGGAAGTTGCTAAGCAAAAGGAAGTAAAGGAGGACACAACATTTGACATTTTAGATCAACTAAAGCATATATGTGTCCAAATACCTCTATTTCAGGCCATAAAAGATTTTCCCATATATGGCAAAGTAATCAAGGAAGCATGCCTTAAGAAGTTAGGCAGGAAAAAGAAATACCCCACTACGGTTCATGTGGTGGGACAACTAGCTGACATCATGCTTGGGAAAATGATTGTCCCAAATTACAATGACCCAAGTAGTTCTATGGTAGGAGTTGTTATAAATGGGATCCAGATAAAGACTACTCTAATTGATTTGGGAGCAACAATAAATGTAATGACTAAGGACATCCTACAACAACTAAATGTTGCAAGCATGAGATATTATCCTACTATCTTGCAGCTTTCTAATAGTTCTATTGTTAAGCTTGATGGTATAGTAGAGGATCTTATGGTAATTCTAGACTCCTGGGAGTACCCAACAAATTTCATGATTCTTTCTCCTAAAGCTATAATAGGTGAATATCCCATTATTCTTGGAATACCATGGTTAGCAACAATAGATGCCTATAATGGATTCTAGTCAAGAGACATGACCATTTTTTATGGGAAGAGCAACAAATTTTTGTTCATTATCCTCCTACTTAGCCATCATGGGATATGGATAACCCCATATGGCCACATGTTGGTGAAGAGGCCGAGGAAGTTAATTCTGTGGCACAACTTATGATGTTAGGAAAGATTTATTTCATGCAACTTCAAGATGAAGATGAAGATGAAGTATTATCTAACATAATTCAAAACCATTGTGAAGTAGAGGAAGCATCATCATCTCATGCATCTAGTTCTACTAATCCAGTGAAGACACTTATGTCCATTCTTCTTGCAACCACTCTTCCTTCAACCAAACTTCCTACAACAATAGGTATATCCCATACATTGCTACCATATGATCTCAAGGTACCATGCATTAATGAAGCAACTATGATAGAGTTAACTACACAAGTGCAGGTATCATAAGGAAAATATCTAAATATTAACAACAATCTGAGTGAAGAACAATAGTTGTCATTGAAAAACTTATTGAGGACCCACCAACATGCATGTTTGCGGGACTATCATGATATGAAGGGATTGGACCCTAATCTTTGCACTTAGGTGATCCCACAATAGTGGTTTACTTTGGCCAAACTGGACACTGAAACAATTTTTTTAACTAAATCTTCACTTTCAAGCACCTATAGCAGCTAAACCGTGAAGAATTTGAAGATGATGCAAACAAGAGTTTCATGATATCTATTAATCAAATTGCACTTCTTTTTGCATCTTCCTTGAAAACTAGCTTTTTTCAGAAAACAACATTTTTAAATAGTGATGCTCACTGTATAATGCATAAATTTTTTCAATGAAGGATAAAATTCTAATTCTTTCAAATTTAGATTTGTAACTGTGATATCTAGTGCTTCCATTTGGTTAGATATTTTTTTATTGAATATTTTTTCTTTAATCAAGTTTTGAAGTCAAACTAATTACAATTCAGGCATAGTGCAACCATATAACGCGTAACTTTTTTGTATGTATCGATTTTTATTTTTTTTGTTAGATCAAGGACTTTAATATCTAGTGCACTCATATTTTTTAAATTTTTATTTTGATAATCTTCTATTTTTCCACATGTGCAGAATATAGAGCTTGATTTTTGGTGAAAAACCTACATTCAAAAGAAATAAAAAATAAATATAATAATCAAATTTAATTTAATTAAAATTATACTTTTTCGGAAGCTTATAATAAGGAATACATACTTAGAAAAAAATAAAATTTAAAAGAATTCATTTGATCCCCCAAACGGTAAATCAAAAGTGGTTTTTTATCAGCATTTTGATAGGTGTAAAGGAGACTCCATTATAGGTATGGTTTAAAACTAGTGGGGTTCTATCCAAGGGGGCTTCTCCTAAGGTGGTTTGATAAAACCCTCTTCAATTGGAATCCTTTAAATTGAAATTTTCAAGGCTTAAATCATTATATTTTCTAAACATATGTGATTTCAACAAAAATCAGGATCTTCCAGAAAGTGTAAACCACTATTGTGGTAGCACCCACTCATAAGATATACATAAGAGACGATTCTACGTTAGTGAGGCAACCACAAAGAAGAATTAGCCCTACACTGAGAAAATTTGTAAAAGGGGAACTACAAAAATTGCTAGATGCGGGATCTATCTACCCCATTTCAGATAGCCAGTGGGTGTCTCCATTGGTGATTGTGCCCAAAAAGAGAGGTAAGTGGTGAGTTTGTGTTGATTATAGGGAACTCAATGCTACCACCAAAAATGACCATTTTTCCTTACCTTTCATAGATCAAGTTTTGGACTCACTTGCAGGAAAGCAGTACTTCTCTTTTCTAGATGGATTTAGTGGTTATAACCAAATACAAATTACACCTAAGGACAAGGAGAAGAAAACCTTTACCTATCCATGGGGAACCTAATCCTACTCAGTACTTCCATTTGGACTATACAATGCACTTGCAACTTTCCAGAGGGCAGTCATTAGCATATTTTCAAACATCTCTCTTGATTGCATGGAAATTTATATGGATGACTTTACTACCTATGGTGTTGATTTTAATGAAGCATTGGACAATCTCAGGAGAGTCCTACAGAGATGTGAAGACCATAATTTATCTTTAAACAATGAAAAGTGCTTCATGATGATGCAGGAAGGTGTATTTCTTAGCTACTACATCTCTCACAAAGGAATTCAAGTAGATCCTGCAAAAATTGAGGTGATCACCAACCTGCCTATACTTGCAAAACAAAAAGATGTTAGGAGTTTCTTGGGACATGCAATTTATTATAGGAATTTCATCAAATATTTTAGCAAAATGGCAACACCATTGTACACTCTCCTAACCAAAGATGTTGAATTTCAATGGATAGAAGACTTTGACAAGACATTTTATGACTTGAAAAAAGCTTTAACTCATGCTCCTGTACTTAAAGGACATAATTGGGAGATTCTTTTCACATTTATACAGATGCATCAAACTATGCTATAGGAGAAGTCTTAGGATAGAAAGAAAGAGCCATTGAAATTGCCATTTATTTTGTCAACAAAAATCTGTAGGGAGTTGAATTCAACTATATAGTGACAAAAAAAAAAAAATGTTAGAAGTGATATATTCCTTAAAAAAATTAAGGAACTACATAATAGGCTGCTAGATCTTTGTGCACACTAATCATGCAACCATTAGATACCCCATGAATAAACCCATGATCTTAGGTAGGCTAGCAAAATGGTTATTGCCGATGCAGGAGTTTGACATAACCATTGTGGATAAACCACAAAAGGCCAATGTTGCAGAATTTTTTTCAAGGCTAACTACATTAGAGGACAATCAAGTCATAGATGACTCTTTCCCTAAGGAGAATTCATTCTCCATCAGTGTACAAACACATTGGTATGCTAACATAGCTAATTATTTGGTCATATGGAGAGTCCCTCCTCACTTCTCTCCAAAAGAGAGAAGGGTGCTCATTGAAAAATCTTTTCCTTTTTCATGGATTGTTGGATGTCTGTTCTATACTAGACTAGACCATGTCATGAGGAGATGTGTGAGGGAAAATGAGACATATGATATTTTTCATGCATGTCACAATGAACCATATGGAAGGAATTTTGCAGTCAAGAGGAAAATAATGAAGATTTTGAACATAGGATATTATTGACCCACAATCCACAAGGATGCAAGAAAATATACAAGAAAATGTGATAGATGCCAAATGATGGGCTGACCAACCAAATTTGATGAGATGCTAGTTTACCCTCAAGTAGTAATCACTCCCTTTGATAAGTGGGGATTAGATATTGTAGGACCCATTGAACCTCCATAAAATGGTAAGTCTTATATCTTGGTATGCATTGATTATGTAACCAAGTGGGTAGAAGTTAAAGCAATGAAGCATGAAAGAGATAATAAGGTTTCAAAATTTATTTATGAGGAAATTTTCACATGGTATGGGGTTCCAAGAGAGATAGTGACTGATCAAGGGGCTCAATTTACTTCAACCCTTGTTACAACACTGGTCAATGAGTACAACATAAGACACAAGAAGTCTACTCCTTATCACCCTCAAGCCTACAACCAAGTTGAGGTGAACAACAGAGAAATTGAATCCATTCTAACCAAAAAAATGGTTATCCATAGAAAGGATTGGGAAAATAGGATACCAAAAGCTATTTGGGCCTACAAAAATACCTGGAAAACAACTACAAGCTTCACTCCAATTGAATTGTTGTATGGAAAGACAACTATGATGCCCATTGAATTTGAGCATAAGAGTCCTAGGAATACAATAGACTTGGGGATGGACATCTCTAAGGCACAAATAGACAAAATCATGTAGCTGAATACTTTGGATGAGATGAGGAAGGAAACCTTGCATCACACAGAGGTAGTACAAAATCAAAGAATAAAGTGGCATGAAAAATTTATCAAGAACAAGAAATTCTAGCCAGGTGACTGGGCACTGCTCTATGACTCAAGGTATTAAGATAATGCAGGAAAATTGTTGACAAGGTGGCTAGGACCATATGAGGTTGCTGAAGTCTTCTCTAATGGTGTTGTTTAGCTCACTACCATTGATCTTGTCAGATTTAAGTTGCTTGTCAATGGTCATCACCTCATATTGTATCACAAGCCAACTTTCAAAGAGGACTTCCTGTAGCAATTCACTTAGCATGCAACACTTGAAATTCCTACAATCGAAGGAAGTGGACCCAGTGTCACCCCTTTTGGCTAATTAAGGTATGCACTTTCTCATAATAAAGACTTCCACTTTTGTGGGAGTCCACTTCTTCACCCATCAACCCATCCACCCATCCATCTCCACCTTTCTCTCTCTTCCATCACTTCACTTCATTCCACTTCACCTCATTCCACTCCATTTTAATTAAGTGCTCAACTAATCTCTTAAAAGGTGACTGATACTTTCTCCACAATCTTTGCAATGAATCTTGCAAGAATTTAGGTATGTGCACATTAATTGTTATATCTTACTTGTCTATTAGTACATTCATTTAATTTTTTTACATTAATATGGATTTTCAACATAGCATGTCATTATTCCTTGTCCCTATCAAATCGTCATCACTAGCTTGCATGTGTTCACTTGCTCAAATTTAGGTTGGGGGGAAGATGTGAATACCATGTCCACATGTCAATCCAAATACTCCTTTACTGCCTTTATTGCCCTGTCATAATCTTAAGCCAAAAAGGGAAAATTCAGACAACATTGGCATTGGAAATTTAGTAGCATTGTAAAAAGAAGTTTAGATTTCAGATGAATATTGCAAAGTGATTGTTTTATTGTAGACAACTAAACAATGGGATGTGGGTTAATTCAAAATGAACCCATAGTTCATGATGTATTACTACAGGATGCACCTTGCCAAGCTGAGTTAAAAAATTGCAGGTAGTTATATTATTTCATGAAGTTGAATGATTTTAATGAAGACATTGCATTGGAATTTTCCTAGACATTTTTTGAAGGAAAGGCCATGGTAAAAGGGTTGGAGGTCATAGCTACTGAAGAGAGGATTGCAGAAGTTATAGGGTTTCCTACTGATGGTGAACATTACCCTGCTATTAGAGACGCTAGGTCAGCTAGGGCTGAATTTACATAACCTAGTGAGCCTCCATTGAGTGTGGACAAACAAGATGTGAAGAGAACCTCTCTTCTTGAGCCAGGAAAGCAAGTAGTTGTTTATGTTATAAATTACACCACTTGTGAAGGTTGCCAGTATAATCTACATTCTGTGCACTTCAAATTATTGAATCACATGAGGCATGGGAAAAGGATGAATGTGTCAAATATGCTATACCACTTCTTTCAATCATGGTGGATGAGACCCAAAAAGGTAGGGATAATTCCATTTCCCACCATTGTCTGATAAAATTATTAGTTGAGAAGTCTTTGCATGATGTGTCTGAAATGACTTGGGAAGAATTCGTAAATATTGATCAAATTAGACTAGAGCATTTGTGACCTAGGGTTTTGCATCAACCTTGTACGACTAGTAGAAGATTGAGCAAGGTTGAAGCCACTTCTAGTGCCTCAACTTCTAGCGTAGGACCTAGTGTAAACCCTCTTGCAACTAAACAAACCATAGAGATTAGTTCTTTTGAGATAGGACATTCAGACAAAGAAAGTTCCTCTTTAGATTTTGATGATGATGTTCCTCTTGGAATCCTAATGAGAACTAGGGCACAAAAGAAGGAAGAAGAAATAAACAAGGGAAAAGATAAAAAGAAAATGGTAGAAAAAGAAGTGCCAAGCTCTAAGAAACAGAAGACCAACACTATTCTTCCTACAACAAAATAAAAACATGAGATCCCTCTTAGAAAATCAAGACCAGTCAAGCCAACCTTTGGTAAGTCTCCGCAAGAAAGCCCTAAGCCTAGAGAAGCATCACGAGAGGACACAAAAGCTTCAATGGAGCAATTGAATGTAAAGGAAAAGGACATATTTGAGAAAACAACAAACATAACACTGGAAGATCTTGCTGACATCGTAGAATAGGTTGAGAATCAAAAGTTTGAGGGAAATCAAGAGCTCTTGCAACAAGAGTAGTTACACGAGTTCCTATAGCAAGAGCAAGAGTGAGAACATTTAGTACCCCTGCAATTAGAATTGGTTGAACAAATAAAATCCCTACAACTGGTACCATATGAAGGGAAAGTATCAGTGCTAGAAAAAATGTTGGTAGGAATACATAACCCATGTGATTTTTCAATACACATGGTAGCCCTGAACTTATGGAAAGAGATGAAAAGAAGGGAGGAGGAATGGAAAGAGGAGAAACACAGACTAAAGAAGGAAATTCAAAAGAGGGATAAAGAGATTGAAGATAAGAATGAGGAAATTACTACTTTAAAGGAAAAAGATAGACAATATAGCAGCCTTAGTACCTCATATATTAGAATGTAGGACTCCTCCAAGAGTCTATGCTCTGCATTTGAATTTTTCAATGCTTATCAGATTTCTCCTCTTAAAATGAATAATTTGTTGTGTGAATTCTATTTGCATAATTATGTTGTCACCCAATATTATGATTGGAATCCACTATTATATGTTGGGGATGTCTACTAAGGGCATTTATGTCCTCGGTACATAATGGAATCAGTTGGGGATAATAGTATAGGGCTTATAGGAATATAGAATCCAACATTCCCCTATCCATTAGGGCTAAATCTAGAAACCTAGGGGAAATTTACATGGATTGGCATAGAATTGTTTACAGACCAAGCTATGGCAATAAGATCCTATCTGAGAGGGAATAATTTTATAGAGAATATGAGGAGATGGATAAAACAAAAGAGGAATATGTGAAGGGATACCTATCACAAAGGTGGAACAACCTAACTGATGAGCTAAAGCAAGCTGAGCCTCACTCTATACAATTCTATGCTGCAACACTTAAGAGAATTGACAAATATATACATATTGGAAGGACAAAGGGACAATTTTGGCTTCTATTGACTTTTTAGCCACCTATCCTATTGTGGCCTATGCCAAATTTTAGGTATTACCACTATGATATACCTATAGAGAGACAAAGATGGAGCAGATTGGAAAGACAACAAGAGTTCCATTGGGACTCACGCACAACAAGCACTGATGTAGGACAGGTAGCCATTGCAAATTTTAGGGCATTGACTAAGTAGAACAACTCTTCCTCTGTTGGAGAACCAACAAAACCTTTCTGTTGGGGGAAGCAATGAGTCGAGTTTATGGTTCAATTTTGATAGAATTTATGATATGTTTGTTGTAGTTATCATAGACTTTGATACTTGGATGATGGAATTTTTATGATATTTCCTCAAAACAATAGGCATTGGGCGTAAGCTTATTTTTGTAAATCTTTAATGACATTGAAATGCTATATGGACTATCTATGTTAATTCTACATGTGGATTAATGAATGCTTCTTTAAGATAGTTAAAGATATGCAATTATTGTTTGTACTAATATTGTCATGGATATATAATTAGAGGCCACCAAATTGAGGAAGATACTATCAGCTAGTCAAGCACTGTAATGGTCAACAAGGCAATCATTCAAGGGTCAATGAGGGAAGACTCTCAACAATGGGAGATTCCTCATGCAAATTAGAATTGTAATCACCTTGTAAATGGTCTTAATTGCTGTTGAGAGAATATAGGTGTTACTGTTGTGCTAAATCTACGTTAAGGAAAATGTGTCTGACCAGATTCCATGCATGCATAACTGCCTCTCCACTTTCTATTCTTTCCATAAAATGACATCCTCCTAATTTGTTGGAATTGATTGCCTTGCTTAGTTAGTAGCTTTTTCTCCTATAAAGAAGAGTCATATGCTCCTTCTCTGGAGGCTGCGTAATCTGATGATGTACTCGCATTCTTAGTTTTTTAGTAATATAGTTATGCTGCTCTTTTGTACTCATGTTTTCCATTGAATGAAATGAAGTTATAAGTATGTGCATCTAAGTTTACATTAGTTTTAGGGGATACTCATCCAAGGGGGCCCACTTGGTGAGCATTCCATCCTTTAGTTTAGTTTAGTTTAGTTATTACTTTCTATTCAATAGTTAGTTAAGAATTTGGCATTGACTATTCCTGCAGCCACTAGAATTCCATTCAGTGACTGTTCTTGCAGCCAAAGTAGATAGAGTATTTTCTTGTTTGTTTTCTCATATTTTCATTTATGCCATGCATTTCAACTTAGTATAGTTGTTGGTTGATATTCAATATTTATGTTATTCCTTTCCAATAAATTTACTTTTATCATTGTGTCTTTCTTAGCAGTAGGATGAATATGGCTACTTTGGATTCCTAGTGCACATAATTGTTGTGCCTATAGCACACTCGCCCCATTTAGAATGGGGACCCTCTTTATTTTCATTTTGTTGGGTCACTATTTTTTCCATTTTGTTTTGCATCTCCCTTATTTTTGAGTCCTAAGTGGGTGAAGAGTCTTAGAATCATCATCTCAAATTGACTAAGTTTTTCTACCCTCAAATTTTTAGAGCCTTTGGCCTTTGTGGAAGTCCCCTAGTTGTTTCCCCTCAAACTTTAAAATGACTATCCTTTGAGCCTCACAGGTCCACCCATGCCAGCTACTCTCCTTTCGCCATTTCAAACAACTATCTTGGCATGTCTTCTTGACCTTTGGGGCCCATGCCTCCTTCACCGTTTCCATTGCCAGCCTGCGTGATAGCTAGGTTAAGGGAGCCATCCGCCCTATGGACCCCATTGTTCCTACCACCCTTCTTGAAATGTGTACCCACTAAACTCAGTCGCCATCATACCCCATTAATGGCATGCATTAAATGATGAAAATTATATAAATAGCCCATTTTGAGTTGTCATTTTCATCTACGCAGTTTCAAAAGACTTGATAAAGCTTGCTACCATTGCCATCCCCGGGCTTGTGAAGTCTCATTACCATTCATGCATTGTTAGCATTAGATCCTTCATTAGATTTCCATGGGTCCACTAGGTAGAAACTCCACCACATTTTGTGTTTTGGTTTTTCCTTCATTTTTTCCAATTTGTTTAAGTTTCAAGGAGGAAAACCTAAAAATTAGCTAAAAGACCTTAGGCCAGACAAAACCCATGTTTTGAAATTCAAAAACAGCTTTGAAATCATCAATGAACTTCATGTGGAACCTTTGCCTCTTGCGGTTGTTCTTCAACTAGGTCGTCATACCCTGTGGGCCCATAATACATCGACTACTATTGCTTCCCTTAGGATTCCCAACCTTCAAATGATCGACACCCTTGTTGGGCCGACTCTCATGGGAAGATGCTTCTAAGTGGCTGACCATCACAAAATTCACAAAAAATAATGAACCAAAAGAGGGATCCTTCGATCTTGTCAAGTTCGCAAATGTGGGCCTCCCCTTTCAGATTACCCTTTGGTCCCTGTTGTTTCAAATGATTAACTTGTTCCACCCATTTGCTAGGTGGGCCTCGCCCCACTGGTTTTCAACCAAAACTTAATCATGCCAAAGTTCTTAAGTCTATGCTGTTGTGGGCTTCTCCCTACAGACTTCCATCCACAAGTTTCCATCCAGGGTTTTCCATTCCAAACGATGTTCACAGCCTGTTAATCCGCTTATCGATCCCACCTTCATGATTGTTGCTTGAGCTTAAGGAAATGGTAACTTATCTTCTGTGAACCATCCTTTGTGGGTTTCTACTCCTCTTTCATCACCGCATTAACAAATTCTCAAAATAATGAAACGTCGAAGTATTTTCGACAGGTGGAGCTTGACCTTGCCATCGTCGCCAGGTCCTACATGTTGAAAGTTGACTAAGTGTTACCCTTTTTGTAGGTCTCAACCTATAGACATCTGTCTATGGGCCACTGTAGCCTATCTGCCATTTCAAAATGACCTTGGGTGATCATCTCCCCACCCCACAAAGCCCACATTTTCCATCTTCGTTTGAACTCAAAAGCAAGAAATGACTAAGTATCAAGCCCTAGGTGGGCCACCCCATGTGTGCGATCGTTTGCTGACTTCTGTCCTATTTTCACTGTTCCAAACTGCCAACAACCTCCATCAGCTCACTATGCATAACCCAACTTCATGAAATCCACCCACTCAATGATGGACTTATAGCTTGATGACAAGGATTCCAGAACCCATCCTTGCAGGCCTCTCTACACGAACCAATGTCCACTTCCCACCATCCCAAGCGGAGATCATTCAACATCCTTCCACACCTCCTAACTAAATTTTTTGGATTCCAAAGAGTAAAAGTGTGCCATCCACTAAAGTCGTGGGTCCCACATGGTGGAACGTTACTTGCGAGATGTCATCTTGCTAGTGTTTTTTTGAATGACGGAGCCTTAAACAACTAAACCACCCTGTACTTCCACTTGTCGTTTGACCGTACACCTAAATGATGGTCTTAACGCTTCCAAAATTCAAAGTAGATTTGATCCATGTGCCAAAATTTCCTAACTTAATTAGTGGGCCCCATTTCATGACCAAATCTTGATGTAGGTAGAACCTTGTGGGCCATTGTGTGTTGATTTCCATCTGTTTAGAATTGCCTCCAAAATGGCTGCCAACCCAAGGAAGTCCACACCCCTGGGCCCACATTGCTATAAATCTCTCTAGTAAAAGACTAATGCTAATCTGTAAGAGATATTAGGATTGCTAGGTGATAAATTATCTAATCTAACACCATTTTTTGCAAAATTTGGCTAACGTTCCTCATGTTTTGCACTTGAATATGCTTACTACTCTACTCGTAGAATATATGGAACCAGTTGTAGGACCTTCAGAGGTAGTCATGGAGAAAGAAAAGGGTAAGAAAGTTGCCAAGACACCAAGAGGGAAAGAAGATAAGGATCAGATGAAGTACAAGTTCCAAGGGGAACCCCTCAATTCAAGGGTCACCAAAGACTAGAAGGAGATCTCAGATACAAATTTGGGACACACTGATATTGATGAATTCAGGTGAAGGGTCATCATTAACCCAACTATAGATAATGCCAAGAATATAAGAAAGAGTGGGTTGGCCAAGGCTACTGGTTTCCCACCTGCCCTCATTTCTCTCAAGCTTGTAATGGCTTGCATAGAGGCATATCAAGAGGACACTAAGAAGATCATAGACATGGATAGCAATGTACTAGCTGATCTGTCAACCAAGTCAATAGGAAAAACCTTCCACATCCCTACCTTCAATGAAATGGAGGAGACAATTAAAGAATATGCTAAGACCATATGGGATGTTGACCCCCTCAAGAGAAAGAAACTTATCAACCAATACTCGCTAAAGGATAAGAGGGGTAGTGTGAACAAAATTTCCCAAGAACTCTTTAGAAGTCATTTCTATGAGGAGTACCATGACTTGGTAACATTATTGAGTAGAGTTATGGGCCTTCTAACTTCAGCTTTCTTCCAGGAGTGAATGTTGAATTTTGTTTAAGAAATCCTCCAAGGGGAAACCAAATTCTATTGGGTAGGAATGATTAGCCATTGCTTACATGAACAATTTTTGGCCATAAAGAAAAATTCATAGTTCTACATGACATTGTGCATCTTCTATCTGATGGCTAACTATGTGCAATACAATAGCTTATTTGTGGCTTTGAGCCAAAATCTAGGAAGAGAATTGAAGGTATACAAAAATTACCCACAACTGCAGCATAGGAACTTCAAGAAAGACTACTATAGAGTTAATGTCGCTTTCATCAACCATATCATTAGATTGCTTGGAGGTGACTTTCAAAGAAGGGTCACACACAATGCTAATGCTTTTATTTGCCAGTTTGGCTTTTTGTTCATTCAATTTACCAAGTTTACCTACATCTGAGCCGAGGGCTTCTCAAATAGACCCTATAAATTACCCTGATACTTGAATGACTGGATGGTACCACTTGAGCTCTCTAGGTAACTGCAGTGTGCCCATACCCTGTTAATTGACAAGCATAGGGTGGGGATTCCTTATCCCCTTACCTTTAGCCAAGGCATGCATTCACTTCTTGCATCCCAATGTGTGGATTATTCAGAGAAATAACTTGTTGAGTACAACCTAGAGCTCCACACTACCCGATTATGAATGGATCCATATGGAAAACTCAAGAAGGAAGTCAGGATAGAATATGCCCACTTGAATAATGTTGAAGAATTTTGGGTGAATTGTAGGGATGATAAGGAAGTATGAATGAGGCACTACATGCGCATGAAAATGTAATTTATCAAAATAGTCAAATTGTTTCCCATGCCAGATCAAATTGTAGAGTATGAGAATACAATGGTCAATCCTTGGTATGATGTAGTTGCCAATCTACTGCTGTTGCTAATTAACTGGGATGAGGAAGAGGTTAATGATCTTGATCTTTTGATGAAACCCATAGAGGCCAAAAAAAATGATGGACTGCTGGACAGATCACTCAACTAAAACTACAAGGAGCCACTTTAACCTATGGTGAGCTCAAGGATGAGACTGATAGCGAGACCAACAGTGCAACTGTTGCTACTCCATTAGGAAAAACTTCAACATCTCCTCCAACTACTTGCTCAAAGAAGAGAAAGAGGGTGGTTGAATGCCAACGTAAATAGAAACTATATTCAAAGAAAGTGTTTGAAGGTGATCATTCCAAGAAACAAAAGAAGATGAGTGGATTTATAGAGATTCCTACCATTGAAGAGGACCCACTTCATGAGGGAGAGGAAGGAGTACTTAAGTAGCCAAATTCATCACCTGCCACCTCTACCCTCGTTGCCACTATCGCTACCACCATAGTCACTCCTCCACTCGCTTTCCAAGCAATGACTACTTCTCTTCTTGTGTTGGACATATAATTCCACCTTTCTTCCACTTCACCTGATACACAAGTAATGGTGATAGATTCCTCCTTTGCCACTACATCCCCACCTTCTTCTTCCTCCATTTCTCCATCCATAACTCTTTTGTTTGCTGTCGCTGCAACAATTCCTACCATATCACTCCTAGAGGCTCTTGCTTGACATATGTAGAATATCCTAACAGAGCTTTTTGGGGCTCTAATGAATCCTACTATTCAAGTTGCCTTAGCGTAAGTTGTCACTGGTCTCTGAATGCCTCCTCTTCCTGAGCCACCAAAAATGGAGACAACTATGCAGATTTCTAAGGAGCTAGAAAGATAAACAAGAGAAGCCACAAAGGAAATGGAGGAAGAGGCTGATGAATATCATGAACACCCAGAGCATCAATAACTAACAATTGATGAAGTAGTGTGTGAGGAGGAAGAAACAAAATCCTTTGAGGAAGATGAAGAAGATGTTGATGCCAAGAACATCATGGAAACCTCCAACCAAGAACTTGAGGAAACATTTTCTGAATAGCTCAAGGATGTCAGAGAAGTAGAGAATAAGCTTGAAGAAGAGGCTAAATCCAAAAGGATCCTAGAAGTAGAACATAAAGAAGAACATGGGTAGAAAGAAGAAGAAAAACATATGACCACTAAGTCCTTAGAGAAAGAAATAGTATTCATCCAAGATTCAAATGAAGAAGTGGAAGCAAAGATAGAGAAAGAGGTTCCAGGGAATAAAGAATTAGAAATCTAGTGTATCCAAGAAGAAGAAGGTGATCATGAATCACCAAAGGAGGGGTATTAGATACCTAAATTCCTTGCAAAGCAACTAGAGAAGAAAACATTGACCTCGATGGATCCAAAGGAAATACTTGAGGCCATATTGGCTCGAGCGCAATTAAGCACAAAGAAAGAAAATAAACCAAAGGTTAGATCCCATCTAACAATGGACACGTCAAGATCAAGAACTATATAGATAGCTACGCTAGTGATTGGAGAAGAAGGGGTCAACTACAACATCTCCACCATTACTTGGGAACAACCACAAGAGAGAAAAAGATTGGCCATCTTCAAGGATCCATTGTGACCATTGTGCATCAAATGCATAAGGAAAAATCTTCTAAAGAGTAGCTAAAATCATAGGTGGTGGATATAATAGCCAACATTCAACAATGGTCATCAACTGAAGAGCTTCCCACCATGTCGTCAACACCACCTCAACTATTGTACAAAGAGCACATTGACAAGTTGGAAAGAAAGAAAAAATAAACAAAGGAAACTAAAGAATGGCTCAGACGAGTAATATAAAATGGTGATATGGGCCTAGGGAAATTTTTCAAAATGATTGACAAATTTAGGCTCATGCAACAACAATTGGAGGATATGGAGAAAACATGTCTACGCTACCTTGAGTTTTAAAGAGTCACTAACCTAAAGGATGAGGCTATCCTGAAAATATTTGAGAAACTTTGGGAGGAGTTTAGCATCATCAAAGATGATTGCCAGTTAGTTGAAATGTGGAAAATGGCCCTTGATCACTAGAATGAGGTGTTGGAAAGAATGTTACATGAGATCAAGCCTAATCTCGAATGGTAAAAAGAACACTAGGAAAACGCTGAAGATTATATCAAGTTAATGAATGACTAGGATGTGTTTGTTGAAGAGTTGAATGTAGAGAAGATTAAAGAATACTTCCATAAAAAGATGGAAGAGGGTGCAATTAACGACTTGTCTCCACTCTTCATGCATTTTGCTATCAGGGAATTCATTCTATCAGAGCAAATAGTGAAGGTTTCCCTGAGGTATACAAAGAAGGCAGAGGAAGTGGCCAACCATTCCAAGAAGCTTTATTTTCAAATCCTCCAATCTAAGATCACTGAGAAGGATAAGCTTTAGATTCTAATGGGTAAATTTGTGGAATACACCACCATGATGAAGGGTGGAGGAAATCCAATCATAGATGATTAATTCATCATAGTGTAGCTGCAACAAAAGGGAAATCTTCTAAAAGACAAAAGAGCTACAATGCTGGCCATAAGAAGACAAAATAAGATAGAGGACAAAAAATATGTTTTATATATTGTAAAATATTTGGGGGTAGGTGAAACCCTAATTTGTAGTGAATCTTGGTGACACAATGAGATTAAATCTTGGCTATTATTTTTTCTTTTTGGACACGATAAATAGGGGGTCTCCTCTCATTTTCAAGAGAGTTGAGTTGTTGTAAAGACATGCTACTAAAATTTTAATAGAAATTCATTGACTTTTGGTGGATTCTTGAATTGTAATTTCATGTTTCATGATTCTTCTCTCATAGTTAGTGAATTTGAATAGATTAACATTATTTTTCTACGAGTTTATATGCTTTTGGTAAGTTATTTAATGCTATTCATTGGTATTGAAGAGTTCTGCTGTGTGTTGGCAACCTTCCTTGTCCATATTTTTTGCTATTTGTCGATGATAAACAACAGTGCAAAGTTAGTCTGGACATAAATTGAATTTTTCACTAAAATTATATATTTTATCCATGTTTATGGTGAATGAATGTTTGAAAATCTATAGTCCTTAGAATATTGCATTAGTTTCATGAGATTGTGAAGTAATCTGGTTAAGTGAGACTTAGTTTTAAGAAAATTGTCCTTAGTAGGATCCTCCATTATCACTGTTCATTGGTAGTTTTAGGTCTAGGAACTCTCTTTCTCCCTTTCCCTTTTGAATTTTATTTTAAATAATGAATTTGAATAAGGTTCATTGCACATTGTAAAGCCAAATCTAAAGTTGAAGTAGGAGTTCTAGACTACTGTTTGAACATAGAACAATTGTGCAACAACTTTCCCAGGTTAAGAACTCCATTTTAAGAACCAATTCCCCTCCAACTTAACTTGCATAAGGCTACCTTGTGATTACCAACAAAATCACATCAAAACAATCGAGACATTCCAAGCAAGTCATGACTTGACACCCAAGAGACCTTGGGGTGATTTTCAGCAACTGGTTGTTAGAGATTACCTTTCAAGAGAGGCGGTGCACTTGCGGATTGCTTGTGTTGAGAAGTGATAAAACACCCATCAACAAAACTAGCAATAGAAGTAGGGACCTTTTGAGCTAAGATGGATCAAATTGGTTCATTATCCCTGAAAGGTTTCATAGATTCTTGAGGTCTACTCCAAACAAAGGGGAATTCCAAGAGCTACAATCCCCAACCAAGGCAAAGAGAGTGAAGAGAAGGGAAATCACTTCATCTTCCTCCTTCACTCCATCTGACTCCTCTCCATCTTAACCTCCTTCCACATTTCATTTGCACCACACTCATCCTTCTTCATCCACTTCCACCTCCTCCATTCAACCATCTCAAACTACCTTCCAACCCCATTCTTCCCACAACTAAGGTGTAGATCCTACCCCTGCCCTCCAAGTCCAAGGTAAAGTCCCAACTGTCACTGCCCTGTGCAACCCCAAGTTGTTGGGCCACAATAGTAGGTACCACCTTTTACTCCCCTCCTGGCTTGGTTGGTGTGAAACCCTTCTCCATTACACCTCAATGATTACCATTTCATGCCCAAGAACCTGGAGATCTTTTGGACAAATTTGAATCCTCGAGATCTACAGAGAATAATAGAAGAACACATCAAGATATTCCAAATAGCAATCAAAGATTTGTAGATTTATCATGAAGATGTGGCATGCCAACTTTTTCCTTACTTCTTGGGAGAAGAGGCCTTCTATTGGTACATTAAATTGTTGACGTGATCCATTACTTCGTGGGTCTTATTGATGAATGCCTTCTTTCAAAAATACAAGACCCTAGTCAGCCCTTTAGAGATATACAGACAATTCATGTTCATCTGGAGGGAGATTTATGAGCCAATTAGCTTCTTCAATGACCAATTTCACCATGCATATATGAGGCTACAACCTCCATACATACTCAATGATGTTGCTACCCTTTTGGTCTATTATGCAACATTAGACAACCTAACTACAGTGTTGGTGAAAAGGATGCACTTGCCACTTGCCAGGTTGGTAGATACTTACTCAAAAGCGGTCATAGCCAACACTGACTGGGGACAAAACATGTCCAGTATGCTACCTTCTTTGGGGTTGGTAGCTCATCCAATGCTAGTTCAAGGACTCACCAAAGCATTCACACATTAGATGCCTCTCATGAACCAAGTTCCACTCTTACCCATAGTGCCACATATAGGGCAACCAATGAATTAAACACCTCCCATGCCTCATTATTTGTAGCCACAATAGTAGAAAATGTATACTCAGTAGCCCCAAACACAATCATATTTGTAGGGGCCAAAATTTCCACCAACACAACAAAACCAACCATCGACTCATCCAGCATTTCTTCAAAATCAAGCCTCGTATCCCAAAAACATAGAAAAGGATAGGCTTGATGAGTTGATAGAAATGATTAAAAAGATGTCCATGGAGATGACACATCTGAGGAATTAGAATAATTAGCTGCAAGCCTCTCAACGTAGCATTCAAACCAACCTCAATAGGGAAAAAAAGGATAATCAAGATGCAGGTGTTTCATCAGGACAATACTATGAAAGATTACATAACTCCAATCAAAATTTTGAGAGGAGGCTATCCAAAAGATATAATAGGACATGGAAAACAAGGCCAAACAATGGAGGTGTTCCCACTCCTCTTGATCAACTTGTTGGTGTAGAAAAGACAACTAGTGGCATGTATCTTGCCCAGACAACTTTGTCTAGGTGGTTCCAAATCCAAAAAACAAATAGGCACTCCAAATTTGATTTCCTTGAGTTCCTCACGACAGTGGAGATCTTTCAAGTTGAGGTTTAGAATGTTATGGACGATGCCGAATGCTGAGATGTAGTCTCGTTAGATCCTTACAAATCTCTCGTGCTTGTGGTCAATCAAGCACCATTTCTACAAAGTGAGATAAATGTACCAGAAAGTGAGGTTGCCTCACCAAAAAATGAAGAAGCCTAAGAGGTAAGTAGTGAGGAAACTCTTTCCTAGCTTTTTGCTTTAGTAGAAAATGGTCCAGTAGATGAGGAAGAACCGTGTGTAGATGAAGTTCACATGTTTACTCAAAGAGCAACTACCTATTACCTTAGGAATAGGCAAGCGGGTGGTGGACCTTTCACAACTTTGACTCCACCAAACAATTTCAACACCTCGCCCGACCCTAATGCTAGTAACAATCTGAGGTATCCTTATGTGCCGACTCAATACCTCAACATGAATAGGTAGCCAAATCCACCCCAAAAACAACCGAGTCTAGTACAAGTTCAACCCAATAGCTCTTCCCAAAACCCATACTTTGATGAAGAATTTGAAAAAATGGGCGAATATGTTTCCGAAGAATTTAAGAAAGTTAAAATCAACTTGTCCCCCTTTGAATTGCTCAAAGTCCCTATAGTTAGGAATGCCTTTTTCTAAATGATTAATGGGACCCCTCCCTCGAATGCTACCCAAGATGTACTCGATAAAACCATCTCATTCTGAGACCCTCCAAGCAAGCCCATCATTCAACAAATCCATGGGAAGAAGGCAGATCCACCTCCAAACTAGCAAACAGGAAAGCAACAAATTAAGGAATCTGATCAAAGTAACAAGAAAAATCCCAAAGAATAGAATTCACTACTGGCTAAGGATAGGGCCGATGAAAAAAAAAAAGCTCGAGTAGCTTAGGCAGACACACATATGGGCCTATTCCAAGGAAAGTTGGAAACACTACCCTTCCTTACCACCATTAGGATATTTGGGAAAAACTTGCATAACTGCCTACTTGTCTCAAGAGCATCAGCCAATGTCATGCCCCTTGCAGTTTGTAATGCATTAGACATAGTCCCCACTCCTTCTTGGACAAAATGGAGGTCAATATAGTGGGGGAGATCAATTGGATCCCAATACAGATTGCAGCCGACTCGAGAGTGCAATAGGTCATTGATATTCAAGTAGCAAATATCCCCAATACCTATGGGATCATACTAGGATGAGACTTAACTAGGACACTAAATGGGTACACTACAATAGATCACTCCCACATGTGCCTACCATTGAAAGGGATACCCAATCAGATCCACATAGACCAGGAGCCTTGTATGAAATTCATGATTACTGAATACAACACCAATGAGGTTTTGTTTGTTGAAATAGAGTTGGGTAACTATTTCCCCATGGCATATTAGGAAGAGTTGGAATATCAAGAGGAGGATATAACTAAAGAAGTCTTCCTAGTATTATGTAGTCCTCCTACCAATTTAGTCCAAACACCTCAAAGTAGAGAAATGCTAGTTAAATCTGACAACAAAGGGGAACCCTATGAAGATGACAACTTGGGATTGCTAGATGGGTTCCAAGACTTCATGGAGAAGTGTATATAAGACCAACTCAATTTGGGGGCAAGAATGGGCTTCCAAAAACTCTTGTTGTCTAGTTGGTGTAGAGTGCATAATGCAACCCACTCATAATTTAAATGTTGCTTGTGTTAGATGGTAGTGGAACTTATTAAGGGATGATTCACATTTCATAAGGAGCTACTGATGGGACAACCTGCTATCAAGTATACTAAGCCAATGCCTACATAAGAAATTACAGATGCAAATGTGCAACAAAGAGAAAATGTAGGCCTAATTGGCTCGAAAGTTAAGGAACCCTCCAAGTTTTGGACTCTGTGATTCAACATATCCAAATACAAGCAAGGAGAGGGAGCTAGATTCAAGCTTATCAACCCCGCAGGTAAGACCTACTTCGTTGCTCATAGACTTCAATCTTATTGTGCAAATAACATAGAAGAGTACAAAGCACTAGTCCATGGTATTTTAATGGCCCTAAGGAAAAAGGTTAAGCTATTGCAAGTCTTTGGTGATTTGAAATTGGTAGTGAAACAAGTCAGAAAATTATATTCCTTCCATGATAGATGACTAGCTAACTATAGACATAGAGTTTGGGATCTTTTGGAGAGCCTAGACACCTTCAATATCCAGTTGATTCCTTGATCCTAAAACTACACTGCTGATGCCTTGGCTCAAGAAGCCAGTACCCTCTAGCCCCTATCACTATCTAACTCAAAGAAATTCACTGTTGAGCTTACCTCTAGCCCTTCTGTGCCTGATAAATTCACTCACTTTTAGGTGTTCATTGATGACAAGCACATCTTATATTTTATCACTAGTTCCGATGTGTTTGCAACCTAGATAATTGATGAGGTTGAGCCTAAGGAAGCTAAATTAGATATAAAAGGGGTCATCAATCTTAGGATGAACACCATTCCATGAGGCATGGTCTAACTTGAATGTATTTTTGACCTAGATCAGATTCGAGACCAGGATCAACAAACGAAGAAGGATTCCATTAACAATTAATGTGACACTCACAATCTCAGAACAACCAAGGAAGTCAAGAATATATTCATTGGAAAGGTATGCACATCAAAAGAAAAGAAAGGGATAATTGATGCTTTGCGAGAGTATCATGATGTGGTGGCATAGAGTTATGAAGAATTGAAAAGCTATGGCACCTCCATTATTACACACACCATCACTCTTAAGCTAGATGTGTCACCAATCTGGAAAATACAACATCCCATCAATGCCTTATTGGAACCCATCATCTACAAAGAGGTGTATAGGTTACTTTCAGATTGAATCATATTCCCATTCAAAAACTCCACATGGGTGGTCAATTTAGTCTCGGTTAGGAAGAAGAATGGAGAAATTAGGTTGTGCTTGGACTTCCACAACTTGAACATAGCATTGGAGATCATCAATGAATCGTAAATGATGTCCTTCTTGGATGGGTACTCCAAGTACAACCAAGTAATGGTGCAATACGAAGATCAACATAAGACAACATTCACCACCAAGTTAGGAACTTTTTGCATATAGGAGAATTCCCTTTGGACTCACCAATGCTGGCACCACTTTCCAACACGTGATGGACATGGCATTTAAAGATATGATTGGAAAATGCATCATCATCTACATGGATGATCTGACAGTGTTCTCCAAGAAATGAGGTGATCATGTTGTTGATCTATGTAAAGTTTTCAGAAGTGCAGAGAATTTAGGATTTCGCTTAATCTGAAGAAATGCATCTTCGAAGCCATGAAAGAGAAGCTACTCAGGCACATTATTTCAGAAAGAGAAGTCTCCATAGACCTAGAGCATATTCAGTCCCTCTTGAAGATTCAACTACCAGGCAACAAGATAGAGCTGAAATCTTTCTTTGGAAAGATAAATTTCATCAGAAAATTTACTATAAGCTTTGTTGAAATCCTTAAGTTGCTCAACGCCATGTTGAAGTAGGATGCCAAAATTGAGCAGACTTCAGAGGAAAAGCAAGCCTTCAAGGAAATCAAGAAAGCTATTGCTGAGGTACCCATGCTCATTAGTCCTAATTACCTGAAGCCATTCTAGACGTATAATCATTTGCTTCAGATCACTCATGTGCCGGCATTTTGAATCAGAAAGATGACAAAGGGAGCGAGCACATGATTTCCTTCACGAGTTCTCCCTTAAAGGATACTAAACTAAGATACCCCAATGTGGAAAAAAAAGCATATTCCCTCATCAGAGGTGTTAAAAAATTTAGATACTACATCTTATGCAACAAGGTTTTTTCCATCATGCCTGATCCTACAATGAAAACGCTGTTGATGCAGAATGAGTTAGGATAAAGAAGGGATAAGTGGGTCACTTTATTGCAAGAATATGACATGGAGATTTAGCCAATGAAATTAGTGAGAGGATAGGCCCTCACCCGAACCACATTTGAAACAATGATTGAAGTCGGTCCAGAGCTTATGGTTTAGTAGTACCAGCTTAAGGACGTCTCCTAGGGGAATGGTATAATGTAATCGTCTACTACTTGTTGAATCAAAAATTCCCATCCTATCTACAAGGGGTCCAAGAATGTGCTCTCCACTTGAAAAGAATAAAATACAAGCTTTGAGGATCTATACTCTATAAGAAGAATCATGAAGAGATCTACCTTAGATGCCTCAGAAAAGAAGAAGCAGAATGGATTTTAAAGGAATTTCATGATAAATTTGGCACCGTTCATGGATTTGGTCCTTCAACTGCACATTAGATCCTACGAGTAGGTTACTATTGGCTGAAAGTTTTCATAAATGTGCATACCCATGTCCATACATGCCATGTCTGCCACACCACCACAACCAAAGAAAGGAATGTTGTTGTCATGTTGCAACCAATCCTAGAGGTAAGACCATTCGTACAATGGGGTCTTGACTTCATCGGTTCAGTAAGCCCCCCATTTTCTATGGGTCATAGGTACATTTTAACTACCTCTAATTAATGTACTAGATGGATAAAAGCTATTGCATGTGTAGACAATGCACTATAGAGTTAGTTGTTAGTTTGCTTGAAAGTTTTATTTAAATCGCTTCAGTTTCCCATATGCCCTAGTTTGTGATAATGGTACTGCCTTTTCTTCACTTAAATTTGCTAGTTGGGCCTTTGACTATGGGATTTCCCTTAAGTTTTCATCCAATTAATATCCTCAGGGAAATGGCCTGGTGGAATCTACAAACAAGAACCTCATCACTGTGATAAAAAAATGCTTGATAGGAATCCTAAGGGTTGGCACACCCAGCTTCATTTTCCCCTTTGGGTAGATCGCACACGCCACAAGGCATCCTTGGGTGACTCCCCATTTCACCTTGTTTATGGCTTAGAGGTTGTATTCCCTATTCACCTCAAGATCCTAACCCTATAATTCATCAACACTTTTTACGATGAAGGGGATTGACAAGAATCCCATTTAGTTGAGTTACTCCACTTGGAAAAAGTTCATGGCCAAGCCATTGAAATTTTTTCCAAACATAAGGGAGTGGTCAAAAGATGGTTTAATCGACAATTCAATGTCAAGGCCTTTAGAATCATTGATATGGTCCTATGCTAGGGCAAGGTCCATGAGAGAAAAGGGGGACATGACATATTCGACAAGCTCTAGGTTGGCCCCTTTCAAATTTCTGAAATCCTCGGTGATAATGCTTTCCACCCCAGAACATCAACTAGTGAAGATGTCTCATTGCCCGTCAGTGGGCAACACCTCAAGCATTATTTCCTTACCTGAGCTCTTTGAGCTTGATCTTTGTAAATGCCTGTATATAGGTTAGATCAAGTTGCTTTTGGTTTCCTTGCTTTGTTGTTTTGTATTGCTTCCAGTTTGGCTCATATCTCAGCTATTCTATTTTTTTGGATGTGTCTCTTCATTTCTGATGCGGTGCCCATGCCCGTTCAATGAACGGTTCACTTTGTTGTGTACCCTTCACATTATTTGGATAAGCATTCAATCTCAACCATTGGTCTTTGATCGCTTCCATGGGGAGGTTTCCTTATTTGAACTCAAGCTTGACCTAGAACCCGACACTTCATTGAATCCTTTCACACTCATCTAAGATCATGCACCAAATGCATACTAATTGTTTTCGAGGAACTATACAATGGTTGTTATCAAGGTGAGGAAAGTGAATAATCTTAAGTCTGCTCTAGTGATCACTATGATTGCAAACCCATAGTGAGCTTCAATGTTTACTTAGTTGAGCAAAAGAAATAATATTGAATGTAATAGCAAAAAATAAAAGAAAGAAAACATCAAAATCAAGCAACTACGTGGGTGTGCAGACAACTCTATCAGGGCCATGGATTCCCAACTGGTAGTAGAGAAATGTTCATGGGATCACAACAATAACTCTGTCAGGGCTATGGATGCCTGACTGGTAGCGGGGCGATGTCCAGGTTACTTTTGGAGTTAGATAATTCATATAGCTTGCTTAGCCTGATTAGTAGTTGTTGGTCATAATTTCTAAGGAGGGGGAATGAATTCACTATACACACAAAATTCTGAGACATTTCATGATCTGATTTAGTTAAGGATCTTGTTCTCTTTTGAGCCCCCTAGTTCATTTTTGGGAATTGGCCCCTAGTCTATGAAGCTAGAGATTTTTGGGTTCAAAATGAGCATTTATCCTTAGAATGCTCAAGAGTGTTCCCGAGTGGAGTGGCATTTTTTTTCCTATAGCACACTTGCCTCATTCGAAATGGGGACCCTCTTTCTTTTCATTTTGCCACATCACTTTTGTCACTACCTTGTTTTGCATCCCCCCTATTTTTGAGTCCTAAGTGCTTGAGGAGTCTTAGAAGAATCATCTTGAATTGACCAAGTTTTGCTACCCTCAAATTTTTAGACCTTTTCCTTTGTAGAAATCCCCTGGTTGTTTTCCCTCAAACTTTAAAATGGTTGTCCTCTAAGCCCCATAGGTCTGCCCATGTAGGCTGCTCCATGCAGAATGCCACTCTCCTTTCGATGTTTCAAATGGGTATCTTGTCACGTTTTCTTGACCTTCCGAGTCCATGTTCTCCTTTGTCGACCTGACGACTAGGTCTAGGGAGCTATCCACCCTAAGGACCCTGCTATTCCCACCACCCTTCTTGAAATGCATGGGCCACCAACCTTAGCCACCATCATACCCACATTAATGGCATGCATTAAATGATGAAAATTCTATAAATAACCCATTTCGTGCTATCATTTTCACTTACACACTTTTAGAAGACTTGTCAAAGCTTGCTACCGTTGCTGCCCCCACACTTGTGAAGTCTCACACCCATTTGTGCATCGTTAGCATCGGATCCTTCATTAGATTTCCACGGGTATACCAAGTAGAAACTCCATTGTGCTTCGTGTTTTGGTTTTTTCATCATTTTTTCAAATTTGTCTAAGTTTCAAGAAGGAAAACCTAAAAATTAGCTAAAAGACCTTAGGCTGGACAAAACCCATGTTTTGAAATTCGAAAAACCCTTCAAAATCGGTGATAAAATTCATGCAGAACCTTACTTTCCTATGATCATTCTTCAGCTAGGGTCGTCATACCCTGTGGGCCTGCAATACATCAGCCACCATTTTTTCCCTTAGGATGCCCAACCTTAAAACGACCGACACACTTATCGGTCCCACTCTCATGGGAAGATGCTTCTAAGTGGTCGACCATCATAGACTTCACCAAAACTCATGAACCTAAAGAGGGATCCTTTGATCTTGTCGGGTTCATAAATGTAGGCCTCACCTTTTAGATTTCCCTTTACTCCCTATTGTTTCAAATCGCTAACTTGTTACACCCATCCACTAGGCGGGCCCCACCCCACTAGTTTTCAACCAAAACTTAATCATGCCAATGTGCCTAGGTCTATGTTGTTGCAGGCTTCTCCCTGTAGACTTTCATCAATGGGTTTCCATCTGGGGTTCATCATTCCAAATGGCCTTCATAGCTTGTTTGTCCACTTATCAGACCCCGCCTTCATGACCACCACCTAAGCTTAAGGCAATGGTAACTTATCTTCTGTGGACCATCCTTTGTGGGTTTTTGCTCCTCTTTCATCACCAAATTAATGACTTCTTAAAATGGTGAAATTTCAAAGTCTTTCCAATGAGCGGAGCCCAATCCCATTGTTGCTGCCTAGTCCTCCATGTTGAAAATTGCCTAAGTGTTTCCCTTTTTGCAAGCCTCGCCCTATGGACGTCTATCCGTGGGCTGTTGTAGCCTATCCACCATTTCAAAAAAATCTCTAGTGATTGTCTCCCCACCTTGTGGAGCCTACAATTTCCATCTCTATCTAAACTCAAAAGAAAGAAATGACAAAGTATCAAGCCCTACGTAGGCCACCCCATGCGGGCGACTGTTTACAAAATTTCATCCTTTTTTTTCACTATTCTAAACCACCAATGACCTTCGTTGGCCTACTATGCGGAACCCAACTTTGCGAAAGCTTCCCACTCAATGATGGACCAATAGATTGATGACAAGGATTCCTGGATTGAACCTTGCAGGCCACTCTATGTAGATCACCGTCCTCTTCCCACTGTCCCAAGCGGAGATTGTTTAACATCCTTCCGCACCTCCCGACCCGAACCTGACTAAATTGTCTAGATTCCAAAGAGTAAAAGTGTGTTGTCCACCGAAATTATGGATATTGCATGGTAAAATATCGCTTGCGGGATGCTATCTTACAGTTCCATTTTCAACGATGGAGCCTCAAACAACCAAACCACCCTATGCTTCTGCCTACCATAGGCCCTTATGCTTGAATGATGGTCTTAACGATTCCAAATGTCAAAGTAGATTTGAACCACATGCCAAAATTTCCTGACCTCCTTAGTGGGTCCCATCTCATGACCAAATCTTGACATGGGTAGAACATTGCAGGTCGTTGTGGCTTGATTGCCGTCTGTTTACAACTTCCTCCAAAATGGTTGCCAACCTAGGTAAGTCCACACCCCTGGGCTCGAATTGCTATAACTCTCTCCAATAAAATACTAACACTGATCTATAAGAGAAATTAGGACCCCTGGGTGATGAATAATCTAATCTAACATGATTTTCTATAGGATTTGGCTAACGTTACTTATGTTTTGCACTTGAATATGCTTACTACTCCTTCACTTGCAAGATATATGGAACCAACTATAGGACCTTTAGAGGTAGTGGTGGAGAAAGAAAAGGGTAAGAAAGCTACCAAGGCACCAAGGGGGAAAGAAGATAAGGATCAGATGAAGTACAAGTTCCAAGTGGAACCCCTTAATTCAAGGGTCACCACAGACTAGAAGGAGATCTCAGATTCAAATTTGGGACACATATCAATGAATTTAGGTGAAGGTCATCATCAACCCAACTACAAATAATGCCAAGAATATAAGAAAGAGTGGGTTGGACAAGGCTACTATTTTCACACTTGCCCTCAATGCTCCCAAGCTTGTCATGGCCTATAGAGAAGCATATCAAGAGAACACTAAGAAGATCATAGACAAGAATGACAATGTACTAGCTGATCTATCAGCCATGTCAATAGGGAAAAAATTCCACATCCCTACCTTCAACAAAATGGAGGAGACAACTAAAGAATATGCTAAGACCACATGGAATGCTGACCCCCTCAAGTGCAAGAAACCTATCAACAAATATTGGCTAAAGGATAAGAGGGGAAATGCAATAAAAGTGCCCCAAGAACTATTTAGAAGCGATTTATATGAGGATTACCATGACTTGGTAACATTATTGAGCAAAGTTATGGGCCTTCCAACTACAACTTTCTTCCAGGAGTGGATGTTGTTCTGTGGAATAAATCCTGTGAGGGGAAACCAAATTCTATTGTGTAGGAATGATTAGCCATTGCTTACATGAACAATTTGTGGCTATAAAGAAAACCTCATAGTTCTACATGACATCATACCTCGTCTATCTATTGACTGACTGTGTGTAATACAAGGGCTTGATTGTGTCTCCGAGCCAAACTCCAGGAAGAGAATTAAAGGTATACAACAAGTACCCGTAGCTGTAGTATAGGAACTTCAAGAAAGACAACTGCAGAGTTAATGACGACTTCATTAGCCATATCATCAAATTGCTTGGAGGTGGGTTCAAAAGAAGTGTTACACACAGTGCTAATGCTTTTATCCGTTGGTTCGGTTTTCTATTAATTTAAATTCCCAAGTTTACCTACATCTGAGTTGAGGGCTTCTCAAAGAGACCCTATAAATTACCTCGATACTCGAATGACTGGATGGTACCACTTGAGCTCTCCAGGAAATTATAGCATGCCCATACCCTGCTAAGTGACAAGCATAGGGCAGGGATTCCTTATCCCCTTTCCTTTAGCCAAGGAATGTATTCACTTCTCACATACCAATGTGCAAATTATTTAGAGAAAGAACTTGTTGAGTACAATTAGAGCTCCACACTACTTGGTCATGAATGGATCCATATGGAAAATTCAAGAAGGCAATCAAGATAGAATATGCCCACTTGCATAATATTGAAGAATTTTGGGAAAACTGCAGGGATGACAAGGAAGTGAGAATGAGGCACTAAGTGCACATGACATCATACTTTGTCAAAATGGTCAAATTTCTTCCCATGCCAGATGAAATTTTAGAGGATGAGAATAGAATGGTTGATCCTCGGTATGATGCAATTTCCAATCTACTGTTACCCTTGATTGAGTGGGATGAGGAAGAGGTTAATGACATCGATCTTCTAATGAAACCCATAGAGGCCAGAACAAAATGATGGATTGATGGGAAGATCACTCAACTAAAATTGTAAGGAATGACTTCAACCTATGGTGACGTCGAGGTTGAGACCAATAACAAGACCAACTATGCAACTGCAACTACTCCATCAGGAGAAACTTCAACATCTCCTCCAACTACCCGCTTGAAGAAGAGAAAAGAGGTGGTTGAACACCAGCCTAAACAAAAAGTATATTCAAGGAGAGCATCGAAAGGTGAGCCTTCCAAGAAATAGAAGAAGATGGGTGGATTTATAGAGATTCCCACCATTGAAGAGGACCCACTTCATGAGGGAGAGGAAGGAGAAATTAAGTAGCCAAAGTCACCGCCTGCCACCTCTACCATCGCTTCCACTATCACTTCCACTGTAGTCACTCCTCCACTCACTTCCCAAGAAATGACCACTTCTTTTGTACCTTTGGTGGACATATCAGTTGAACTTGCTTCCACCCTATGTGGTACACAAGTAATGGTGATAGATTCCTCCTCTTCCACTACTTCCCTTCCTTCTTCCTCCTCCATGTCTCCATCCACAACTCTTCCATTGGCTGTTGCTACAACAACAATGCCTACCATATCACTCCTTGAGGCTCTTGCTTGATATATGCAAAATATCCCAATAGAACTTTTTGGGGTTCTAATGAATCCTACTATTCAAGCTGCCTTAGCACAAATTGTCGCTGGTCTCCTAGTGCCTCCTCTTCTTAAGCCACCAAAAATAGAGACAACTATGCAGATTTTCAAGGAGCTAGAAAGACAAACAAGAGAAGCCACAAAGGAAATGGAGGAATAGGCTGATGAATATCATGAAAACCTAGAGCATCAACACGTAACAATTGATGAAGTAGTGTGTGAGGAGGAAGAAACAAAATCCTCTAAGGAAAATGAAGAGGATGTTAACACCAAGTACATCATGGAAACCTTCAACCAAGAACTTGAGGACGCATTTGCTGAACAACTCAAGGATGTCAGAGAAGAAGTAGAGGATAAACCTAAAGAAGATACTAAAGCTAAAAGGATCCCAAAAGTAGAACATCATGAAGAACATGGGAATCGAGAAGAAGAAAAACACATGACCACTAAGTCCCCGAAGAAAGAAACAATATTCATAGAAGATTCAGATAAAGAAGAGGAAGAAAAGACAAAGAAAGAGGTTATGGGGAATAAAGAAATAGAAATTCGACATACCAAAGAAGAAGAAGGTGATCATGAATCACCAAAGGAGGGGTCTCAGATGCCTGAATGTCTTGAGAAGCAATTAGAGAAGAAAACCCCAACCCTGATGGATCTAAAGGCAAGACATGAGGCAATCTTGGCTCAAGCACAAATAAGCACAAAGAAATAAAAGAAACCAAAGGTTAGATCCCATCTGACAATGGATGCATCAAGATCAAGAACTATACAGATAGATATGCTAGTGATTGGAGAAGGGGCTAGCTACAACATCTCCATCGTTGACTTGGGAACAACCACGAGAGAGAAAAATATCGACCATATTCAAGGATCCATTGCCACCATTGTGCATCAAATGCATAACGAAAAATCCTCTAAAGAGGAGTTAAAAGCATAGGTGGCAGATCTAAAAACCCACATTCAGCAATGGTTGTTGGCTAAAAAGCTTGCCACCACATCGTCAACACCACCTCAACTACTATCCAAAGAGCACATTGAAAAGCTAGAAAGAAGGAAAAATTGGACAAAGGCAACTGAAGAATGGCTTCAAGGAGTAATATACAATGTTGATATGGGCCTAGGGAAAGCCATCAGAATGATTAACAAAATCAGGGTCATGCAATAGCAATTGTAGGATATGGAGAAAATGTGTCTGTGCTACCCTGAGTTTTACAGAGTCACTAACCCAAAGGTTGAGGGTATCCTCAAAATATTTGAGAAAACCTAGGAAAAGGAGTTTTACATCATCAAAGATGATAGTTGGTTAGTTGAAAAATGGAAAATGGCCCTTGATCACTAGAATGAGGTGCTGGAAAGAATGTTACATGAGATCAAGCGTGATCTCGAATGGGAAAAAGAACATTGGGTGGACAACAAATATTATATCAAGTTAATGATTGACCAAGATGTGTTTGTTGAGGAGTTGGATGCAGAGAAGATTGAAGAATACTTCCATAAAAAGATGGATGAGGGTGCAATTGATGTCTTGTCTCCACTCTTCATGGATTTTTTTGCCAATGCATTCATTCTATCATAGCAAATAGTGAGGGTTGCTAATGGGAAAGGTCATTGATGTCACAACTTGCATCATTTAATTAATTCTTTTATCGAACCGTGTGTGTCTCAGAGCAATATGCAACAAGGATAGTTGGCACAAATTCTTTTGGGGGGTTTTACACTATAAACAGTGACTTCAGGTATTGTTTTACGTACTTTAGGAGCTCTTTAGGAGCTCTTTAGGAGCTAAAATATAGCAAATGATTCCTAAGATTTAAATCTATTTTAGCTTCTAATTTAAAATCCTATTGACTTAATTCTAACTTTATTGACTTCGATTTAGACCAATTCATGGAGAAAATTAATGATTACTTTAATTTCTAATCTAAAACACATAGTTCAAATTAATTCTATTTTGCTTCAAAATAAATCCATAACTTAATTTTTGGAAAGTAAACTTTAATTTAAGCATAGGAATGAATTACAGGAAAATGACGATTATTCTAAAAAGCATAAAGACTAATCTCCATGAACATATTCTGAACATACTTCAACTCCATCCTTCCATAAATTCCTAACATTGCTTTAATGAAACTCAACATACACACATCAAGTTTAATTGATTTGAACAACATCTAAATATAATTTATCTAAGAAACCTATTAACGCTTATAATGATTCAATTCAACATTTCAAATAAATAAATCTAACCATTCTAACAATTTGATCTTAACCATAATAAATTGAAACTTTGAAATGTAATTGTAAATAGAAGTAATTATCTGATTTTAACATTTACCAAGGTAGAAGATGATTTCAATGATTGAACAATTCAAAACCAGTTTCTACTATAGACTTGATATTAATGAAATAGAAAATAACAACACTTAACAAAAATACCATGAGATCATTCCAAAGGTTGAGCAGGCCCTACTCTTCCTCAGGTAAGATCCTTTAACATAGTGAATTGATTAACTTATTGATTCCCTTCTCATTGATCAAGATTAGAATGTAGAACAAAGTATTGCTTGTGATGATGGAAAATATGATTGCAAATGATCTAACAACTAACTAAGACTGAAATATGGATATTTATAGAATATCCTTGTTATCTTCTAACATGGCATTAACTGTCAAAACTTAAGGTGACCAACTACAGATTACAAAATGAAACAAAAAATAGAACTTAAGTAGACTAAGGAGGACTATGCCAAAACTATGCTAGATTGGCATTGGAAGTAAAAGTTCCTTAATTGACTATAAAGAAGTTGATTTCGACTTTGAGTGACTCATCATCCAGCAGGGCCTATATATGGCATAGTCATTCCTCATTATTAAACATAGAGTTTTAACCATCTCATCAACCTTTAAGATACCCTGTTAAAAACCCTTAAGAAAAGGAAAAAAATCATGGTAATAAAGATCAATGTAACATAATTATCTCATCTACACTCATCATAAAGCAATGCATTTAACATAAGCTATTACTTAAAAAATATTCGCTAATTTAGTTAAACATAAAGTAAAATAAACAAATATGTTAATCTATTGTCTATCGCCAGTCATGTCAATTAACAATAACAAGTCTTTTTAAACATAAAAAAACCTTAAATTAAAGTATTTTATATCTCCCATCATTGCTCCCCAACTTTCTTTGGACTATTTCCTCATGGTTCATCATCCAAAACTATGTTGTTCTCTTTCTCTTTGTTTAATACCTCCATCCAAATGTAGTAGTCAAATACACCTTCCCTGTTCTATCTTGACAATCTGGTATTAAGTGCATAGCCATAGTTTTGTCTCAAGTTCTCAAACCAAAAACAAATTACTAGAGCTAGTATATTTGTCATTTCCTTTAGCTTTGGTTCTAGCATAGTAATAATCAGCATTATGAATCTCATGCCTACCCATAATTCTTTTTCTATTGGATTAGAGTGATGACATGCCTGACTTTGACTAAACTCCAACTGATATTATTCAAACTAATTGGCCCCCTTCTCTTGACTGATTCTGGAATAATTTGGTACCTTTCCTCACAGGACCATAGTACTAACGGTAGGAGTGTTGCTTCAACATTCTGGAATGCTGCAATGCTATCAAAAAAATTTGCGACATAGAGGGGACTAACATCATTTAATCTGACCATTGATCTTATAGTTTTGATATATAATTCAGCATGGGGATTTTTAGGTCTCATTGGTAACCCATATTTTCTTTGAGCTTCTTTGTAATTATCCATTCTATTTGACTAATCCACCCAATTTTTCATCAAAGAGACAAATGATTTTATTTGAAGCTCACCAACATATATATTCAACATTGAGTCATCATTATCCCCCATTAAAAATCCATGTTGGTAAACTCACACATTAAATTCTAAATGCAAGGGTGGTTGTTAAAGTAATCTTCAAGGAAATCATGATCTTCATTGTAATCGAGACTCCTTCCCAAAATTAACTAATTTATTTTCCATTCTAAAAAAAATTATCTAAGAATCAAGGAATACGTTGCAACTAGTCTTCTAATGGAAAGCATGGAAAAACTAACTTCTGCCACCTGCTCAAGTCTTCTCTTGGTCTCATTCTTTTCTTTTTCTAAATTTTGTATCTACTCTTTCAACACTTCCTTTTCTTCCTTATATTTCAAAACTGCCAAAGAATGGTATTGAGGCTAAATTGGAGTAGGTTGTATTGGAGAAGTGGGAGGAATATGAGGGATAATAGAAGGTAATGCAAGGTTGTATGGAGGAGCAGTGGAAGTAGAGGCATCTTGTGCATAGAATCACATGGATTTCTACTATAATTATTCTTCTTTTCTTTGCAACTCTTCTTTTAATCTTGAAATTTCCTCAACACTTACTAATGCTTGCACACTAGCTTGTTGCAGGGAATCCTCTGTTTTACTTAACTATTCTCTAATCTTTGCATCATTTTTTTCAACTTTCCTTTCCATTGCTTGATTTTTGTAGACTAATTGTTGCAATTCTTCTTCTTTTCTTAATTCTTCTTCAAATAATTGCACATTTCTTCTTTCTTATTCTAATTCAACCTCTAAATGAGACATTTTCATTGTTCTCAATAATTTCCTAGTCTCTAATTCCTTTGTATCCAATGCTTCAAGGGGTCCTTGAATTAAATTATCTTTCCATTTCCTCTTCTTATGTTGTGGGGAAGGTATAGGGGATTTCATAGTCTCTTCTTGTTCAAATTATTCAAAGGCCTCTTGATCTTCGGATTGTGCGCCAAACTCTTTAGCAGAGTTGTAGACTTCAAAAATAAGGTTGTCTTCAGGAGTTGACATTGGATTTTTCAGGGGGACTTTGAGGTCTCTCAGGAGATTGTACAAGGGTATGGGTATCTTCATGTTCAAGGGATTTAAAAGGGATTCCAAAAATAGGGGTTTGACTTATAGGTGCTTCTTCAGGAGTGGACACAACAATTTCAACATGACTAGGGTTTTCTTCATGTACTTCTTGTCTCTTCTTTTTTGACCTAGTACGGGTTACCCTAGATATCTCTAGAGATTTTCTTTTTCCCCCTTTCTTGGAAGATTCTCCTTCCTCAATTTTTGTCTTTTTGGTTGAGGGTCCCCTTGTGGGTCTCCCTTTTTGCTTTCTTATAGGCACAGATAAAAATTCTAACCAGCCCTACTTCCCAATTTCTTTTTTTAAGAAGTGGTATTTAATTATCAAATGTAAGAACCCTTGGTATTTCATAGAAGATTCCCCCCTAGCTTTCACTCTCAAAATCATGGAAGAACTTTTCTGAAATAAGAAGATTGACAAATTTATCCTAATTGAAGGTTTTGTCTGACCATACCTTAAATGTATTAAAAGCCACATTCCTGGACCCAGTATCATACCATATTTCCCATTGCAGGTGAAGAACTTCATAAGCCAAGTTGTAGTAGTCCTCCGTGGCTTGTCTAAACTATTATGATCTATGCCACACTAGTCTCCTTTGTGCATTTTTATCTCTGGCCTTCTTGGTGACTCCTAGTGAAATGTAGCCACCAATTTCTCAAACTTAACTCGACCTTTATTAACCAGGTTTCCTTCATTTGGAATCCCAAAAATTTAACTTATAATTTCTGGTGTGACTTCAATTATTTCTCCCCTTACCTGGGTGACATTCACATTGAAATTTGTCACAAATTCCCAAACCTTTTCTAGCTAGAATTTTTCATACTGCATCACAAAATTTATCCACCTAGCTTCTTCTAACAATCTTCTAGTCTCTGAATCAAGATTGAAGTTCTTTGGTTCAAAATTTCTCTTATTCCCCATCTTTCTCTGTAAAACATGGCAGACTTCACTGGAAGTCTAAATTACTTACCAAAAATGTGGAATGATTTGTTTCTTGATTTGGGAGCAGCTAATTTTGAAAATGACATAACATGCCATTAATCTCCTGCATTTATTTCCTTTACTTCTCCAGACGATTCACACACCATAACTTGAAACTTGCAATTCAATTCACAAGGTTGGCAGTGTTCATCACACATGTCATCATGTACTAGCGAGGATTTTTGAGAAGATAATTGAATCATGAAAAGATCCACTTCCCTCGACTAACATCATCCATGTCACATCATTCCTTATTCCAACAATCTGCCACATTTTGGAAATGATTAAAAGTGGATTTATTACTATCATTAATTAACATTATGGCGAAGATGTCTAGATTCATAAATATTTACCTATTTAAATTAGTCTAACTATTTTAGAAAATAAATTTGAAACAATATTCATATTAAATGCACACCTTAATTTATTTTGAGCCTTTGAGTTTTTCAGGATCCTTCAGGAGTTCATCAAGAGTCTCCAGGAGCTTGGAATTTTAGGAGTCTTCAGGAGCTTTACATGAGCTATCAAGCAAAAACAGAGTCTTCAGAGTCTTCAATCTTCAAGATCTTCAGGAGCCTTTAGGAGCTTTTGAGGGGCTCTTTAGGAGCCTTCAAAAGTTAACTTAGATAGACTGCCATTTCTAGTTTTCAATCATCATTTTTTTTTAACTTGAAAGTAAACTGCCATTTGTTGGTTTTCAATTTACTTCCATTTTTCTCAAGGTAAATTGCCAATTGCTGGTTTTCAATTTACCTTTTTTATTTGTGCCTTCTTCAAAGGTTCAAAGATATTCTCTCATGGAAGAGATATCTTCCATGAGAAAATTTTTAATTATGTGATGCACGTCATCTAAAAATTCCTCTTTTATTGCTAGCTTATGGTAAGTTTTCAATCGATGGCCATTGACTAACATAACTCTTTTCCCTCCATGAATTGGAACTAACTAGACAACTCCATTCTCAAGCACTTGTTGTATCTCAGAGGTTCCTAACCATCTGGTATGGAACTTTCCTTTAAACTCTTCAAATTTGGAGTCAAATAATAGTGCCCAATCTACCTCTCTGAACTATCTCGACACAATATGTTTATCATGCCATTCCTTCCTTTTCTTTTGAATCACTTCTATATGTTGAAGTTCCTCCATTCTCATTTCATCAAGTCTATTAAGCTGCAAAATTATGCTTTTCTCTGCTTTTGGCAGGTCAATCCCAACTTCTATTGTTGTCTTCAATGTTTTCAACTCAAATTCAATTAGCATGATTGGTTTCTTTCCATACACAAGTGCATATGGGGAGAACCCAGTCGTTGTTTTTCTTGTGGTGTTATAGGCCTATATTGCTTCATCTAGCCTATCTAACCAATCTATTTTCCTCAAAGAAACTATTTTTGTCAGAATATTCTCTAATTCTTTATTTGTGACCTCTACTTGTCCATTCGCCTGTGGGTGATAAGGTGAATATTTTTTGTGAGTTATTTGGTACCTTTGTAAAAATGCTTCCATCATTGCTAACACAAATTTCCGTCCTTGATATGAAACAATCTGTCTGGATGCACCAAAATTTTAGAGAATTTGCTTGTATAGAAAGTCTACAACTTTATCTTATTTTATTGCTGGTAGTGCCTTCACCTCAGCCCATTTTGTTGCATAATCAGTGCAGACAAGGATATATCATTTCCCTCTTGAAGGTGGATCTATTGGCCCTACAAAATCGATGCCCGACTTTTCAAATGGTTCAAGAGCTATTTGTGGCTGCAACGACATCTCCATGGTTATTGTAGGCCTCCCCATTCTTTGGAACTCATCATAGAGTTTTGAAAAAGAATGTTGCATCCTTTGTCATTGTTGGCCAAAAGTAGCCAGCCCCCAAGATTTTGTGAACTATTCTTACAACTCAAAAGTGTCCCCCTTTAGGTTTACGATGGCAGGAATGCACTACATCATATAATTCCAATTCTATTACACATATGTGTAAAACATGGTCAGGACATAATTTAAATAGAAGACCATTAATCCATTGAAATTTGGAACTTTCACGGATTAACCTCTTTTTTTGCTTATGACTCAATTCACTTGGACATTTTCCTATAACAAGGTAATTTTACAAATCAACAAACCATGGTGGATGAATTGATATAGCAAATAAGTGTTCATTTAGAAATACATCATCCACTGGTTCTTGGTTATCCTATAAAAAATTTCTAGAGAGAAAGTTAGCAACAACATTGTCCTTTCTAGGCTTATCAACGATAGTTACATCAAATTCTTGCAATAAGAGTAACCATCTGATAATGCATCCACCTACCACTGCTTTATTCATTAGATATCTAATTGTAGCATGGTCTATAAGTATGTAGAGTTTTTATCCTATAATATAATGTCTAAATTTATTTATTGCATATACTACAACTAAAAATTCCTTTTCTGTTGTTGTGTAGTTTCTTTCAGTAGGATTGAAGTTTTTTCTAACATAGTAAATTGCATGCATGGCATCATTTTCATCTTGTTGTCCTAATACTGCACCAATGGCCAAATTAGATGCATTTGCATGTATGTGAAAAGACTCTCCCCAAACCGGTCCTTTGATAATGGGTGAAGTTGTTAGGGCTATCTTGATTGTTTTGAAGGATTTTTGTCAATCCTCTATCCATACAAATTCTTCTTCTTTCTTGAGTAGGGTAAATAGTGGTGATGCAATTTTACTAAATCGTTCCATAAATATTCTGTAATACCTTGCATGCCCAAGAAAAATTCGTACTCCAGTTTGGTTTTTAGGAATTTCAATGTTATGTATAATTTCAACTTTCTTGGGATCAACCTTTATCCCCTCTTTTGAGATGTGATGTCCCAGAACAATTCCCTCTGTCATCATAATGGAACTTTTTTCATGATTGAGTGATAACCTATGATCTTTGCAGTGTTATAAAACCTTTTCTAGGTTTTCTAATGCTTCATAAAATGTTTTAGCATGGACTGTAAAGTCATCCATATAGATTTCTACACATGAAGTGGTAAATATGCAAATATTGCAAGTACTTCTCTTTGAAATGTCACAGGTGCATTACATATTCCAAATGGTAAGACTATATATGCATATGTACCCCAAGGAAAATTAAATGTAGTTTTGTCTTGATCTTTAGGGGCTACTTGGATTTGGTTATATCCACTAAATCCATCAAGAAATGAGAAGTAGTTGCTACTTACCAGGTTGTCTAGTACTTGGTCGATAAATGGCAATGGGAAATGGTCTTTTTTTGTGGCCTTATTCAATTCTCTATAGTCTATGTAGACTCACCATTTACCATTTTTTTGAACTATAACTAGTGGAGAGACCCACTGACTATCAGATATTGGGTATATGAATCGTATGTTAAGAAGCTTCTCAATTTCCTTTTTAACAATGTCACGAAGAATAGGATTAATTCACCTTTGTCCTTTTCTTATTGGTTTCACATATTTTGTGTAGATGTGATGACTACAGATTGAAGGATGGATACCTCTCATATCAGTATATTCCCAAGCAAATGCTCCGGTGTGTTTTTCTAAAATTTCTTTCAATTTTTCCTCTTGCGTTGGGGATAAGGTTGAATTGATATTAAGGGATATATCTCCTGCTACTGTAATATCCTGTGTCTATTTTAAAATTTATTGATTTCTCAACAAGAGTATTCAAAGGTCAACAATGTTCTTCATGTAATGATGTTTGACAATTATCTTGCTCATTTTTTGAAATTATCTCTTGTTCTTCACATTCTTGGATATGTTCACTTATGGTTACCATTGCTAATTCCACAATACCATCACCTTCTAATTCTAAATCCTCATCCACCTAAAGTTGAGTTTTTTTTTGAATTGATGGTTGTGTAGGTGGATAAAGTGACAATTCTTTTTGTTTTGTCCATTGGTGATTATCATGCTTTCTAATCTACAGTCAATTAAGGCTACAATAGTAGCCAACCATGGTCTGCCTAATATGATTGGGTATCCAAAATCTTTTCTTCTGGCTTTGAGAACCAAAAAGGTGACTGGGTAATCCAATGTATGAATTGTGACCATGATTTATTTTATAATACCCTTTGGTTTTGTAGTTGATTGATCAACCAATTGTAAAACAGCTGTTGTTCGCTGAATTATTGTCATTCCTAGCTTTTCAATTATATCAGATGTAATGACGTTTATGGCAGCTCCTAAGTTAATTAGAACATTTGATATTTCAATGTCATTAATACTTGGTGTTATGATAGGGCTATCAGGATCATTATATTTATGTGGAAGCAATCTTCCTAATAACACATTAGTAAGTTTAGTCCCTACTTGAATTTTTGAAGGAATTTTCTTTTTCCTTCCTGGTGTCTTCATGCACAGGGATTTTACTAACCAATTGATCTCAGGTATATCTTTGATTTCCTATAACAGAAGTATATGTATGTTAATATTTTTCAGTTCTCTAAGAAGTTGTGAATTGATTACATTCATGTAGTTATGGGAAGAGGTTTGAGGATTAGTTTTCCCTTCGTGCAATTTCTTGAGATAGGGAGCTTGTTCGATAGTTTGTTTCCCTCACAACATTTGTTCCCTATTTTATTCCTCTTTCTCGAATGTTCTTAGTTGGTGCAGTTTGCACATTTCGACTTCACAACTGTATGTCATTAACATCTACTACATTTACATTAGGATTTTTTGTAACAGTTCGTGCATTTTTTGGATTGGGAACTAGTTGAGTTGGAATTTGGGGTTGATTCACTTGATCATTGGAAGAATTAGGGGCATTAAGGGCTAGAGGTGTTTTTCCCCAGGGTCGTTTTTGTCCCATATTTTGCCATGGTTGGAATTATTTTTTATTCTATTGCCATGAGGATTGATTTTCTTGCCATTGTGGTTGTTGGTTAGCCTGCCACTGGGATTGGTTCCATTGGGGATTCATCCATTTTGGTTTTCCCCAATATGTAGGTAGGGGTTGTGGTTGATATTGGGGGGTCCATTGATTTTGGTTCTACCAAGGGTTTTGATTCCAATTTGACTGTGAACCATATTGCCTTTGATTTGCGTTATACCCTTGGTTCTGAGGTCTTTGATTGACATAATTGAGCTCTTATTCAACCACTAATGGTTTCTTGATATTGCTTTTTATTCTTGCCAAAAGATTGTAGGAACTAGTCGGGTGTGTTTTTTCACAATTCTCATAGATTTCAACCTAATTTAATGGGCATTCTATCAAGAGTTGTTTTCCCCTACACTTGGAACAATAAATTGACAAGGGTTCAGTGGTTCTCTTTTCTCCTTTTATTTTAAGATATAGTAGATCAGTCTTCATGTTTGCCAATTCTCCCATTACTTCTAATACATTAGTGATGTGAGCCTTGTTCCTTCTAGAATTTTGAGTCCCCACTCTAGTTCTAGAGTAGTTTCTACAGATCTCCACAATGTCATCCAATGAAAGCTTGTTAATTTCTCCCTTTCCCATCAAGTTCAAGGACTCTCTAGACTCATATTCAATCCCTCTCAGGAAAATTGTTTTGTTGATTTCATCATCCAACCCATTAGTGCACCATTGATGCACAAATTGAAATCTATCAGCATAGTATTCTAGACTTTCATTGTCTAGTTTCCTTATGCAAACTAGTTCCTCCTTTCTATCTCTCACTCGATAGTAATTCTAGTATTTTTCCAAGAATTCGGTCTCCATCTATTGACAAGTCCTAATCTTTCCTGATCCTAAACCCATAAACCATCTTAAAGCTGATTCTTTCAAAGTAGAAGGAAACAACTTCAACTTTTGATTATCAGTTGAATAATCATAGGTTTGGCATAAGATTTTGAATTCAAATAGTTTTGAATTGATCAGGGTCTTCTGCAGTCTTTCCCCTAAATGTTGGAAGAACTAAGGGCGAAATGTTTTTCATAGGGAGTTCATCAAGTTGTCTTTCAAGATTGATAAGATTTGAAAAGGTCCTATTTGTTGGGGGATGTACTAGTCGGTCACCCATTTCCTATCCTGGAAGTGCATTTCTATTCTCCTCTTGATTTTCAATGGGGTTTTCTTGATTAATTTCTTGATTTTCAATCTGGTATTGCTAGATATCCTCTTGATCAAAATCAAGATTTCTTCTAATGTCAACATTTCGTGGAAGAAGCCTTCCTAGTTGGTCTCTACTTTGTCTCATCCACTATTTTAGATCTCTCTTCCCTATCAACACTAAGGCTTCACACTAAATATCCAAATTATTGAAAGTCCCCGACAACGGTGCCAAAAATGATGGGCAAGGTCGTTGATGTCACAACTTGCATCATTTAATTAATTATTTTATCGAACCGGGTATGTCTCAGAGCAATATGCGATAAGGATAGTTGTCGCAGATTCTTTTGGGGGGGTTTGCACTATAAACAATGACTTTAGGTATCATTTTTTTGTACTTTAGGAGCTTTCAGGAGCTCTCAAGAGCTCTTTAGGAGCTTTCAGAAGCTAAACTGTAGCAACTGATTCTTAAGATTTAAATCTATTTTGGCTTCTAATTTAAAATCCTATTAAATGAATTATGACTTTATTGACTTTGATTTAGACCAATTCATGGAGATAATTAATGATTACTTTAATTTCTAATCTAAAACATGTAATTCAAATTAATTCTATTTTGCTTCAAAAGAAATCCATAACTTAATTGTTGGAAAGTAAACGCTAATTTAAGAGCAGGAATGAATTGTAGGAAAATGACAATTATTCTAAAAAGCATAAAGACTAATATCCATGAATAGATTCTGAATAGACTTCAACTCCATCCTTCCATAAATTCCTAACATTGCTTTAATGAAACTCAACAAACAAACTTCAAGTTTAACTGATTCGAAGAACATCTAAATTTAATTTATCTAAGAAACCTATTAATGATTCTAATGATTCAATTCAACATTTCCAATAAATAAATCTAACAATTCTAACAATTTTATCTTAACCATAATAAACTGAAACTTTGAAACATAATTGTAAACACAAGTAATTATCTAATTTTAACATTTACCAAGGTAGAAGATGATTTCAACGATTGAACAATTCAAAATCAGTTTCTACTACAGACTTGATATTAATGAATAAAAAATAACAACACTAATTAACAAAAATACCATAAGATCGTTCCAAAGGTTGAGTGGGCCCTGCTCTTCCTCAGGTAAGATCCTTTAACACAGTGAACTGATTAACTTCTTGCTTCCCTTCTCATTGATCAAAAGTAGAATGCAAAAAAAAGTATTGTTTGTGATTACAAAAAATCTAATTGCAAATTATCTAGCTACTAATTAAGTCCTAAATATGGAAATTTATAGAATATCCTTATTAGCTTCTAACATGACATTAACTACCAAAACTTAAAGCTACCAATTACAAATTACAAAATGAAACAAAAAATAGAACTTAAGTGGACTAAGGAGGACTATGCCAAAACTATGCTAGATTGGCACTGGAAGTAAAATTTCTTCAATTGAATATAAAGAAGTCGATTTAGACTTTGAGTGAATCATCATCTAGGAGGGCCCATCTATGGCATAGTCATTCCTCATGATTAAACAGAGAGTTTTAACCATCTCATCAACCTTTAAGATACCCTGTTAAAAAACCTTAAGAAAAAGACAGCAATCATGGTAATAAAGATCAATGCAGCATAATTATCTCGTCCAAAGTCATCATAAAGCAATGCATTTAACATAAGCTATTACTTCTGAAATATTCTCTAATTTAGTTAAACATAAAGTAAAATAAACAAATATGTTAATCTATTGTCTACCGCCAGTCATGCCAATTAACAATAACAACAAGTCTTTTTAAACATAAAAAAACCTTAAATGAAAGTATTTTATATCTCCCATTAGCTACCTCGAGGTATATAAAGTAGGCGGAGGAAGTGCCCAACTATTCCAAGAAGCTTCATTTTCAAATCCTCCAATCTGAGATCATTGAGAAGGATAGGCTTCAAATTCTAATAGGTAAATTCATAGAATACACCACCATCAAGAAGGGTGAAGGAAATCCAATCATAGATGATGAATTCCTCATAGTGTAGTTGCAAAAAAAAGGGAAATTTGCTAAAAGAAAAAAGAGTTACAGTGCTGGCCACAAGAAAACAAAATAGGCTAGAGTACAAAAATTTGTTTTTTATATTGTAAAATATTTGGGGGGTAGGTGAAAACCTAATTTGTAGTGAATCTTGGCCATTCATTTTTCTTTTTGGACACTATAAATAGGGGGTCTCCTCTCATTTTCAAGAGAGAGCTGAGTTGTTGTAAAGACATGCTACTGGAATTTTAATAGAAACTCATTGACTTTCAGTGGATTCTTGAATTCCAATTTAATGTTTCATGATTCTTCTCTCATAGTTAGTGAATTTGAATAGGTTAACATTTTTGTTCTATGAGTTTATATTCTTTTAGTAAGTTAGTTAATGTTGTTCATTAGTATTGAATATTTCTACTATGTGTTGGAAACCTTCCTTGTCCATACTTTTTGTTGTTTTTCAATGATAAACAATAGTGCAAAGTTAGACTGGACATAAATTGAATGTTGAACTAAACTTCTATCTTTTATTCATGTTTATGGTGAATGAATGGTTGAAAATTTGTAGTCCTTAGAAGATTGCATTATTTTCATGATACTGTGAAGTAATTTGGTTAAGTGGGACTTAGTTTTAGGAAATATTTCCATAGTAGGAACCTCCATTATCACTGTTCATTGGTAGTTTCAGGTCTAGGAACTCTCTTTCTCCCTTGCCCTTTTGAATTTTCTTTTAAATAATGAATATGAACAAGGTTCATTGCACATTTTAAAGCCAAATCTAAAGTTGAAGTAGGAGTTCTAGACTGTTGCTTGAACCTACAAAAACTATGCAACAACTTTCACACCTTAAGAACTCCATTTGAAGAATCAATTCCCCTCCAACTTAACTTGCACAACGTTGCCTTGTGATTACCAAAAAATCCACATTAAAACAACTAAGACATTCCAAGCAAGTCATGACCTGACACCCGAGAGACCTTGGGGTGATTTTTAGCAATTGGTTGTTGGAGATTACCTTTCAAGAGAGGTAGTGCACTTGTGGATTTTCTATGTTGAGAAGTGCTAAAACAACCATCAACAAGATTGTGCTAACCCATTTCAAGTTTATGTTCCTAGGTTGACAAGTTAAATGCACCTTCATGATGATTGAAATAACTATTTAGGTTAGATGTCCAATCTCTAAATCACAGCTATAAAGGATTAGTTGTTAAGTCATTGTAGGAGGCCAACAATTGAGACAAGAAAGGGGTTCACCACCAAGTGTAAACTTGGAAAAGACAAAATGTTGGAAAACAAGTGTGATATATAAAATGACCTAGAAATGCAAATGAAATAAAATAGAAAGTTGTAAAACTGGATGTGTGCACCTAGAAAATTGTAGAGACTTGGATGGAAACTAGAAATGCTACTGATTCTAAAATATTGGCCCACTAGGACTCATTTGCTAATTTGGGCGAATCAATCTCGGATTGGGGTTTCTATACATGCATAGGTTTCTTGAAAAAGGGTATCCGAAAATGCCAAAATATCAAAATTGACAAAAAATGGGACTCATTCGCCACTTGTGGAAAATTAGTCTAGTTTGGCTTTTCTAGAAATCCAAAGTTCTAATCTACACCTCTTGGTTTATTCTTTCAATACATCCAAGTGTTTGTATCTGAAACCCTGATTTTCGGGGCTGTAAGTGACCTTTTGTGAATATTTTTACCTTACAAGTAGGGAGATGACTCCAACAAGTTTGAAACCTATTCTTTAATCATCTCCTAGCGTTGAAAGTACCTAGATCTATAATTTCCCAAAGAAAGAGAGAGACGATGTTGATTGTTAGGGAATGGGGGTTTGCCTTGGTCAAATCCCTTTTAGGTAATTAAACCAAAATGATGAAATAAGATGATGAAGCATGAGTATGAGATAATGCAATTAGAACCTTTCCATGATGATGGATCCTGAAATGCTACAACAATTGTTGAAGAATCTTGCTCTAGAATGCCTTAGAATTGATCTTGAAAGCTATCTTGATGACCTTATGAAGACTTGAAATGCTTAACCCTTGATTTCTTGACTTAGTTGCATGAATGGATGATGGATGGATGAAATAATGATTTATAAGCTTTTTTATATAGGCAAGGCACTCAAATGACCGTTATTTTGATCCCCAAGGTTAACATTCATCAAAATTCCAGTTAGAATTACAATTTTCCCACTCAATTTTGAAAAATTCCTCAAAAAGGACTTATTCACCACCCTTGGTGAATGGGTCCCACCTAAGGGGACTCATTTTCCAAGGGTGATGATGAGTCCCACCTTGAGGTTTTTGAGGTGGATCTTCAATATTTTGGGGTTTTAAAGTGTTTTTGTCAGGATATTAGCCAAAATATTCCTTGGGATTCAAAAATAATGGTCATAAGGGACTATTAATGATTATATAAAGGTCATAAATGTAGTAGGGCCCAAAATACAACACTAAATTAAGGTAAAATTGAGCCTATTTAGCTTAGAAGGGCCCTAGATCCCATGTAAATGTGTAAAACACATTACAACACTAGATTAGGTCCAATTTGTTTACAAGCCTCTTAAATTCAATATGTAGATAAATACATTTTGCAACATCAATTTAGGGCAGGGTTAAGTTAATTTATCTTAAAAGGGCACAAGACCTAGTGTGGATGTGTAAAACACCTCAGAACACTAGACCAAGGAAACATGAAGTCCAATTTATCATTAATTATTCCCATATCAAGCAAGGGCCACATTTTTCTACACTACATTTAGCCCACACTTTAGTGAGAGGATGAACTTGCTTCAAATTCACACTAAAGTAGACATTCAAGAGGGGTCCAATCATACCAGTGTAGGCAACAAAGGATGTCAAAAGATCAAAGGAGGTGGCCAAGCCCCCAGGTTCCAAGACCCCATGTCAAATCAACATAAGCACAAGAGGACACTCACAAGGTGAATGATATGCAACAGAATAAGATACATGAACTTGCAATGGCAAGAACTAAAAGAAAGAAAAATGAGTAAAAATAAAAATGAGGTGGATCAAGCTTTGACCATTTTTCCAACACGATGTGGATTAGATCTAGGATTTTTGTCCAAAATTGCATTCTCACTCTAAGGCAACATAACTCTTGGGTGTTCACTAGGTGAGAAGTCCTATGAATGTGAGACACATACACTCATGGCTGGTATGCACTCACACACACACAAGTGGAAATGTGGAAAGTGATGCCTTGTATTGGGCTTCCTACTCAACCATACCAAAGTTATACCTCCTAATAGCTTTAATAAGGTGCCACACAAGAATGATTTTTGAGCTTCATGAGACAAGAAAAACTTTGTATGCTTGGAGCTCATGAACAAACGTGATGGCTCCACATGCTAACAACAACATTTGTAAAATACAAAATAGGAAATGTTCAAGGGAGTCTTACTTAGTTCACACAAGGTCTTTACTTAGGGAAGATCATGCCTAATGTCTCCAAGAGAGTACCAATCAAAGAATAGAAAATTCACAACTTAGGGGATGCAATGCATTGCATCAAACCACTAAGAGGAATGCAATAAGCTAAGATAGATCACAATCATGAAGGAAACTACACCCAATGTCATCCACAAAGTGACAGACACATCGTATGAAGTAAGAAGGTTGGACTAAGAACCAGGAAAAAGGAAAATGAAAAAGAATAATGCCAAAGTATGCCCCCACTTTAAAGGATTTGCTAACACCATATTGTGAGTAATTACTTTAAAGTAGAAAATGAAAAATGTAAACAAGAAGGAAGACATGAGAGCCAACTTGGAAAGCCCTTATACCAATTCATATGTTTCTGAGTAAGGCTACATCATGAAAAAGGTAGTATGTCACATGAAAGCCAACATAAGGAATGTCGTCCACATCCCAATCTTGCTCTTATATGTTCATGAAAGGTGATCAAATAGATAAAAGAGGCAACAACAAGTGACATACAAGGACAGGGATAACTAACCCCTTTCCCCCACTTAGTGCAGGATAAGGGTGAGCCAAATAGGATGAAATTAAGTATTAGTGAGAGGAATTAGGTGCTTCAACACAAGGAAGAGCACCACAATCCTTGAGATGTTGAATTTTTTTGTTTAAATCCCTATATGAAAATGGAGATAAGAGAGGGAACCCTAGATCTTTCTTGAAAGATTATGATGTGTTGGTTTACTTCGTGTGTTCATGTGTAGGAGGGAGATTGTGTCCAATACTAGAACAATATTCCAAGTAAGATGAAGGGGGTTTATGCTTCTAAGAAGGATCAACTTCTTCACGAGAACACAAATCCTTTTTAAAGTTATGTGTGGCCCCTGCATGAGGAATGGGAGTTATATAGCCCCCATCACCACCATGGGGTAATGTAGTAGAACTAAGTTGAGTGAATGAAACACAAGGCTATTTTGGTTTAGATTGTGATATTTCACAATTGCCCCTAAAGGAAGGTGTGAAACTACAATCGTTAATAGAACTTGTATCTGAAAATGAATTGTTTGTATATGACTCTTTGGACCTTGAGGGTGAGATTTTGGAAACTTTATTGAAAGGAGGTGTAAAATCTAACGACCCCCAATTATCACTAAAGATTTTTTTTGTAGGTGAAGGATTAGTATCAACTTGTACAGGCTCAACTTTTGATCTTGGAATTAAAGGATTAGAGGAGTTGGAAATGTTGTGATCATATGATTCATAGCTTTGTTCATCTGCTTCAACTATGTATACTTTGTTGTTGTATTCAAACTTCATTGTGTGGTGAAGACTAGATGGGACTCCTTTCATAGCATGAATCCATGGTCTCCCTAGGAGAAGATGTTATGGAAGGCATCCTAGCATGATATGGATAGGGGTAGGAAACAATACATGTCTGACCTCAATAGGTAATGTGATCATACCTAGTGGTTTCCTATTAACATTGTCAAAGCCACACATATGAACATCATTAAGTTGAATGAGCCTTTTGTCCACACCAATTTTGTTGAGGAGCTCAATACTAAAAATGTTGATTTCTACTCTATTGTCTATGAGAGTGCACCTAATTGCAGTTTCATTAATGGCCACCTTTATCATCAAGGCTTCATTCTTGTTTTGAGTCTCAAGTGAGGGAGATTCATGCTTAGAGAATGTGATTTCTGATTATGTGGCTTGTGTGGGATGAAAGGAAGATTTTGCATTATTAAATTTCATAGAAGCTTGGATCTCCTCCTACTTTATTTCCAACATTTCTTGAAATAGGCACTTGTATGTAGGTGATAGTTGAATAAGTTTCCATTTGGATATATTAGCAAGGGTCTTCTTAAGATCTTCAACTATATTATGAATAGGTGAATGAGGAGCACTAGGAAAAATATGTTGAGGTGATGTTGATGTCGTGGGAGTTATTTTTGCTCCCCTACATGTTTGATAAATTATGTTATATCTTGGTTGTTGCAAAAAATTATTAGATTGCATAGTAGATTTCAAGAAATCTACTGGGAGGTGACTTAGGAAGCTCACTCATTAAATGAGATCCAATTTGTGTCACCATAAACTCAACAAGATTGTGCTTATTTCCATGATCTCTTAGTGAAGAGGAGTCTAATGTCACTTCATTATCTTCACCTAAGGAAGGTTTAGTGTTTGAAGGACATGTGTCAATGCTCACATTTTTTTGCACCATGATATTCTCCCTACGAGGAGAGTTTTTAGGAGGACTACAAACCAAATGTTCTTGACATTCAAGGATTGGTTCTTCCAATATGACTTCATCGCAAGTAGGGAAGTAATCAATGGTTTATTGTCTTGCTCAATAATGGTTTCCATAGGAGAATGGGGACAACTAAGATTCTCATGAAATTTATCTATGGTATTTTCTATTATCAAAGTGTCTCCTTCGTAACTATGAGAGAGACTAGGAGAACAACAAGTATGATTATCATGATCATTTTTTAGTTGATTCCTTTGTGCCCTAATGTCTTAGAAGAGAGGATAGGTAGGTGAAGGGTCATAAAGAGGGTTGTCATAGATCTTGAAGGTTTGCTTATATGACACCAGCATATCCCCATCACTATCACACAAGGAGAAGATGTTGGGAGATGAACATAGGTATGTTTCATTGGTCTTGTGTTGGGTTGTGTCATAATGATTACTTAGTGTTATGCCCTATTGTTTAGTAGTGTCTTTCATAATAAGAGAGGTAAGCACAGAGAAAAAAATTGGATTCTCAAAACTCCAATTGATTGGTTCTTCTTAGACCAAAATATCGTCTTCACAAATAGGAGAGATATTAGGAGAAGAACAATTATGATCACTAGGAATGTCCAAGGTTGTATTATCTTTCACTAAAACACTCTCATGGGGAGGGGATATGAATTTTTTCTTAGCATGCCTATATATGTAAGAAACTAACATTGTTTGAACAAAAATGAAAAGCACTTGTAACCATTTAATGCAATATTTCAGCAATGTAAACAATGTATATCCAAAGATTCAAAACACTTTTATCCAATGTATTCAAAGTTTTACGAATGCAAACAATTTATATCCCAAAATGAAAAACACTTTTATCAAACTTATGAATTTTTTTATGAGTGTAAACATTATATATGCAAAAGTAAAAAGCACTTTTATCCATGTGATGAAAAGTTTTAGAAATGTGAGCATTTTCAGATTTGATGATGCTTGCTATTGAAATGATTTCAAAAATGACTACCCTAAATTGATTTTTTTGACCTAGATGTATAAAACAAATGTCCTAAAACTTTCCAAACTTATAGTTTATTTTACCAGGAGACTTAGGAAGCACATAAATGAGGTTTTTGATGCTGTAATAGGTAGTTAAAAATCTAGAGTTGGACTGATTCACCTAGAATGGAAAATGAGTTCCAATTATGGTTTTTCTTAAAAAAATTTAGAAATTTTCCATTTATTTTGATGATTTTTATGTTCTATGACTTGAAGACAAAATGAAAATGTAGATTTTATATGATTTTCAATGATTTGAGATGAAAAAATGTAAACTATATGCACTTTCACTAATGCAAAAAGTTGAAACCCTAGACGGTAAATTAACTAGTGCAAAATGCAATGTAATGTTAATGCAAGCTAAATGTAGGGTGATGATGGACTCCAAATGAGAAAAGAAGGTATTCAAAAGTTGGCTTCACTAAAATGTGTAGTAAAAAAAATGGGTGTTCTTATGGTTTAAGACATAGTCGCTTTTCTCCAACTAACATTAAAGGATTCCCTAGAGATCTTTACCCCAAGAATGGTAGAGGAAAGAGATCTACTAAGGGACTGTCCTAGGGTATGATTGAGACAATAAAGGGGTTCACCACCAAGTGTAAACTTGGAAAAGAAAAAATGTTGGAAAACATAGTGTGATATACAAAATGACCTAGAAATGCAAATGAAATAAAACAAAAAGTTATAAAACTATATGTGTGCACCTGGAAAATTGTAGAGACTTGGATGGAGGCTGGAAATGTTGCTAATTATAAAATTTTGGCCCATTGGGAATCATTCACCAATCTGGGCGAATCAATTTCAGTTTAGGGTTTCTGCACAAGAATGGGTTTCTTGAAAAGGGGTATATGAAAATGCCAAAATCTCAAAATTGACCAAAAATGGGAATCATTCGCCACTTGTGGTGAATGAGTATAGTTTGTCATTTTTGAAAATCCAAAGTTCTAGTCTACACCTCTTGATCAACTCTTTTGGTACCACTAAGTGTCCGAATCCAAAACCTTGATTTTTGGGGATGTAAGTGACTTTTTGTGAAGATTTTGACCTTGCAAGTAGGGAGATGACTCTAACAAGTTTGAAACCTATTATTCAATCATCTCCTAGCCTTCAAAGCACCTAGATCTGCAATCACACAAAGAAAGAGAGAGAGACAATGTTGATTATTAGGGAATGAGGGTTTTCCTTGGTCAAACACCTTTTAGGTAATTAAACTAAAATGATGAAATAAGATGATGAAGCATGAACATGATATAATGAAATTATAACCTTTCCATGATGGATCTTGAAATGCTACAACAATTGCTAAATAATCTTGCTCTAGAATGCCTTAAAGAATTGATCTTGAAAGCTATCTCAATGACCTTATGAAGAATTGAAATGCTTAACCCTTGATTGCTTGGATTGATGGCATGAATGGATGATGGATGGATGAGATAATGATTTAGAAGCTTGTTTATATATGCAAGGCACTCAAATGACCATTATTTTGATCCCTAGTGCCGAAATTCATCAAAATCTAAGTTAGAATTGCAATTTTCCTACTCAATTTTGAAAAAGTCATAAAAAAGGACTCATTCACCACCCTTGGTGAATGGGTCCCACCTAAGGGGACTCATTTTACAAGGGTAATGAATGAGTCCCACCTTGAGGTTTTTGAGGTGGGTCTTCAAGATTTTGGGGTTTTAAAGTGTTTTTGTCGGGATATTAGCCAAAATATGGCTCTGAATACAAAAATAAGGGTCCTAACGACCTATTAATGATGATATAAAGGTCATAAATCCAATAGGGTCCAAAATACAATGTGAAAGTGTAAATAAAAACACTTTGCAACACTAAATTAAGGAAAAAATGAGTCTATTTAGCTTAGAAGGGCCCTAAATCCCGTGTGAATGTGTAAAACACATTACAACACTAGATTAGGTCCACTTTGTTTACAAGACTATTAAATTTAATATGTAGATAAATATATTTTACAACATTAATTTAGGGCAGGGTTAAGTTAATTTAGCTTAAAAGGGCCCAAGACATAGTGTGGATGTGTAAAAAACCTCACAACACTAGACCAAGGTGACATTAAGTCCAATTTATCATTAATTATTCCCATACCAAGCAAGGGACACATTGTTCTACACTACAGATGCTTTGATGAATAGTTATTGTGAGTTCTTTGTCATCTTCTCTCATGTTGCAATTGATTGTTACCTTATCCTTGGGATTGAAACGAGTATGAAAGCACCAATCAAGAATTTTTTTTAATTAATGTTATGCCACAAAGAAACTCCTTCAATTGTGGTGGAGCCATTTTGTTTGAAATTTAAATCAGTTATAACAATATTTGGAACCCATTAACTCTCTGCATCATTACAATATCAATTTTCTAAATCCTTTACAACAAATCAATTTTGTGCCTATCCTACAGTCATGGTTGTCCATAAGATCACAATTCTTTGCTGCATTATCTCAAAAAGTTTGGGTAGTTTGTCTATGCTCTATATTTCTCTAGCCTTTGTGTTTGAATGGAATCTCATACAATGTTTTGATTCAAGTACCTTGAATATTAATAACAGTAGTGGATAACAAAGTAAAATAACATCTTAGATGATGAACATCCTTACATAATCTACACTAATATAAGTCTAAAATCCTTATTAAATGATAGAAAATTGCACTCACAAACCTAGCTTCTTTGAATGAGGTCTTGAATTTTTTTTAGTGTTAAACTATTTAAATGTGTACATTGTCATCGCCTTATTTTATAGGAATTGTTTTAGTTTTGTTATGTGTTAGATTGGTAGTAACTTATCTAGAATAGGCACTATGCTTTTATAGGAGATTCATTTTAATTTTATTTGCATTTAGAAATCTTGTTAGTATCTTTACCTTGACTTAGATCCAACCATCCCTTGATATCCCTACCTAATTCTTCTCTAGACCTTGCAGGGGGTTCAAATGATTCAGATCACCAAACCCCTCACAAAAGATTCTGCACAAAATTCAATAATGAAGAATTGATGCAAAAATCCTCTTATGAATGATTCACCTATTGTTTGACATTCAACAACATTTCCTACATGAAAATGTGGAAGCATAGACAAAATATAGACAAGGCTAGTGAGCTATTTAAAAAATTCCTCAAAGAAATGTGATACCGCATCACCACAAGGCCCAACAACAAACCCTATGGTGTTGTGGTGGCCTCCACTATAACAACATGTATGGTTTGTTGCTGGGCCTTGCAGTGATGCAATATCACATTTATTTGATTCATTATTTTAAATAGTTTCTCGTCTATGCTTCACCTATGCTTCCACATTTTAATGTACAAAATGTTGTTGAATGTCAAACAACAATTGGATGTAGACCTTTTTCTTCTCTAAGGTTGTCTTTTGTATGAAAAAATATATAAAAGGTGCTAAAAAAATGGAAGAAAATGCCACATATTTGTTGTGGCTTAAACTATTGATGTGGAGAAGATAATCTCCATGCAAGTAGAAATGTATACAATAGAAGTACTTTTTTATTAGTCCTTGTCTACCCTAAAGAATAACGTAATCCTTCAACACTATTTCTTTTTTTTTAAATTCGTGCGAGTTTGGAAAGTTTTTTTTCTTTATCATGCTTTTGTTTCTCTAGTTGTTTTTCATTTCTATTTCAATAATTTTTTTTTGGAAATAATAGATTCTTTAGTGAGTAAAAATTAATGGAACTTTTCTTTTCAGATTTTTTAAAATATGAGAAGGATAAGTTGGATGTATATATTTCAGAGTTTATATATTTTGTGTAGGAAAGTTCAAATGTTGTTTTATCTTTGGCCGTTCTTAAATTTTTCTCTCTTTATTATAGTTAGGTATAATGCATTTATCTACACTTAGGAGAAGATCACAAGTTCATATTAAGGTTTATATTTTTTTCAATTCAAAATATCGGACTTAGTATTATAGATTTAAGGAACTATTGAATTTTGTGAGATTTGAGAGGTTCAAAGTTGAATAATTTTTTATAGTGCATTTTGAGTTGGCACTTGAAATTAAAATGCATCATACTAATCTTCATTTTACTCATATTTTCATTTTTTATGTTTGGTAATTGCTTCATTCTTATTCTTATTTTTCAGAAATGTCTATCATGTAATTTGTACAATTGTTTTGTTGAATCTTAAAATGTCTTTCATTGCCTTTGATATACAAATTGTGCCATTTATACGAGTAACTAGTAGTTCCAGAGACTATATTGTCTGTTTGACTTCAATTACTTATCAAAATTCCTATTGTAGCTAAGGTTATTCATTCAATGGGAACTCACTGACATGGTGGCCATCAATAAGATGATGTTTATGACTTAATTGTTGATTTGTTGATACTATTTATGAACAAAAAATGTTTGAACATACTATACATTTATTTTTCAAACATCATTCATGAACATTTTCCTTGTTTAAAATGATGGAAATGATTCACATCTCTCACAATAATTTATATTGCAACAATATTGGAGATGAATTTAGATGCAGCATGAAAATAAAAACATACTCGAAGGTTCTTAACAACTCTAATAGTTGTACCAGGGGCCATGTTTAACAAACCAAATGCAATCGCTAACTTTTCACTATGGTGTAGATAAATGATTATTTTTTCTTCCATTCCATGGAATTAAGTAAAAGTCTTGAATCTTGAAATACCCTATTGCCTTCATTTTCCAAGCCAATTTCTCCAATTTTGCATAGCTCTCCCATGTTTGTGGATGTGATCTGTCTCCTAAATTTTTTTAATTGATTTATCTTTCTACTATTTTTAGGCCTACTTTTGCAAACTTGTAATATACAATGCAATTTTATTCTTTATAAATTGATACTAATAGTAATTTTTTTGGTTGTATTGAGGCACAACTTCATTCATGGCAGAAAAGGAAAACCCTAGTGCTCATATCAGATGGCACATTGCATATAAAGGATAAAATATTCTAGTTGGGTTATTTTTGATTGCATTGAAGGAGAGTGATGCAAAGCATCTACTAACTTCAAGGGTACCAAATACCCAAATGAAAAACTTGAGAAGATCAACTAAACATTCACCAATAGTCACTTGCTTGAAACTTGATTCCATAAGCCCAAAATGACACCAAATCACCAAAACTTGGTTCCAAAATCTATCCAAACCCTAATTCACCCTAATCATCTTGATTTTGACACAAAAAAATAAAAAAAATCTTTCATTAACACAAACTTATCAACTTCTTCATTGCTTACACCAAAAGGCCAAACCCCTTGTAGTAGTCCACAGTCCTAAAACTGGGCATATCTCCTAAACCAAATTGAATCTCCTTAGAAAAAATACATTTGTAAGGACCCATTATTGAATAATTTGTCTTATTAGAAACTTAGATGGAGTTTTTTTGGAAAGAATACCAATAAAATTGATTGTATTGTTGTTACAAGCCCCAAATAGGTCTAATTTACAAAGCAAGTACAAAAAAATCAACTCCACAACCCAAAATAACCATGGAAAATATTTTATTAGGTTATAAAACTCTAGAATCAGAAAAAAATTGATCACTTAAACCCTTCCAATGGCAACAAAACACAAACCCTTGTTCTAGGCTTAACAATGTACCAACAATGAGAGTTTATTGAAAGTATGTATAACCAACCTCCAAACACCTTGAAAATGCTTCAAGAACCTTGGAATATGCCTGCACATAGTAAATAAACTAATTCACATCCTTAAATACTTTAGTTACAACACAACCCTACTTGTAGCCGTCATCTTTAAACCAAAAATCAATGAAAATCATTAACATCAATGAAATTAGTGTAAAATGAATTTCCCTATATTTGCAAACACATTCAAATTGAAAAAAAACTTAATTTATCCCATTCCAATGATCTACCAAGCCTCCATTGGTGGAATGGTTGTTTACCACTCTTTAGACTCTCAAAACCCTTGAATTGAGGGTTTCAAACTAGTTTATAAAAAGAAGACCCAATTAGACCTTATACTCAACAAGATCCCCTCAAATAAAATTTATTTCAAGACTTGCACACTATTCTATTAAAAAAAACAAAAATTAAGGCCAATAATTGCTATATAGGTCGTACACCACTTGAAAATAATAGAAAAAATGTTGTTTCTATAGAACAAAGTACTTTTATTCCCAAAACTATTTCAAAATACAATCCTCAATGCTTTTCTCACCCTTACACTGCACTTTAAAGATATTTACAATAGTTAGAATAACTACCTCTTCATCTTCAACTGACCTACTAACTCTTTTTACAAAGTTGACCCTTCATCTTCTTAACTCTTACAATTTTGCAATTTTGCAATTTTGCAATTTTGCATCTTTTGCAACAAAAGGACATTTTTTGCAATTTGACATATTTGACCTCCTAAAAACCTAATAGATGCTTAATTACATTTGAAATGACCTTATACATGATGAAAAATTCAAAATTTTACAAAATTACCTCTTGGAGGCATAACACCACTAGGTGCTCCTGCACTAGAGAGAGCTTCACATATGGGACATGATCAACACTATACTTCTTAGATTCTACACATTATAGCTTGCTTTAGGAAGATTTCCCATGTTGTAGAAGTTCTAAGAGATGAAAGGGGCATGTGCTTGCATTGAAGGGCTTTAAGCATGTGTTTCCATCATTGTAGAATTTTTTTGGAGAAGTTTCTTTCTTGTAGTAATTTTTGTGCAATATTGTAACTTAGATTTTTAGTCTTGTGACTAAAAATAAAAATTGTAATACTCTATTTCTAAGATGTAACTAGAACACTTTTATTTTATTAATAAAGTTCATTGATTTTACCTTCTCAATGGTTGTCTTATTGTGTGCAATTGATGATTGATGTGTATTTTTGTGTTTTATGTTTAAATCCTCAAATATCAATCAATAAAAATGACTAAATATACTGTTAATTGATATCAATTAATAATTAAATTGAATAAATATACTACCAATTGAAAGAAATTAGTAAACAGTGAATAAATATGACTAAATATATGACCTATGAAATAAAAATCACTAAATATACTACCAATTGACAGAAATCAATGAACAGTGAATAAATATGACTATATATATGACCTGCAAAATAAAAATGACTAAATATACTACCAATTAAGAGAAATCAGTGGACAATGAATAAATATGACTAAATATATGACCTGTGAAATAAAAATGACTAAAATAACTACCAAATTGATCAAAAAGATGATTAAAATTAATGACTAAGTACACTACCAATGGTGACTAAATGAGTGACCTGATTATAGCAATCAATGACTAAATCGATGACTAAATATACCAGTGAATAAAAAATGACTAAATAAGTGACCAGATTACAACAATCAATGACTAAATATACTACCAAATCGATCAATCAAAAAAACCAATAAATAACTAAAAATAGTTTAGTCATCAATCTAGTCACATTATAAATGACTGGAAATAAACTACTAATGGTCACATGACCAAGTTCAATCATTTATATGTAGTTTTTAGTATTTTTTTTAGTAGGTTTTTTTTTGTACTAGTGAATGTCTAAAGTTTCCATTTGGAAATGATATTTTTATTGTTCATCATAGTGGATTTAATCCTACCTCAACAAAAGGGAATTTCTCACTAGATTACTTTTGGCCCAAGCCTATGGAACCTATCAATCCTCATGAAGATTTATTATTCAAATCAATTCAAAAATTCAAGGAAAAGAAAATAGCAGAACTATCCCTTCACAATATGCCTCAACCTATGACCGAACCAACTATCCTTGACAAAACAATGATTGAACCAAAACCACTTTCAAACATACAAGAAAAACCTATAGACAAACCTCCTGCAATTTCCTACAAGAGACCATGAGATAACACAAGCAATCCCATTGTCCCTCCTAGAGTCAAACAAGTTTACATAGTTAAAGAGAAAGTGAATGAGCAACCTCCTATTGTTTCTTCTTTTCCTAGGACCAAGGAAGAGAAGGAACCTATGATTGAAAAACCCACTCTTACACAAAAAAAAATTGACAATAGACTGAAAATCAATCAAAGTGCTAGAGAGAGTAGACGTAGATGCCGTGCTATTGCTCATAGATTACAAACTCAAGAAAATAAAGAACAAACAAAGAAAATCAAAATCCAAACCTACCTGAAGCAATGCATGATGACTCTCAACCCTCATCACAAAATAAACAAGAACATTGCGTGGACATTGTTATTCAACCTCCTATTGTGATTAATTTAGATGATGACATTGATATTGCAAAGATTGATGAACAAGTGCATGATGAGTTGAATACATTGTTTTCTTCTTCTATGAGCTTAGATGAAAAATATCCTACTAAGAGTGTTGAACTTGGTGCATGTCCTAGTTTGACACTTGATGTTGTCCCTTTGGCTAGTTGCCCACATTCTGCTTATACTAATCGAGATTGGGAGGTAGATGACCTACTTTAGGTTGACTCACCTGTGCCTTACTAGTCTTTTCCTTTTTCATGTTTTTCTTTATGTGATTGCATGTGTGTAATGTGATCCCACGTAATATTTTGTTTGATGTATCCTTCTCTCTTTGTGCATTCTTCTATATGTACCTTTATTCTTCTATATGCCATAAACATTTTATCATTTTGCTTTTGTCTTGTGTTTTCCTTTTGGGGATGATGCAAGGCATCAAGACATTTAGGTCTCTTCCATGTTGACTCAAAATATTTTCCTTTATCTTTTTTCATTTGTCTTGTGTTTTCCTTTTGGGGATGACACAAGGTGGACCGAGACATTTAGGTCTCCTCCATGATGACCCAAAAGGATTTTTCTTTGTTTTTGCTCTCTTTGTGTCATTCTTCCAATTCTATGAGTATTTGGGGAATGATGATAGTTCCATGCTCTATGAAATTTTTTTAGCAAAGACATATTGACCCCAAATCCATAGATCCCTTATGTACTTGTGGGGGCAACCCTTCTTTCCTATTTCATGATGCAACTTATTTCATAAACATATGAATTGGCATAGGGTTTTTCAAAGAAAACTCTCATGTCTTAGGATAAAACATTGGCTACTTTAAAATAATTACTCACAGTAATGGTGTAGAAACCACTTTAAAGTGGGGGCATACCTCAATGACATCTTTTGGAAAAAATTTATGGCGTGATTTTTTTGTTTTCTTGTGATGTGTCCTCTTCTTGGTGGTGTCATCCAAGAGTGTACAATCTATTGTCATGGCATAATGTGAAAGGGGCATCCCATGGGCGATGATTTGACACTTTTGACTTGTCCTCTCTTGGAGACATTAGGCTAGTGTTCCCTAAGAAGAAGACCTTTACATGAACAAAGAAAATTCCCCTTTAACAAAATTTTACATTAAAAAACCATTTACAAAAGCATTACATTGTGGTGCCTTATCGAAGTTGTCAGGAGGATAACTTCAGTATGGTACATGAGAGGCTAATATGATTCTCTCATTTACCACTTTGTTGGTACAACTCACCTAGTAGATAAATTGAGGTTCCACTACCCTAGAGTGAGTGACATATGTCATGGACAAACAACCCTGTTCCCCTTCGCATTGGGATGGTTGTGCTTGATCCTTTGTTTTTCTTTTTCTTGACCTTTAATAGATTATGATTATGTATCTTTATTATTGTTGCACACTTAAGTGTCTTGGATGTCTAATTTAGTTTGAGTTTGACATGGGGTCATCTTCTCACTAAAGTGGGGGAAAAATGTAGTAACGAAAAAAGTAGCCTAAAGTTTTCCCTTACTTGGTTTGATAATTCACATTAAAACTGGATTAATGTTGCCTTAGAGTAGTGTTGTAACATTTTGTACACATTCAAATCATTCTAAGACCTTTATTTGATTAAAATATGCTTTAATTGATCCTTTGCAAAGGTGTTGTGAAATGTTGTAACACACTTTCACACTTTTCTAGGATTTATTTACTTAAGCTTAATGGGCCCCTTCTTAATAGAATATATTTAAATTTTTACCTTATTTAGGTGTTGTAAAGCACTTTCACATTTATCTATGGTAGTGGGTAGAATTACAACGATGATTCCATTAAACGTGGAAGTTTTTTCCTTAGGCAAAAAAATGAAATTGGCTTGCCAAAAATAGGGTCTCGCTTTTAAAAAATAGGATCCCATTTAGCTTCAGGATCCTGAGCCTAAATTCTAAATGGTATCTCATTTATTAATGGGTCTCAAACTGGCAGATGGGAAACATGATCCTGATCTTTAAAAAATGAGATCTCATTTTAAGGTGGTATTTATTTCTAAAACAAACAAAACTCAATTATTCATAGAGCACGAGACCTTGATTCGACAAATATGATAGCAACATAAGTGACCTCTACGTGCACCTCCACGACCAATATTTTTGTTTTTTTCGTGTTTTTTTGAAAATTTTAATACAATAATAGATTTTAGCATTTTTTTCAATTTATTTAGCATTTTATTTATTTTATTTACTTGTAATAGTAGAAATGATGATTTGTAGAAGTAGAAGAAAAAATGCAATGAAACCCTCAAGATATTGAATAAAAACAAAAAAAAATCAACCTTATATCAATCTTAAGAACAAAATTTAGCTTTAGAAACCTAAATTGTTCAATCAAACAAAAAAAATTGCATTTGAAAACCCTAAATTGAAAGGAAACCAAAAAAATTGCATTTGAAAACCCTAAGTTGAAATGAAATAAAAAAATTACATTTGAAAACCCTAATTTCTTTTTGAAACCCTAAATTCAAATCAAACAATAAAAATTGGATTTGAAAACCCTAGTTTGAAATGAAACAAAAAAATATTGCATTGAAAACCCTACTTCTTAAAACCTTAAATTGAATTCAAACAAAAATTTGTTAAAACCTTAAATTGAAATAAAACAAATCATTTTTCATTTGAAAACCTTGATTTTGAGCTCAAGAATATTTGATAATGGAAAAAAATCATTTGCATTGTATGGAGACATGTATGTAGGCATGCCTATGGAAGAAATTATTTGATAGATTTAGGTTGATACATAGTAAATTAGGGTCCTTGATATTGAAAATTAAATAGGATTTGGTAAATATTATACATTTAAATGTGTATTCATCAAGAGACATAATCAATTAAATGTTATGAACATAGATATAATTAGAATAGAAAACAATATGTTAAACTTTACTTTCAATGTTAAATTATAATTAGAATAGAAAATAATATGTTAAAAAATAGTTACAATTGATAAATTATCAATGTTTGTTTGTAATTTTAGTTAGGGAATTCCTAAATCCTTGTACAATCCATTTCCAATTTTCACTTAATTAGATTATATTTGCATTAATTTCTATTTTATGTTTTGATCTCTCTTAGTCATTCCTTGTTTCCATTTCTTGTTTGCATGCATTGTCTCTTGTCTTTTGACAATCTTAACTCTCATTGTAGTCAATTAGTTGTTTATTAGGCTTCTAGTTTAGTCTAAAATCTCAATTTGCACTAGTTACCTAGACACTAAAAGAATCTATTTAAATATTTTTCTTTTCTTTCTTTTAGGTTCTTTCAATTCCAAACAATCCAGAATAAAATAAGATTCAACATTAACTAATTTTATTATACATTTTATATCATAAAATTTATTTAAGTGGAAAATATTCAACATTATCATAGTATATTAAACTTCATATATATATATATATATATATATATATATATATATATCAATATTAATGAAAAAACTGTTAAATAAAATAATCTTATATTCAATTAAAAAAATATCAAGTTAAAATATACATTGAAAACTCAATCTTAATAATACATAATTATGTGTTTCTATTATGGAAATAGTCAATCTATTCATAAAATCAAAAATATTCATAAACTAGTCAATATATTACCCTAAACTGTAAACCGATGTCTTAAGGGGTCCTAATATGACCTTTCTTAATGGGATCAAAGAAGTTCTCAAAATTTGGTGAAGTTTCCCAATGAAACAAAGTTTAACAATAGTAAGATTGTGCAAGATTATAATATGAATGTGATTTCATGAGAGGTTGATTAGTTGAAACAAGAGCTATCTCAATAAACTATTCCATAAGAAAATGTTGTTTACTAACTTGCAAGTCCATTATTCCATAGGCCACCCAAACTTCACCCTAAGTTCCCTAAACCCTAAATCTTGAACTCTAAAATCTAAACCCTAAACCCTAAAGCATTCATTTTGCCCTAGGACTTTAAAATGAAATTTGCTTTCCTTGGGCAACTCCACCAAATTTTATTCCCTTAAGCAATGTCATTTTTTCCTAGGACCTTACTACATAGATCCCCTTAAGCAATCCTATTACCCTAAACCCTAAAATATAAACTCTAAACCCTAAACCATAAAGCCATCATTTTTTTTCTAGGCCCATAATGAAATTTGGTTTCCTTAGGAAACTTCACCAAATTTTATTCACTTAAGCAATTTCATTTTGTCCTAGGACCTTACTACATAGATCCCTTTAAGCCATCCTATCACCCTAAACTATAAACCAATGTCTTAAGGGGTCCCAATATGACATTTCTTAAGGGGATCAAAGAATTTCTCAAAATTTGGTGAAGTTTCCCAAGGAAACCAAATTTAACAATAATAAGAATGAGATTTCATGAGAGGTTGGTCAGTCAAAAAAAGAGTTATCTCAACCAACAGTTCCACAAGAAAATGTTGTTGACTAACTTGCAAGTCCATTATTCCAAGAGGCACCCAAACTTCACCCTAAGTTCCCTAAACCCTAAACCCTAAACTCTAAAATCTAAACCCTAAACCGTAAACCCTAAAGCATTCATTTTGTCCTAGGACCTTAAAATGAAATTTGGTTTCGTTGGGCAACTTCTCCAAATTTTATTCCCTTAAGCCATGTCATTTTGTCCTAGGACCTTACTATATAGATCCCCTTAAGCCATCCTATCACCCTAAACCATAAACTAATGTCTTAAGGGGTCCTAATATGACATTTATTAAGGGGATCAAAGAAGTTCTCAAATTATGGTGAAGTTTCCCAAGGAAACCAAATTTAACAATAATAAGATTGTGCAAGATTATAATATGAATGAGATTTCATGAGAGGTTGGTCAGTCAAAACAAGAGCTATCTCAACCAATTGTTCCACAAGAAAATGTTATTCACTAACTTGCAAGTCCATTATTCCAAGGGTCACCCAAACTTCACCCTAAGTTCCTTAAACCCTAAACCCTAAAGCATTCATTTTGTCCTAGGACCTTAAAATGATTTTTCTTTTCCTTGGGAAACTCCACAAAATTTAATTCCCTTAAGCCATGCCATTTTGTCCTATGACCTTACTACATAGATCCCCTTAAGCCATCCTATTACCCTAAACATTAAAATCTAAACTCTAAATCATCATTTTGAGCTAGGACCTTAATAAAATTTGGTTGCCTTGGGAAACTTCACCAAAATTTATTCACGTAAGCCATGTCATTTTTTCCTAGGACCTTACTACATAGATCCCCTTAAGCCATCCTATTACCCTAAACCCTAAATCCTAAACTCTAATTCATAAATCCTAAAGAATTCATGAATTGTCCTATATTAATAGTTAATTGTTTTTTCATTCAAGTAACATGCCTTAGACATAAATGAGGCTTACACATTTTATCATTTGTATTCAATTAGTCCATTTATATTGAATGGTGTAGGGGAATTTCTTAAAGATGTATCTTACATTTTGAAATTACAAATCTAATGCAGGTTCACTTATATCTTAGAGATCACATGGATCAATTCAATAATATATGTAATCCACCTCCACACCCTCCATCTCCACCACCTTCACCTCCACCTACACTCACTCCACCTCATAAACCCCCACCTCCACCACCTAAAACTAATGGTACTCGTTTGCAAGAATGAATCAATGTCGATGTTAGAACCATTCAAGATCAAATCAACATTATTCAAAATGAAGAATGTATCACACCACATTTGAGGATGTTTGCATCTAGGATGCAAAATGTTTTTGATGTTGTTATGGCTATGGATGGGATCTTAGATGAGCATCGATGATGGATAGAGGAGAGGAGAACTTCCAATTATAAAAAGGAAAACACAAAGAAATGAAGAGATACAGTAGAGAGCTTTATAAATTAAGACAATGATCTTATAGCTATGGATTTATGAATTTGGTTTGATGAATATTTTGTGTGATGAATTTATAAATTTGGTTGGATGGATATTTTTAGTGACAAATTTATGATTTTGGTTGGATGGGTATTTTTAGTGGCATGAATTTATGAACTTATAATGATTAATTTATATTAGAATATATTTTATGACTATCTACTAGATCATGATTTCCCCTGTTGGAAAAAATGTAATCTATATACATACACACACACATAGATATATATATGCATTAGACATAAATGAGCTTTTAAAATTTGTATGTACACATTGTTTAGTTGAATGGTGTAAGCATACATTATGCGTCGTATTTTTTATTTTAAATTAATGTACATGCTAAATTTTGAAATAAATGTATGCACATGCTCAATTTCAATCAATGTATGCATTTGTATATATATGCACATCCTATTTAAACAAATTTTCATGTACACATAGTTTAGTTGAATGATGTATGCATGCATTATGTATCGTATTTTTTATTTTAAATGTATGTGCATGTTAAATTTTGAAATTTGTATGAACATCCTCAAGTTCAATCAATGTATGTGTGATAGGGTGAAAATACTTGTTAGAAAATGAACATCAAACAAAAAAAGTGCAAATAACAACTAAAAGCACCCTACACCTCAAGATTGGCCTAATGATTAACTTAACTAAGCAAAATTAAAGATTTCACCTTGTTGAGTTGTCCTTTGGTTGGCCTTTTGATCTTCGATGTTGTATGCTCCTTTGATGGCAATAGATGCAAGCTATGAGATAAGATGAGGATGGGAAAACAAGTGAAAATAGGTGCAAGTATGAAAATTTGGCTAAGTATGGTTCAAGAGAAAATTTTGCAAGAGTTTGGCTAGCATGAATGATATCTCCCCAAAATGAGAGAAAAGAGGGGGTATTTGTAGAGATTTTTAGACTCTCTAGGTTAATGGATGGTTGAGATTGAGCCACCAAGATCAAGATGTAGGGTTAAGGTGAATTGAGAACTCACAAGCCCTCACATCTTGACATGTGGCATGTGAAGTGGCTTGAAAAGGATGATGTGTACATGAGTTGGAAGGAGAGTACATGAAATGGAGGTACTAAATAGTACCTTGGGATTGGACAAGATATCCTCATAAAGGAGGTCCTTGTCCCCATGTGGGTGAAAGGACATGTGAGGAATTAAAAATTCCTCAAATATCCACATGGGAATGAGAGAAATAATTTAAAATTCTTTGGAATGTGTCGGGGGATTAAATGTGAATTAAAAATTCAGATGGGGAAAGCAGTGCCTTCTCCAAAAGGAGAAAGCCTTTAATAAGGCTGACTTAGGAGACATTCCATAAATGACATGGAGATTAGGTTGACCTAATTAAGTGATTAAGGTTGTGCAAGTAATTGATTAGAAAAATTAATGACATATTAGAGACAAGTGGGAGATTAGGAAGAGCTCACATGTGGCTTGATGTGACAAGTCAAAGTCACATGGGGAAGAGAAAAATGAATTTAATATTCCTTGGAAGGATAAAAAGAATTAAAAATTTCTTAGGATGTTGATTAGGCTAGTTAATGAAGGATTAGAGGAGGTTTAAGTGGCTAAGAGAGATTAGAGGCCAACTTGCAAAAGTTGGAGGATGTGACACATCCTAATCAAGGATAGGCATATGTACATCCCTAATGATGAGAAAAAATTTAGAGGTATTAATTAAATAATAGTGATATTACTTAATTAATGCAGATAAGAGAATGTTTAGATGAAAAGGGATAAATTTGGATAAATTAAGTGTCCAAATTTAGGTGTCTACATTTTTCCCCTCTTTGAGATGGTGTTACGAAGTAGCGTCATTTCAAAGAATATTAAAACATAGAACCTAGAAGAAGATGGTTAGATTGGAAAAGATGCCCCAATCATTAAAGGATCGACTGTGAAGGAAGATGATGGGGGTGAAGATGGACATTAGGGACGAATGATGCCCCTTCGGGAGGACATGTGGGTTCAAGAGAACATGGGTGTGCTCTCGAAATGGAGGAGATGATGCAAGGGGTATATGAGGAAGATGATGCAAATGGTATATGAGGAAGATGATGCAAAGTGATGGGTAAGAAAGGATGAAAAGGCGATAGGAGATTGGGAGGGGAGAGTGATGAAGGACAAATGGATGGGGAGAAGATGAAATGCAATCCAAATGCAATTTTCCATCTTTAGGAGCATTGATTTTTGCTATAGCAGAAGAAACGATACACCAAGGTATAAAGGACCAAGGCAGATTAGTGTCTAATGCATGAAATAAACACATCAAACAAGAAGGCTATCCTAACACCCCAAAGTTGTGATGACCTTGGTCGAGCCAGGTATTGGGATAACCAAAAGCACATGAGGATGCCCCAACATAACACAAGACCTTAGGGATCTTGGTGGGTACTACGTGGGAGAACTTAAAAGACAACAACAAAGAAAAGGTCAAGATACACCCCTATGTTGACTAGTCAAAGCACACCATGATATGATGGATCAAGGTGACCATGAAAAGTGATAATAGGGAGCTCAAATGATAAACAAAAGCCAAAAGAATCAAAAGATTGCAATCCATTTCAAATGTCCTTTGCCATAGGATCAAGGGGATGGATGGGATTGATGAGGTCTGTTAGGAAGGATGCATCCTATTGAGACCGATGATGGATACTAAACTAAAAGATCAATATGACGTGAGATATTCAGAACCAATTGGATTTGATCATACAAGTGGACCTTGTTTGTTAAGAACTAGATAGATAAGGGAATAGCTTGATGAAATGGCACAAGAGACATGACACAAGATAGGAGACTGACATATCCTAACGACCTAGGGGCTCGAGGGCTGATGAAAGATTAGCCTTGCCTACGTGGAAGTGTAGAGCCCTCGTAGTTTGATAAAAGGCTGATGACGGACCATGATAGAAAATTTGATGATGAGAAAGATAGGATGGAGAAAAGGAGCAAAGTGGAAAATATAGATCGATGATGGAACCCTGGGGGCAGATCAAATGATCGACCTTGCCTACATGAAAGTGCAGGGGTAACATAGTTCAATGAAAGGCCAAAGACAAATGATGAGATAAAGGATGAGACTAATAGGATGAGACAAGATAGACCAGGTGGATTGGATAGGATGATGATGATCACACGAAGCTCAGGGATGGGATAGTTCTACAAATCATCAAAATGAATTGGGAGGATGATAGGATGGGTAGATGAATGATGAGAAAGGATAGGGGATTGAAAAGATACACAAAAGAAGTAGAAGTGATGATGATAAGATAGATGGCATTAGATTGCATGGGGAGTAGCCTATAGCTAGATACCAATGACAAGGGATTATGAGATGGGATGAGGATAGAGGATAGGGGAGGAAAAGGATTGTTTGGATGGATTGGATAGAGTGATAAGGATTTGGATGAGGAAAAGGTTACCAGATGGGTAGATGAAAAAGGATGTTATGATGCAATGATAGGAAGAGGAGGATGGGGAGATCGATATAAGGATTGTTTGGAGGGATAAAAGACAAGGATGGGGAGATGGATTTAATGATAAGGATATGAGGATATGGAAATGGAAGGGATTGATCTAATGCAATGAATGATGTCTCCAAGGACTATATCACAAAGGAAGATATATGCCCCCACTCTAGATATGTCATGTGTGAGGAGGCCTGAAGAATGCAATAGAGAAGGATACACAAATAAAGGAGTGAGATGGATGAAGATAGGATGCACGGATAAGGAAGGGAGATTGAAGGTAGCATGATAGGTGGATAAGGGAGGTAGACGAGTGCGAATGAGGATTAGGATAGTGTGTAGATGAGGGGGGGTGTATGCTAAGAGGTGCCCAAAACATGTTTATATGTTTTCTCCTGTCATTATTAAGATTACAAGGAGGAGGGAAGGATTGGGATAAATAAGATATCCCAAGAAGGATGTGTAAGATAGGTGGGATGGAGGGGATGAATGAAAATGATGTATAGCAAGAAGATAGGTGCATGGCTGGAAGCATAGCAAGAAGCATAGTGGATGCAGGGAATGCATATTAGGAAGCTGCCCCCAAGTGCAAATGGGGATTTATGCATGACGCTTGTTTGTCAAGTTTTCATCATGGTATTTATCCAAGGTTCTTTTTTCCAAGTTTTCACCATTGGATGGTTATTTCTCTTTACTATTTTATTTTTTTTATTTTTTTTATTTTGTTGGATTTTTTTACTTCTTTTTTTTTGGATTTTTTGAATTTTTTGGATTTTTGGATAGCAGGGGGATGAAAATGAATAAGGGTAGGGATGTGGATAATGGGATTTAGAAGACATGCGATAAGGTTATGGATGAAGGATTCAAATATCAAGTTCTATATGAGGTATTAAGAGCCCATGTTCGAAGTGACTATTGGATATTGGTACAACCTTATTAGGAGAAATGGATTATACAAGAGGATTAATTAGAGGGATTTGATGGGGGAGATATGTGGGGTAACGGATGGGATGTTGGAAAGTGTATGGATGGAATGATGGGGTGGATATGTGATGGAGAGATGTGTTCAGGACCAACATTGGCACTTGTGGTGGTGGATGTGAAAAGATAAGAGGATTAATGGATGGAGAATGTGGGTATAATGGAGGAGATGGAATAATAAATTTCAGGACATAGGGACCCAAAACAGATTTAGGAGAGGGTGGATGAAAATTATTAGCTTTTGGATGAGCCATGTTGGATGTTGTTACAGATTTTTCATTTGATGGCGTTGCATATTTTTTCTTTGGGATCCACATAGTTTTGAATTTTTCTTTAGCGAGCCTTTGTAGCTGATGGGTTTGATTTGGATTTTGGATTTGATTTTTCTTTTCTTCAACATGTTGTTTAGAGGAGACATGGGATTCATGTGGATGTTTGGATTTATGTATTTTTACTTTAGCATCCAAAGTGATTTTAGTAGTAATGGGATGGGTGTGAGGAGATGGATGATGTGAAGTGATAGAGGTAGTATTATGAGGGTTACATGCAGATGGAGGATGTGTAGGTATGTGCCTTTGTTGATCCTGATTAGGGGACATGCGAGATGGATTTTTATGATGGATGACATGGATAGGTGTTGGATGGATGAAAGGATGAGATGGAGGAGGTGATTTTGGGATATACGGAGCCAAGATGGATGGAGTAGATGAAGGATGGAAGATGGTGGATGGAGGGATGTAAGGACCCAAAATAGATAGAGCAAATGCAGGAGGAATATGGACAGTTGTTTTGAGGTGATATGATGGAGGAGGGATGGAAGCATATGATCTAGTGGAGCAATGGGAAGAGCCTATATTTATTTTTGAAGAGGCTCGTTGAGGATGTCTAGAGGTTGTACCAACATCTTTAGATTGTGAGTCTTGGGAAATAGGTCCAAGACCTTGCTTACAAATTTGTTCTTTGACCTGGATGGGCTCTAAAATACCTTGCTCATGAAGGCCTAAACCTTTTCCTTGATAGTTCATGTTCTTGAGCATGCGATCCATGATTGGATTTGTGTTATTTTGAAAACATGATGCGAGTCCATTATTAGGTGGAGGATGATGGATGGTATATATACTTTGTTTTTCTTCTGTGAGGAGGCCACCATGGAAGAATGTGAGAGTACGAAGGGGATACGTAAGTGGTGTGGGGATAGTAGTTTTAGGCAATGATGGGGGATCATGAGAGGGAGGTGATGGGATATCAACATCTGGATGGCTACTATCAGGGGAGGGATTAGGGGATATGATAGGATCTAGATTTGTGGTAGTGGGATCATGCGATGGAGATGGAGATGGAGCGATGGAATATTGAATGATAAGGGGATCAAGGGATGGAATGGATGTGAGGGTGTGATCTTGAGATGGACTAGATGGAATGGTAGGAACTTGATCTAGAGAAGGGGATATGTTGGCATGCTTTGGATCAAGCTCTTGGCATGACTCATCTTGTGTGGATGGCAGGATGACAGAGTGTTGGAGGGACTCTTAAAGTTGGAGAGATGGAAGGATGGAGGATTTGAAGCATTCACCAAAATGTATTTTAGTGGATTGGATTTGGGTGTTGTCGATGGGTTCGACGACTCTTGGAGTAGGAGGTGGGTGTTCAATGGATTTAGTAGATGTGATGGTAGGAGATGGGGGCTTAGTGGATTCAGAGGATGTGATGGTTTCGACAGTTTGAGTGGTGCTATGGGTGGTATCATCAATTATAGGTGTTGGGTGGGGAAGGGTCTTGTCACTAATGACCGTGGATGATGGGTTGGGATGGGATGATTGCACAACTTCAAGGTGTGGAGTGGGGGATGTCTTCTTTGTTATAATTCCTTGGAGAACTTCTGGAGTGAGAAACTTGAATACTCTAGGCTGAGATGGCGTGGTAGGAGTGGATGAAGGATTATGGATTGGTGGGGAATTAGGACTAGGGATTGGTGGACTAGGATTAGATGGCGGAATGGGATTGGATGCATGACTAGGAATAGATGGGGGATTAAGATTAGATGAAGGGTTAAGATAGGGGTATTGGAATGGTGAATTAGGACATGAGGATGTGGGTGGTGGATTGTAGCAAGGGTATTGGGATGGTGGATTAGGATGGGAAGATTGAGGTGGCGGATTGATATAGGGAAATGTGGATGTTGAATTAGGATAAGAAGATGTGGATGTTAGATTAGGATAGGTCAGTGTGGATGTTGGATTAAGATAGGAAGGTGTGAATGTAGGATTAGGGTGAGCAGATTGGTATGGAAGATTAGGGTAGTGGATATATGCAGATGAAGGATTGAGATAGGAGGATGTAGATGAGGGATTAGGATAGGGGTATTGTGATGGTAGACTAGGGTAAGAGGATGATGTAGATGAAGGATATGATGGATATCCCTTGTAAAAGGTAGCATAAGGAGCATGATTAGGCATGGATGAAGAAATAATGGGATGACTTGAAGGGGTGATGGTATTTTGGAAAGTGGGTGGAGAAAGCTTACTAGTAATGATAGTGTCAAGGGAATCTATTTCATATTCCAATTGATCGAAAATACTTTCGTTATTGTTGTCAACGTAATTAGGGTTTCCCATGACTATTATTGATGGAGGATAAGGATTCATGATGATGAAAGGGTAAAGAGGATGGTTTAAATATTTTGGATGGGAATGAACTAAAGCTCAAATTGGGAATTAGGTCAAGCTCAAATTGGGATTGGATTAAAGCTTAGATTAGGATGATTGGATGATGCGATGGGATTGCTTTTGAGGACCGAATTTGATTATCAAAGGATGATTATGACACCGAATCTGCTTCAAGATGGAAGTAGATTGATTGTGTTGAAGGTGATTGGATAGGGATGCAATTGGATTGGATTGGACTAGATCAATGATTGATAAGATTGAATGATGGATTGGATAGGATGATGGAAGGGATTCTAAACCCCATTCAAAGATTACCCTAGGTGACTTAGGATACTGATTGATTAGATTAAAGGATAAAAGGATGATTGTGACACCGAATCCACTTTGAGATTGAAAATGGATTGATTAGGCTGACGATAATGATTAACTTAGGATGGATGACAATCCTAAGCAGATGTCGATGATGATGATTAGATTAGACACTTAGGTTAATTTGGATAATAACCTAAGACAAATTTCAAGGGATTTGAATGGGGAAAATGATGATTTGATCAGAGAAATGCATGATAAAAATGGATGAACGGATACTCAAAACGAGTAAACGATTGATTAGGATTGTTGAACGAGAGTTTGAAATGATTGAAGGTTTGAAATGGATGGATGTTTACTTGGAACAAGTAAATGGATGATCGAAATGACAAAAAAATAGTTTGAAATGATGAAAGGAGGTTTGAAATGGATGAATGTTTACTTAGAACAAGTAAATGAATGATCAGAATGACAGAACACGAGTTTGAAATGATGAAAGGAGGTTTGAAATGGATGAATGTTTACTCAGAATGAGTAAATGAATGGCTGAGATGGCAGGATTACAATTTCGAATGGATGGATGAAAGGTCAAAACAAGTGGAAGATTACTCGGAATGAGTAAATGAATGATCAAGAGGGATGAAAAACTACTCAAAATGAGTAAACGACTGCTAGGAATAGATGAATGACTCTTGGAACAAGAATACGAAAGCTCAAAATGAATGATAGATTACTTAGAACAAGTAGATGATTGATCGAAATAGGTGAACAAGAGTTCGAAATGATAGAAGAAAGTTCAGAATGGATGGATGTTTACTTGGAATGAGTGAATGGATGAATAGGACAAATTGAAGAAGATGGAGGGAGGGATCTTAAGATTTGTTTTGATATCGAAAGATGTTGATTGCAAATAGACTAAAGCTCAGATTAGGGTTTTGGTTAAACTCAGATTGGTATTAGATTAAAGCTCAGATTAGGATTGGATTGAAGCTTAGAATGATTCAAGGATGTGAGGGGATTGATTTTATACCAAGTTTTGAGGTTTCAAGGATGTAAGGTGTTGACAATCAATTTTTTCTAGATTTGGCAATTTTTAAGAATTGTCAAATTTTGCTATTTTAGGAAATGTCACGAACATACTCTTGAGAGTCCATTTTTTTCCCAAAAAATACCCAAAACCAAGATAGGATGAATTTCCAACTAACACCCTAAATTTGAGACATGCATTCTAAGTTATTAACGAAAACAATTTTTCAATAATTGAAAAAAAAAACACTAAATTGAGATTTTGAGGGTCAAGATGAAAGTTTGAGGCCTCCAAAATGTGGTGGAAAAGGGTCCAATTAGTTGGGGATCCACATGCCACCTCATAATGCAACCACCCATAAAATTTCAGCTCAAATGGACACCCGGGTCAAAAGTTATGGCCTCTAGAAGTTTCAGCACAAAAATCAAAATTCTCAAAATGAAGTCTAGGTGATTGGGATGGATGATCTAATGATGGATATGGAATCTAATGATGTTCTAAGTAGAACTTATATTATTTTGGTGATGAAATTATGACTTTTAGAAAAGTGTTGATGGCGGGAAAACAGGTGCTCGAAACAACTGAACGAAGGGTGGAAAATGTTGTTTGACGGGTAGGTCCGCCCCTAGATGAGGTCAGGTTTGCTTGTCCAAGGGGGTAGGTATGCCTATAGGGAAGGTCCACTTGAATAGGGGTAGGTCTACCTGTGCGGGGGCAGGTTCACCTATGTAGGGGGGAAAGTTTTCCTGTGCATGGGGCAGGTCCGCCTGTAGGGCAAGTTCACTTGTACAGGGGTAGGTTCACCTATGCAGGGGCAGGTCCGCTTGTGTAGGGGGTGGGTTTTCCTATAGGGTAGGTCTGCTTGTACAAGGGAAAGTCCACCTGTGCAGGGGTAGGTTTGCCTATGTAGGGGGGTAGGTCCACTTGTGCAGGGGGGCAGGTTCGCCTATAGGGCAGGTTTGCCTGTATAGGGGTAGGTCTGCTTGTATAGGGGTAGGTCTGCCCCTGGGGGGAAATGGTCAAAAAATAGTTATTTTGGCACACAAAACGAGGAGATGGATGCTCAAAATGGATGGATGAGTGCTCAAAATGGATGAGTGAATCTCAGAACGTGGGGAGGAAGATTCAAAATGGATGAATGAGTAATTAGAACAAGGGAACAAGTGCTCAGAATGGATGAAGGACTCTCAGAATGAGGAGATAGAGGTTCAAAATGGATGAACAAGTAATCAGAATGAGTAAATAGTGACTCAGAACGAGTGAAGGACTCTTGAAACAATGAGAGGGAGGTTCAAAATGGATGGATGTTTACTCCGAACGAGTAAACGATGACCCGAAATGGACAAACGACTCTCAAAATGAGGTGATAAGGGTTCAAAATAGATGAAACATTACTCGAAACGAGTAAACGGATGATCAAGAGGGATGAATGACTACTTGAAAAAAGTAAACGACCGCTAAGAACAAATGAATGATTCTCAGAATGATTCTCAGAATGAGAAGATGAAGGTTCAAAATGAATGAAAGATTATTCAGAACGAGTGAATGGTTGATCAAAATAGGTGAACGAGATTTTAAAATGATAGAAGGAGGTTCAAAATGGATGAATGTTTACTCAGAATGAGTAAATGAATGATCAGAACGACTGAACAAGAGTTCAAAATGATAGAAGAAGGTCTAAAATGGGTGAATGTTTACTAGGAATGGCAAAACAAGCATTTGGAATGATGAGACAGGATGTGAAATAGATGAGCATTTTCTAGGAATGAGTAAACAAATGATTGAAATGGTAGAACAAGAGTTGAAGACAGTAGATGATGGTTCAAAATAGATGAACGTTTACTTGGGACAAGGAAATGAGTGATCGAAATGATGAAACAAGCACACAAAATGATGAAATGGGTGTCTAGAATGATGAAATTGATGATAAAACAGATTGGTCAAGGGTCAAGTCTACCCTTGGGATGGGTTAGGTCCACCCCTGGAGGGCAGGTCCGCTTGCTGGGAGGGAAGGTCCGCCTACTGGGAGGGTAGGTCCGCCTATGGAGCAAAAGTTAGTCAAAAATGGTTAAAACATAATAAAAAAGGCTGGATCAAAGGTCAGGTTCACCCTTGGATGGGTTAGGTTTGCCCCTGGAGATTAGGTCTACCCTTGGATAGGTTTAAACTTTTTTTTTGAAAAGATGACTAAGACAAAGGACCCAAAACACAACAAACATCAATCAAAAGGATATGGTTGAGTCAATTAATCAGATAATCATTGGTTTCGCACAAAGAAGAGAATTCAAATAGCACAATCCTAAGTCTAGTACAAAGGGTATGGCTAAAAAAGTCTTCTATTCTAGGATGAACATGGTTGCTAAGGAGTCCTCGATATACACCTGGTACGTGAGGCCCAAACTGTGAACACCAACCCATTACAAGCATGATTTGAGAACCTTAGCGAGATACAAAAGGCTCAGACCAAATCTTCAAGTCATCCCAACACCACCAATTACAACGTGGTTGGATTGAGGTAGAGCTTTCTCTCTCCCTCTTTTATATACCCTGCTGGTACGCGTGGTTGGAATTGTCCCTTGGGGTGATGAAATCCCCAAGTAGGTCCCACTAAGAAAAGCAAAAGAGGATGGCTCAAAGGACTTGGTAAGCTATGATTTCTCATCACCCAGGATTTCCAAATGGTGCAAGGGGATTGGATACGTTAAATAGCTCACCAACAAGCATGACAAACAAGAGTGATTTATACCCATAGTTAAACTATGTGCCTAAGTTATGCAAAACACCAAACAGAAATTGATAAATAACTAACCCTGCAAGGAAAACTGTTAGTGAGTCTCATCCTTGTTCCTCACCAAATTTCAATTAGATGCTTGCATAGACACAAATAAGACGCGTTAGGGGATTATAAACACTTAAAATAGCAAAAAAAAAGTGTTAAAAACTAAAATTTTACCTTTTGGAAAAAGCTGTCTAGGGCGAGTTTGCCTATCTGGAGGGTAAGTCCACCTATCTAGAGGTCAAGTCTGCTTGTCTAGAGGACAGGTCTGCTTGTTTGTAGGTTAGGTCCGCCCCTCTGTGAAAAATTTGCAAAAATCAACTTTTGGAGTCTATGGAGGGAAGGTCCACCCCTGTACAAGGTCGAATCCACCTCGGGAGGTCAAGTCTGCCTACCTATCAGGTTAGGTCCCCCTGTTGAGGTCAGGTCCACCCCTCTATAGGTTGGGTCTGCCCCTCTGCAACTTGCACCTGCAAAAAGTGAAAAAATAGCAAATGTGAAAGATATAAACCTATTTGTGGGTCCCATCGGGCATGCCAAAAATGTGATAAGGTGAAAATACTTGTTAGAAAATGAACAACAAACAAAAAGAGTGCAAATAACAACTAAAAACACCCTACACCTCAAGATTGGCCTAATGATTGACTTAACTAAGTAAAATGAAAGATTTCACCATTTTGAGTTGTCTTTTGGTTGGCCCTTCAATCTTCGATGGTGTATGATCCTTTGATGGCAAGAGATGCAAGCTATGAGATGAGATGAGGATGAAAAAACAAGTGAAAATGGGTGCAAGTATGAAAATTTGGCTAAGTATGGTTCAAGAGAAATTTTTACAAGAGTTTGGCTAGCATGAATGATCTCTCCCCAAAGTGAGAGAAAAGAGGGGGTATTTATAATGAATTTTAGACTCTTTAGGGGAATGGATAGTTGAGATTGAGCCACCAAGATCAAGATGTAGGGTTAAGGTGAGTTGAGAACTCACAAGCCCTCACATCTTGACATGTGGCATGTGAAGTGGCCTGAAAATGATGATGTGTACATGAATTGGAAGGAGAGAACATGACATGGAGGTACTACATAATAACCTGGGATTGGACACGATCTCCTCATAAAGGAGGTCCTTGTCCCCATGTGGGTGAAAGGACACGTGAGGAATTAAAAATTCCTCAAATATCCACATGAGAATGAGAGAAAAACTTTAAAATTATTTAGAATGCATTGGGGGATTAAATGTGAATTAAAAATTCACATGGGGAAAGGAGTGCCTTCTCCAAAAGGAGAAAGCCTTTATTAAGGTTGACCTAAGACACATTCTATAAATGACATAGAGATTAGGTTGACCTAATTAAGTGATTAAGGTTGTGCAAGTATTTGATTAGAGGCAAGTGGGAGATTGGGAAGAGCTCACATGTGGCTTGATGTGACAAGTCAAAGTCACATGGGGAAGAGAAAAAAGAATTTAATATTCCTTGGAAGAATAAAAGGAATTAAAAATTCCTTGAGATGTTGATTAGGCTAGTTAATGAAGGTTTAGAGGAGGGTTAAGTGGCTAAGAGAGATTAGAGGCTAACTTGCAAAAGTTGGAGGATGTGACACATCCTTATCAAGGATTAAGCATGTGCACATCCCTAATGATGAGATTAGGAGAATAATTAGGATTAAGAAGGGGATGTGACATGTAAGGACTTAAATAGGAGAATAATTAGGATTAAGAAGGGGATGTGACATGTGAGGAATTAAATAAATGTCATATTTATTTAATTCATTTGATGAAAGGGGGAAGGTATTTAATTATTTAACTAGATACCTTAGGGATTAGAAGAACTTTAGATATATTAATTAAATAATAGTGATATTACTTAATTAATGTGGATAAGAGAATGTTTAGATGAAAAGGGATAAATTTGGATAAATTAAGTGTACAAATTTAGGTGTCTACAGTATGTATGTGTATGTATATGTATGCACATCCTATTTAAACAAATTTGCATGTAAATTTCAAATTTAACTATTTCTTGTAATTTTGTAAGTTTGTATGTTAATTTTGTATAATTTAATGTAGGTGAACACTTATATAGATATCATGGATAAATTTAACATTGATGATATCATCAATCCAACACCTTAAAAACCTCCACCTCCACCTCCACCCCCTCCACCTTCCCCTCCACCCCCTCGCCCTCATATCCCACCTCCACCACCCGCTAGATTAGATGAGGTCCACTTGCAAGCATGTATTAATGAAAAAGTAGCATCCATTCAAAACCAAATCAATGCTATGCAAAATGAAGCATTGATTCTACCACATGTGAGAAATGTTGTCTATTCCATAAGGACTATCGATTCTCACTTAGATAGGAATCAACGAGATAGAAAGGAGATGAGATAATTTTATGTAGATGGTCTCTCTTATAAAAAAAAATTAGACCTAAAAATAACAAAATCCCATCTAGCCCCTTATTTTATCAATCCTAATACTCAGTAGCCCATTCTTGCCAATAAATCTAGAATATCCATGAGGTGGTGTATACATCCACATATGAGTGCATATTTTTGGGATCAATGGTATATGGTATTTGACAGTCCACCACATGCTAATCTAGAGGTCCCATTATATTTTTTGAGGAAACTATATGTAGCGTTTGTTATGGGGAAAAAACCTTATTATTTTGATTTTAAATCATTTGAAAGTGTTGGTGGTGGCATGCCACAATAGAGGTTACGGGAAAAGGTTGATCCCCAATGCCTCATGAATGTGCAACCCCTTGTTACTCCTCCTGGTCCTACCATTCATGCACCTGTGCATCAACGTGCTGTGGTATTGACATTAGGATCCCTCAGTATGCTCGCAAGAGACCTTGATCAACATGCTTTTGTGATAACGACTAGGGAGCATAGAGACTATGATGATGGAGGGGAATTTTATGGAGTTGGTCCTAGTACCACTCCATAAGTGTTGAGACCACATGCAAGTACTAGTTTCCATCAGCTATGCTATGGACCCGATCAAGCCACACCCACTTCTGGTGGACGTGGAGATTCTAGTGGATCATCTAGTCACCTTGGTTCATTTGTAGAAATTCTTATTGCAGACCATCATCCTAAGGACAGTGTGACACAGGTATAAATATGCATCTACATGTTGAATTTATAATAATTTCAATGATTGTATATATCAAAATAAATTTGCAATACATTTTAACAATCAAACTATTTGGTGTACGAATGACACTAAGGATGGGGCAATCATTTGCATTGTGAGTACATATGTTGACACCAGTCCTAGTTGACAACCCTTATGGGGTATTTTGACTTCAATTTTTTAAATTATATATGAAAATTTTTTTAACTTGAGTTTTAAATTTATAATTCAATCATGAACATATGTTATGAATATGTATGTTGGTTCAAGGGAGTCAATTGACTTCCACATTGATTACACCTGAGGGGTTTTCATGCACCCCTCCACTATCAAGCATTGCAAATCAAGGGTAGGTACATTTATATTGTAAATTGTTTATATATATATATATATAAACCTAATTCAAGTATACATGCTTTAAATTTGATCTTGTATGACTTTGTTAGTGTGGCTTTTTGCCATGACTCGGTCATAGTTACACCTCTAGGAGGACATGCAGAGTAGGCTCTAGATATCATGGTAATTTAAATTTTTTATTATAGTTAAAGTCAATTAAAAATTATATATTCTAAATAACTTTAATTAAATTTAAAACTGAATGTATATATTTAATATGAGCTCATAAATGTAAAATTATTTTTCTTTTATAGTATGAGACACATCTTGTAGATGAGCATGTACAAATAGGTCCTAGAGTACGGGGTGCACAACCTATTATGGTACAATTTAAATATGATAATTTATACATTAAATTGAATTAAATCATTTTTAATTGTAGACTTACATCTAATTTCAACTTTCTTTCTCTTGTATATGTAGATTGATTCAGAGAATTTAGAGGTTGGTTTAGGTGCACCAGAGCATCCAGAGCCAAATATGATGGTAATTTAAATTTATGATGAATTATAAATTAATTTTTTATTAAATAAATTTTAATTGTCTAACATTTGATTTCATCTTTCTCTTGTACAAAGTGTTTCAAGCCATCTGCATAGTCCACATGGTGTGAAGAGGTCTCTTAATTATAGAGACGATACATGAGTTGAACATGATTTTATGGGTTATATTTGATTATTTCATGTACTACATATTTGGTTTCTCATGGACTTAATATATTATTTCATGGGTTGTACTCTATTGGACTTTATTTCATGGGTCAAGTACTCTGTTGGACAAGTTATTTCATGGGTTGTACTCTAATAGACTTTATTTCATGCACTTAATATATTGTAAATAATGGACTTTATTATTGTTTAATTTTAATTTAAGACATGTACATTTATGCATTTGTTGTGAAATTTTACTATGTAATTGATAAGACATACATGATATACATGAATTACAAATTTAGTGATCCATACATGATATACAAATTTAAATCACATCCTAATAGGATGTCTTAATGGGTCCTAATACATAGGTTAGATCTAATATTTAATAAGAAAATAAATCATAATCTACAAACAAAAGCAATTTGTTTAAATACCACAAAGGATGAAATTTTAAGAAATAAACAATACAAAGATTAGAGAACAAAAGAATTAATAATTTATATAAATTAAACATAAATACCAATCAAAATGCAATGAGTTTTTCCAAAAAAAATGTTCTATAAGTATACACTATATTTCTTGGTTTTTTTACAACATAAAATTAAACTTAATTATCCAAAAATATGCTAAAGTTTTGAAATTAAATCATGTACTCCCATATTTACAAATTATGCAAAGTACTCTTGACCTCATGTTCCCCAATAAACACTAATTTATAAGTTGTCAAAACAAATAATAACATCCAACAAAAATACTACAACCTTTTTCATTTACGTCCACCCTTTCTTCTGGTACTATCTATAGGAATGGGAGTCTCATCCTCTATCAAAAGAGACAAATAAATTAATCTACAAGTTTCCAAGTAATGGGAAACATCCTAAACTAAATTATTTTAAAATACAAATCAAATAATATCAAACATCTTCACCTATGGATGTCTTAAGGGGATGAAATTCTTCAAAGTACATGTATCATATTTAATTGCAATTGATATAATTAACTTAGAATTTAGGATGACTCATCATAACAATAAAATTCTATATAATTTAAATAGTTTCAATGTTTATTTAATTCATTTTATAATAGGATGTTTTAAGGGCTCCTAATAGGATTTCTTAAGGGTTCCTAATAGGATGTCTTAAGGGGTCCTAATATGACGTCTTAAGATGATCAAAGAAGAGTATAATTAAGTATAAATATTAAGTGATATAAAAAAGTATTATACTTTAGGGTGACTCATCATAACAAATGATATCATTAAGTATATTCATTTATGATATGTCCTAATATGACGTCTTAAGGGGATGTCTTAAGGGGTCCTAATATGATGTCTTAAGGGGGTCAAAGAAGAGTATAATTAAGTATAAATATTATGTGATATAAACAAGTATTCTACTTTAGGGTGACTCATCATAACAAATGATATAATTAAGTATAATATTTAGGATATGTCTTAATACGACATCTTAAGGGGATCAAAGAAGAAATATACATGTTTAGTTATTATACAATCAAATTTAAAGTTTCAAAGTAGAGTGACTCATCCTAACAAATGATATAATTAAGTATATAATATATAGGATATGTACTAATAGGACATCTTAAGGGGATGAAATAATTCAAAGTGCATGTCTCATATTTAATCACAATTGATATAGTTGATTTAACAATAATTTATACATGATATTTAGGGATTATACAATCAAATATACAGTCTCAAAGTAGGAAAATAGGCACATTTAACAAACAAAATATATAGAATATTGATTTTGATACATAAAAGTACATAGAGTATAATTGTGTATGTACATGTATTTGTAATTTGTACAAAATGTTTAATTGTGTAAGTATGTATGTACATAGATGTCAACTCAAAATAATGTTTACAAAATTTGGCTATGCCATCTCAAGAGCATCTGAAACCTATGCCCAAAATGTAGTAGGTCTTCACGCCCCCTGATATCAAAATTGTACAAGCAATAGAAATGGAATCATCAAAATATACATATTTTAATTTATATAAAACTATCTATATGCACACAACTCAAGTACCTGTATTTAAAAGTATTCCACATAAGTGTGTAGGTTGAATCTACATATTCTCCTTTTTGTTTCAAAGTATGAGGTTAATGTGATGATGGCTTAAGGATACAAAAAAGGATAATAAATCAATTTTAACTATTAATGTACAAGCAATATCAATATATAATAAAAACATGTATTTAAATATAATTTATATCTATATTTTTACCAAGTATTCCATGTTGTCTAGGTTGAATCTACATGGACTCTCCTTTTTGTGATGATGGCTTAAGGATCTATAAAAAGACAAATTAAATCAATTTCAATTAATAACACACTTGAGCAATATCAAAACATGTATTTAATCTATTTAAAAGAACACTATAAAACTAAAACTATATTTACCTATATTTACTTATTCCATTTTACCATCTACATCCTCTCTTTTTTGCAACGCATCTATGATTATCTCATGCTCTTCCATAGAAATTTTTCATATCACTTTATTTGTAGGTCTCCCATGATACTAATCTAGTTTTATATTTGTTTCCACCACCAAATGTGAATAGTGTATAATCTTTTTATGTGTTTTATAATCCTCAAATGTAGGTAGACCATTCTTCCATATTAGGTATTTTCATAGCCAAGTACTAAAAACCACCACCAATCCTATTGGAAAACATGATAACCATCATCAAATAAGTTCTCAAAATTTTCTTAAGGGGATCAAAGACTTGTTCTAAAAATTTGCTCAAGGGGATAAAAAAATTGTTATCAAAATTTGCTTAAGGGGATGTCTTAAGGGGATCACCATACCTGTTGGATAATGATAGCCATCATCATCCTCTCAAGGTGCTCTTAACTTATTTTTTGTCTCCACACAACAAGCCAACCTATATTTTGTTTCCTCTTCATTCCCCTCAAGTGAAACAACAACATACACATGTCCTGCAAACAAAATTTGATTTAATAGTTTGCACATATCCATATAAATAATTTAGTATTACAAAATAAATTAATAAAGTAAAATAAATTGAATTAAATTACCTTCTTGTACAAGATCTGGAACATGGTCATGGTCTTTAGATGCAAACAATTGATCATTATCTTCAATAGTTGTTTCATATTGATTGTGTGCTTATGCAGGTCTCAACGATCTTTACTCACACTCTTCAACCCATTCTATATTTTCACATGCTTCCCAATCTCCTGAGATATAAAACTGACAAAAACATGCAAGCAAAATTTTCTAGATAGTCCATTTTCTTGCTTTCAAACTCTTAAATAAATGCCACATAGTAGATCCACTGATTGTCTCACAGTCAAGTCTAGGTAGAATGTTCTTTTCTTCAACCAACCAAAAGAATCAATGAACTATAGAGTACTCACTCGAACTAGGTATAGATAATCTTATATTGCATCAATCCACAATCCCATGTGCATCTTTAAATTTTAATTGTTCTCTAGCAAGAAATCTTTTGACACATGCACTAGCTCCATCATGTTCTCCTTTACCATGCCCAGCTTCAAAATACTTCATATATGTTGGACATTAAGTTCCTTGTAAATGCTACTTAACCAATAAAACATTTGAGCATTCTTGATCTACCCTATACAATTATCTAACCATGTGAGGTGTACTATCATCTGGATTCCTCTCTCTTAAATTTCTATAAAATATATTGAAACAGTATTGAACAAACTCTAATGAGTGTAACTGATTGTCACTCAAATAAAAATGATACTCCCTCAAAAAATTTCTATCATCGTTGTGCTATCATCTGTATGTCTACAAATAATATGCACAAACATAGCTACTTGCACTAAATTATAATACTATGATTGAATTTCCTCTTGTGGAGCTAGAGTATAATTTTTTGCAAAATCAACCACTAAAATTTAGTACCAATTGGAAATGTGTTTCTACATGTGTGAAATTGCCCATCAAGCTATCGAGCATGTTTAGAGTGCATGGCATATTTTGGTACAATCTTATTCTTAAATTCACTTATGAATGCATGTACACTAACTTTTTTTGTAACTAAATCACAATACTTTCCTATTTTTCCATCTTTTAAAGAATAGTCAACATTCTTAAATATTTTAACATCTACTAATTATGTTCCAAATTCATTATCAACTCTTTCATGCAAACAAATTCTTAAGAATGAAATATTTCCACAACTAGTGCATTGTCTAGAAATACAAGAACTTAAATAAAATAATTTACCATTAGATTTATCACAAAAAAAACCTTATAGAAAATCCCTTATTATTTTAGGTGGCATATTAATACCAAATTCCTATATAATCATGTTAGTATGCAAAGTACAATGTATATACCGAAAAAATCATAAAAATAACGAAATTGAGTATGCGTTTTACAACAACAAGATATTCGTTGCTTATTAATTTTTACATACAAGGGTTTACATTTTTCAAAAGACCAAGTTGACTTATTTTAATATTACCAGGTAACACTAAATCACCACAAATTTTTTTATAAAATTCAGTTTGTGTTGTATCTAATAGGTGTTTTGGATGAGGATCATGAACTTTGGACCCCACTCTTAGTTTTGAAACATCTCTAGCATTAGATGATACCCTAGTATTATCATGCTGATATTTTTCAATCAAAGATTTAATTTGAACATTCAATTTCATGTCAGACCTCAGGAGTCAACCACTAAAACTCCAACAAATTGGATAATTTTCTATACTTTCTCTTCTTTTTCTGCTCTTAGCAATGTTTTAGGATGTATTTGTAGAACGTCACTAATATTACTTACCATTATTTTATTCAAAGTTGCTTTATTAACTATAGCAATTGTTATAGCTCTTCTTGCTACATTTTTATCTTTAGATTGACTATTTTTTCAATAGATTTAATGACACTAGCAAAAGTAGGCATAACATGTTTTAATGATTGATCTTTTCCTCTTGGTTTAACAAAAGATCCTAGCATTTTCATTACTTTTCTCATTTTTTGCATTCTCATCAATTGCATCATTAGTCAACATTGAAATGGAAGTTTTTTACGAGATTTTTTTTTTTGTATATTCTATTCGCATGCGTTTTTACTTGCCTCCAAGAAATCTTACCAGGAAGGTTATTCAAAACATCACTTTAAATTGTTTTTTTTTAAATTCTTTAAATTGAACATCACATCCTAGATTTTCATTTTCAACTTCAAAACTTGATTTTCATTTTCATCAAAAAAAGGGTTTTCATTTTCATTTTCATCAACAAAATGGTTTTCATTTTCATTTTCAACAAAAGGATCATTCACATTTTCATTTTCAACAAAAGGATCATTCTCGTGTTCATTTTCAACAAAAAAAATATTTTCATTTTCAACGAAATTTAAATGATTTTAATTTTCATTTTCTAATTTATTTTTAACAATTTCTATAAAATTTTCATCTCTCTAAATATTATCAATGTCAACATCATTAAGTCCAGCATCTTGGAAAAAATTTACAAACAAATTTTTCATTTCACTAAAATGTGGATTTGTAGACTTGGATTTGTTCCTATTGAAACATTCTCCATAGTGTTGAAAGAGGGATTTGAAGACATACTAGGACTTGCTTGTATAATCATATTATTTTCCAAATTGACTTCTTGCAAATTAGCTTCATTTATAGCCATGGTCTCCTAAATGTTTTTATCTTCAATAGTTGTGGAATTGGATGCTTCAACATTATTCATTGATCAAGTCCTCATTCTTCTATCTCTTTGAATTTTTTGCTTCTTTATCTTTCCTTGATTGAATTTCTTCAGGAGTCAATGTCTTCCTATCTTTCCTCTTATTACAAGCTTGTCTACCCATGATTATAAAATCCTCAAGCACAAATGAATGTCAATAGTGAAAGTCTTCAAAAAATTCAATCCAAATTGCAAGTTGAAGACCTGTAAAGAAAAAAGTCTTCCTCTTTTTCTCCTCTAAACGAGTAGAAAGCTAACACAATTCCACTTAAAAAACTATTTACTTGATGCCTCCTTTCAAAAATTCAATCCAAATTGCAAGTTGAAGACCTATAAAAACAAAATTCTACCTCTTTTGTTCCTCCAAACGAGTAGAAAACTAACACAATTCTGCTTAAAAACTCATTTACATGTTGCCTCCTTTAAAAAATTCAATCCAAAATGCAAGTTGAACACCTATAAAGACAAAATTTGATATAATTTAATAGCCCAATATGTCGCAGTCAGTCGTACATGTGAAGTTGTAGACTTCATAGTAAAACTTTGCAAAGAGAAACGAGATCCCATTTTATAATGGAGATCCCATAGTAAATGGGGTCCCATTTCCATGTCAACAGTCTGAACATTGAATATTAGGAAACAAGATCCTGATTTACAAAATGGGATCCCATTTTGTAAACAAGATCTCATTTCTAAAAATTTGAACTTTCATTTACTTTATGGTCAGGTTTTTGGCTTGTATTCTGGTTTGGGAAAATAATTGGGAATCTGAACCTAGGCCTTCAACTTGGTTTGACTTGCAAGTTGAAGGTCCTAACAATGTCATAGAAAAATAGTGACTTTGGACATATGGCCAACAATTTTTTTTGTAGAATTTTTCGACGAAATTAAAACCCATTATAGATGAGATAGTGTAGATTCCAAATATGTAATTTATTTTACAATTGGATTATTTTTTCTATTTTTCAATTAATTTCTGATGAAACTAGTCCATAAACTTGAAATATCATGGGTTTTTACTATTTTAATAACTTTTTATTAAAATATTGGTTTGTAAAACGAATTGCATGAAAACGTACTTAAGACAATTCTTTTCAATTTAAAAATAAATAAATAAATGATAACTTTAGGTCATCTTATGCGTGACATACATGACAATTTTTCAAAATAATAAATATGGCTAGTAAAAATTTAACAAAAAATATATTAAATAAAAAATTATAAAAATATCAAAACTGTGCTTATTGAGTTACAAATATTTTCCCAAAAGGATTTATAAAAATATAATAATTTAGGTCAAAATATGGATGATGTACATGTGCATGGTATGGTGAAAAAAAAGTGACTTTTAAATAGTGGTTTTTAGAAATGCCTATTGAAATCAATTTGTAGCATCTAGGTATTGAAATAAATTACATATTTGGAAACTAGACTCTGAGTACTACATTTTATGATTAGTGACTTTTTTTAAGATTTCATCTCTAAGTGCTTCAAATTTGGAAGTCAAATGTGTCAAATTCTGAAAATCAGGGAAAACACTTCTACTTTTTGGCCAAAAAGTGAACTCAACTTTTGGCCATCACCCTAGTCTTAATTAATTATGGTTAATTGGAGTTATTTAACCCCTTTATTCAAATTCAAATCTTATTTATGACACCTCCTGAAGATCTATTCTGACACCCATGATTTAAATAATATAACATTTAATTAAGCAAAATTAGGTCCTTGAAAATGGTGGCAGGACCCATTCACCTTAGGTGGTGAATGGGTCCTCCCTTAATAGGACCCCCTTCATGAGTTGACTCTAAATGAGTTCTTATTGCTCTTTCCATCCCTTGAGGTTAGGTCCTGGAAAACTGAGCCAAGACCCATTTGCCCTGGGCGCTGAATGGGTCCTCCTTTAATGAGGACCCACTTTTCAAATTCAATTCTGGCAAGAATTTAATAGTTTACTTCTAGATATGGTGCCAACCTTAATTGTTTTAATTTTGAGGTTAATCTCCTAATTTAGTATAAATAAGGGGTTAATTCACATTGTTTCTCCTAGCAATTTTATGGGACATCCTAGCAATTTATGAGACATCCTACCAACTTCAAGAGAGCATTATAGAGAATTACAAGACCATTCACAAGGCATTTCAAGGAAGATTTCAAGAGTTTATTGCAACAATTCAAAATCATATCATCATGACAAGTGTTTAATGCATTCATGTATGTTGTTAAGCTAAGAAAGTGAGTTTATTGCAACAATTCAAAATCATATCATCAAGACAAGTGTTTAATTCATTCATGTATGTTGTTGAGCTAAGAAAGTTTATTGCAACAATTCAAAATCATATCATCATGACAAGTGTTTAATGCATTCATGTATGTTGTTGAGTTGAAGAACTACTTGCAAACATTGTTCATATCTTATTCAAGGATCAAGATCTACATTCTTCATGTCCACTACATGTTATATTGTAGATTTACCTTACAATACAAAATCCAAGGTATCTACATTGCACCATTTCATGTTTCATGCTTCATTTTCTTTATTTCATCTTTTGGTTTAATTGCCTACAAAGGGTTTTACTGAGGAAAATCCCTAGGATTCACTGATAAACAAAAAAAAAATCTTCCCTTGAATGTGTAATTTCAAATTTACAAGTTGCAAATCAAGTGGAGCAAGTTTGGAGCAAAATTGTCAAAGTTGTCAAGCTACAAAAGTTGCCATCTAAGTTGTTGAATCAAAGATTTGAAGCTACACAATTATCTACATACTTCTAGAAGCTGATAACTGAGATTTTGAGAGTGCAAAAATCAAGTATAAGGATGATGATCTTAGTTTCAGAAACCCTAATAGGGACCCATTCACCACTAAAGGCGAATGAGTCCTTTGTAGCATAAAAACAAGCCAGTTTTTGACAAGATACACAACATTTTATGCTCTAAAAACTTCCCTCATAGTTGCTACAATAGTTAGGTATCATTTTTTATTATTATTTGCATCTTTTAACTCTCATAATTGAATGTTTCATAGTGAAAATTAAGTGGTTCATATCTTGCTCCATTCATCTTGGTATTGAACCCTATTTTTCTATGTTTCACTTCACTAAATGACCTAGAAAAGCATGTAAAATAGAATAAAAGTCTAAGAGATGAAAGGTGTGCAAATAGAAACATAAAGAGGACTGGATGAAGCTCTGAAATACTAAAAACACTGATTTTAAAGTTGACTGGGACTCATATGTTAGATTGGGCAATTTAGTCCCAGATTAGGGTTTTTGGGTAGGAACATGTTTTTGGCAGTGTAGATTCAGGTTTTGCAAAAATATAAAAAATTTCCTATATTGGGAATCATACGGAAAAAGTGGCATATCAGTCTAGTTAGGGTTTTTTGGAAACTCAAAATCTGATTCTACTCTTCAATTTCTGCTCTTTCCTTTCCACTTGATTTCTGGATCTGAAACTCTATTTTGCAACCTGTAGATGTCTTCCAATGATCTCCAATGCAAGGTGACAACTTTGACAACTATGAACACTTTGACAACTTTCTCCAAACTTCTTCATTATCCTAGACCTACAAATCACACACTAAAGAGAGGGAAAAATGTTATTTTGTTAGTGGATAGGGGTTTTCCTTGGTCAAACCTTGTTTTGGTAATCAAACATTGAAATGAAATGAAGGAATGATGAATGAACAAAATACCATGTTGTAACTCACCATGAACCCTAGTAGTAAAGTGATACAAACATATATGAGATGTCTCCAATGGATGTATATCTTGACTCTTGCTTGAATGTGATAGATCTTTACTTGAATATTAGATTGAATCATGAAACCCTACATCACAAATGTTAGCTCAAAAACAAGCATGAGGCATGATGACTTTGACATGATGCTTGATACTTGAATAATGCACCAAAACACTTGATAATCAGCCCTTGAATGCTCTTGTGAACTCCAATTTGCTAGAATACAAAAATACTTGAAAGATTGGGATGAAAATGAGTGAAATAATGTTGTATTTATACTTGTTTATGCCAAATTTCCTGAAATTACAACACTACAAGCTGACATCAAATCTAGGAGAATAATTGATCCCACCAAGAATTTGAATTAATTTAATTTTGGGCCACACAAGACTCATATGCTAGAAGTGGCGTATAAGTCTCGTTAGGCATTAATAATGGGACACATTTTCAAAATTGCTTAGAATAATGTAAAATCTAGATCGAGACCCAAAAACCTAAATGGGACTCATATGCCCAAAGTGGCGTATGAGTCCTAGATCACTAAATCTAGGCCACACAACCTAAAAATACCTAAATTATGATTGGATGTGGATTTATGTCAGAATTTTTCTTGAAAAGGTGCATTAATTAAGGCTTGTGAATGCAAAATAAGGCCAAATAAGGAATAAAGAAGCCCAATTATTTATGAAAACCCTAGAAAAGTGTGAAAGTGTGGAGAAACACCTTAAAATAAGGTACAATTAAGCTCATTTAGTTCACAAGAGCCCAAGACCTAAAGTGAATGTGCTAAACACATTACAACAATAAATTAAGGCAACATTATGTTCAATTTAACAAGGAGGGCCCAAACAAGCAAGGAAAATAAAAGGGATACTTTTTTCCATTGCCACAATAGCATACACACAAGCTAGAAAGCTTTGGGATAACACTTAGAACATAAAATAAATGTCAATTTTTTTATCTCCAAGATCATACTAAGTACAAGGGAAGAGCATACATCTACACACACTTCTAAGAAAGGTAAACAATGTTAATTAAAGCCACTAAACTACTTTAGATGCCTATATTAGTGGAAAATAAAGTTTTGGAACAATGAATCTAAATCAAATTGTTAGTATTCTCAATGATAATGATCTTTTAAAAGCATTAGATAGTTGCACCAATTGTTAGATACTCAAAAATGAAGGTTAGATGAGAAAAATGACTCAAAAACCCTAGAAAATATAGTTTGAAATGAAAGTGCAGCTTTTCCTAATAGAGTTTCCACTTCATGCAATAAATGAACATATTTACGATGCAAAGGAACAACTTGATGCAATAGAGGCACATCTTTGTCACATCTTTGTCAAACAAAGATGTAGTTTCATAGATAGGGCCTATAAATGACCTCTAATTGCTAAAAAATTAGATTTTTCATGAACGTAGTCGAGAAACCTCATGATGAGGCTAAATGGGATACTTGAAAACATATTTTTATAGCTAAAATATGTTAGGTGATATGCCCAAAATTATTCAAAATGAAGTGAACCCTAGACCTCCTAGAAATCTTGCAAGAAACCATAGTTTTAAAAAATAATAGAAACCATCATTTCTGTAAGAAAATAATGAATGATCCTACAAAAATACAGTCTTAGAATGATTTAATCCCACAAAAAAAGGCCTTAAAGGTTAGAAAAACATTATATCAAGCTCAAATTGATCAAATGTATGTAGAATAAAAGAGAAGCTTTCGGTCATGGAGTTGCCTCTTTGCAAAACATAGGTGTCGGTTTATGTAATAGAGATGGAGCTATATGAGACAAAGGCACCTTTCTATGAGAAAGGGGTGCTACTTCACAGTTTGGGACCAAAAAATGACATTCACATCAACAAAGCTCACAAAAAATTCATGAAAAATGTTAGAACATGGATGTGGGTCCCACCAAGCATGCTAAAATGAAGAGGTTGGAAAATATTGAAGGAAATAAAAAGGAATATCTAATAAATACAAATCATAATACCTTAACCTTGAATTTTTACTTCTCTCCTTTATATGAGGATTGCTTAATGCTCTATCAAAACCTTGACATAATTTGATAATGATAATGATAAGCTTGATTTGATAAAGGTTTTGATAGCATGTAGGTATGATAGCTTGATAAGTGATTATAAGAGTTTCTTGCATTAGGTGATAAATGAAGGATGATACCCTCTAGATGTAGAATCTTAAGGATGAAAAATCAATGACTAGAAATGATTGATGATGTATGGCTAAGATTGATTGAGGATTAGGGATTGGATCAAGGATGCTCTCATATGACAAGTGTCAAATGATGGATAGGATCTAGGTTTAGAATTAAGACAAGGAAAGGAATCCTTATGGAAATGGATAGGGTTAAGAGGTTAAAAGTGATGAATGGATTATAAGATGAAAAGATAGTTTAAATTTTGGGTATGTGTTTAAGTTTTAGGAATCTAGGCAAGGATTTAGTTAGACATGTGAAGGAAACATTTTTCACATGAGGAAAAATTTAGATTGTTATCCATGTGAACAAGATGACAAGCTAGGATTAGATGGAAAAGGATAGAGGATAAAGAATAATTAATTAAATAAATAAAGTATTTATTTAATTAATGGGATAATGTTGGAGGGTTAAATAATTAAATAAATAATAAATATTTATTTAATTAAGGGATTATGATAAGGATGAGAATAATTAAATAAATAATAGATATTTATTTAATTAATGTCGTAGGATAGGCTAAAATTAGGTGTGGTTGGGTAAGCTTAGATTTTAGGTGTCTATATGAAACATGACACTTTAAGCAATTAATATGTTGATTTTCTAGATATATCACATATGAATACTTTTGTGAGAATGGCACAATAATTTTATAAATTTTCTTCCTCTTTTCCTACTCCATTAATTATATTTTTTTATTAAGAGATCCCAAAAATAATTACTATGATTTATTATATATACTAGGTAATCTTAAATATACTTCACCTATTTTTTCTTATTGATGGAGGTCATCCACAAATTATTTTGTAAATTATAACTTGTTTTGTTATGTCTCATGTTTTTTTTTTTTTTTTTGATGGAGGTCATCCACAAATTATTTTTTGCTACCCGATACGGGAGCATGAGCCTTCTTGGGCCTCTTTGGCTAAGAGCCAAGGACTGATAAAACTTGTAAATTATAACTTGTTTTTTTATGTCTCATGTGTTTTTTTTTTTTGATGGAGGTCATCCACAAATTACTTTTTGCAACCCGATACGGGAGCACGAGCCTTATTGGGCTAAACCTCTTCGGCTAAGAGCTAATAAAACACTTGCAGATCTTAAATCACATTTACAATTTGTAATATTTGCAAAATTTGCAAACAATTTTGTTAACCTTTTCCTTCAATCAATATAAAAGCATTTCCTTAGATCAATCGCACTTGTATAGAGAAAATCATATTTGTAATTTTCGAGGGTTGGAGAATTTGTTAAATGTGACCTACTTCTTGTACCTAACCCCTCAATAAAAAAGAACTTGTGAAGATTGAACATTATTTACAATTTATAAGATTTGGAAAGCTTGCAAATTAAAACTTGCTCTCTAAAGCCCCACACCAAGATACCAAAGCACTTGTGGAAGTTGACCACATTTGCAATCTATAAGATTAAGAAAAATTATAAACTAGAATTTTCTTCCTAACCCTGACACCCCAATAACAAAATACTTGCAAAAACTGAACCAAATTTATAATTTACAACTTACTTCCTCCATCTTGTTCCCCAATACCAAAGCATTTTAAGCTTAGACCATATTTACAATTTCTAATATTTAGTTAACTTCTACAGTATGGCCTACTTCCCTTACCCCACACCCCAATACTAAACTACATATTTCCACTAGATTACAAAAAAATAAATAAAAAATACCACTTTTCTGAAATGTTTAACTTTTGTAGGGCTGTTATAGCCAGTTATTTTGTGTTTCCTTACTGCTGCTTTGACATATCAGCTTAGACCTTTCCCCTTTGATGGTTTATTTGTAAACTTTTTAAAACATGATACAAATATGAAAAACCAAAAGATCTAATTTCCTCCACCATGGTTGTACGAATCTGTAAAAAGACATATATTACACAAAGATGTGCGTAAGAACCCTTTTTTAACTTCTCGCTTAGTGATTGACAATCTGGATTTGGCAACCTCCCATTTCTTCAGTATAAATTAAATCTGATAGCTACTTTATTAAATATGGTAATCAACAACAAATCAAACGCTAGTCGAACGTTGAGCGTTTTGCCAGCAGATACATCTTAAATTAGAGCCCAAAGAAAATTAAATCTTCCTTCCTCCAACACAATTATACAGAATTTGTAAAGGGCACTGAAAAAGGCATATACAACACACAGATTTTGCATAAAAACTACTTCTTGCGTACCTTTCGTAATATCATTACTGCCTTAATTTTCACTGATATTGGTGATGTCACAGAGTCTGGATGCCATCTTATCGCTGAACCATCTGAATTTCTTTAGAACAAAGAAGCGTCTCTGTGCTGAAAACGAGGAAGGCCTCGGTAACTATCGAGGAAAGGAGGAAGCTTCCGTGAGGTCCAGACAATTTTCTAGGTAATTGGCAATGTACATAAAGTTTACACCGACATTTGCTATAAAGTTGGTCATAAATACGCGAATATGGCTTTTCTGCATCCCGAAAACGAATGTAGACTTTGTTAGTACTAGGGGAGAGGGTCCCGTGGTGGTAGTGCGTTATTAAAGTTGTCATTCTTTTCACTTTATTCCTTGTAATCTATAATGTAAGGTATTGATAGTTGTGAGAAAGAATCTCATTAACCTTTCGTAGTAAAATGTACGTTTAAAAGAATACATTTTAATGAAATTAAAAAAAGACAATTTAAATATATTTACGCCGAAGGCGTTCGCATGTTGAAGTTTTTCAACCCATTTTGATGCCGAACGGTTTAGGTGGCACTGCACTACGATGTAATGAATGTCAATCATTTATCTTTTTTAGCCACTTTCATGCACCCTTTTCGTTGCTTTCACTGTTGTTGTTGCTTTCAGCTCCTCCAAACTCTTCGTCCCTGGTATTGACCTCATTTCTCCACTTGCGTGGGATAATCCCGTTCTATTGAAAGAGAATTTTCCATCACGACAATTAATGTTTCCCTTGAGAGGGTGGGAATGCAAATATCTGGTTAGCATTTACTCTCGCCGCCGCTCATTTGATTCCTAAACTATCTGCTAGTAAGGAAGCCATTTTTCATTCTGCATTCAGGGGTTCTTCTCTTTATGGCCCATGGGAGCTCTTTGTTAATTTCTCTGGCGCTTTTTGGCTGTTATAATGGGTTTGTATTCGGGTATATTTCGTTTGGAAGCCAGACTTACCTCTCCCAAGAACAAAGCAAGGCCTTGGCGAGTGGTTTGGAAGCCAGTGAGCAGCGCTTTGTTTGGGCCTTCAAAGTGTCCCCAAAAATGATATTCGATGTGACACTAGATGTGGGTTGTGCATATCTTCCTGAGGGCTTCCAAGAGTGTACAAAAAAGACAGGATTGATGACATGGGGTTGGGTGTCGCAGCTGCTTCTTCTCTCTCACCCTTATTTGGGAGCCTTCATGAACCACTACGAGTGGAATTCCATGCTTGAAAGCGTAAATTTTGGCATCTAATTAATCACGTGGCCAATGCTTGGAGATCAGTACTTCAATTCCAAAATTAGCAATCAAATTGGGGATCAGAATCCAAGTGTGCGAGCACACAACTAGAATTCCAGACAAGGAAAGAGTGAAGAATGTTGTAACACTCATCTTGAGTCAAAACGAGGGGAAAGAGATGAAATGAGATGCAACAAAATTGAAGGACCGACGGTTGCAGATAGTACAGTAAATTACAGTTGCAGAGAATGCCACTTGCAGTATGTGACACCTACACAAAAAATCTCGTTCACCCAATGGATGGAGCAAAGTTTATAAAGAAACTAATCAGAACACAGAGATGTATGTGGTTCGGCCATAGCCTACATCCACGAAGAAGGGAGAGAGATTATTATTCATAGTTGTGTGTTTGGAGATTACAATGCCTCTGCATATAAAGAGATACAACAGCCTTAATTAGTAGGCACAGATTAAGACGGATCCCACAATTTTAGCATTCTCCATAAATAGCTCAAGAAATCAGCACAGATGGATAGAAACAAATCCCGTAAATCTCTCTTCTCCAACACTCCCCCTCAAGTTGGTGCGAAAATGTCAATAGAGCCCAACTTGGACAATACTTCGCGAAACTTGAGAGCTGGAAGACCTTTTGTAAATATATCCGCCAATTGCTGAGTTGTAGGGACAAAGGTTGTGCGGATGACATTGGCTTGTACATTTTCTCGAACAAAATGGCAGTCGACTTCAATATGTTTAGTGTGCTCATGAAATACTGGATTTGAAGCGATATGCATAGCAGCCTGATTATCACAGAATAATTGAGTTGGGAGAGAGGAACCATAACCAAGATCCTGCAACAGAGCTCGAAGCCATATAATTTCACTAGTAGTTGATGCCATCGCTCTATATTCTGCTTCAGCACTTGAACGAGCAACAACACTCTATTTTTTACTTTTCCATGTGACCAAGTTACCTCCAACAAAGGTACAATATCCAGTTGTAGACCTTCGATCAATGGGAGATCCTGCCCAATTAGCATCAGTATAGGAAGTAATAGAATTATGACCAGTCTTACGCATCCATATACCTCTGCCTGGAGACCCTTTCAGATACTATAAAATTCTGGTGACGGCCTGCATATGTTGGGCCTTGGGAGCATGCATGAAACGACTTACCAAACTCACTGCATAAGAAAGGTCAGGTCGAGTAATGGTTAAATAGATTAACCTACCGACCAACCTTTGAAACTGACCAATATCAGACAACAATGCACCAGTATCATCCAATTTTCCTCCGCTATCTGTTGGCGTATCTGATGGTTTGATTCCAAGTTTACCAGTTTCTTGTAACAAATCCAACACATACTTTCATTGATTAAGAAAGATGGCATTTTTTGAGTAGGAAACTTCTAATCCTAGAAAGTACTTCAAAGTTCCCAAATCTTTAATGGCAAATATATTGTGTAGCAGAATTTTTAGCTTAGAAATTGCATTTTGATCATCACCAGTAATGACTATATCATCAACATAAATCAACACAACAACAATACCAGAGTTACTTCTTTTAACAAACAGAGAAGGATTTGCATTACTTCGTTTTAGCCCATTCAGCAGAAGGACAGAACTAAGCTTAGCATACCAGGCCCGTGGAGATTGTTTAAGCCCGTAGATTGCCTTTTTTAACTTACACACTAAACCAACTTTGGCCTCTTGCGGATGCCCAGGTGGGATGCTCATGTAAACTTCTTCTTTAAGATCACCATGCAAGAATGCATTTTTTACATCCATTTGAAACAATTTCCAGTCTTGATTGACAGCAAGGGAAATGAGGACCCGGAATGTGTTCATCTTTGCAACAGGCGCAAAAGTTTCCTGGTAATCTATGCCATATGTTTGTGTGAATCCTCTAGCAACAAGTCTGGCCTTATGTCGTTCTAAGGAACCATCACTATTGTATTTATTTTTGTACACCCAACGACATCCGACAGTTTTCCTTCCTAGAGGTAGCTTAACAATCTCCCATGTGTTATTATCATCTAGAGCTTGTAGCTCATCTTGCATAGACTTCCTCCAAACTACAATGGAGTTAGCTTCTCTAAAAGTCTTAGGTTCTTGATTATGATTAACAGTACTCAAGAAGGCTAGGTGAGATTGAGAAATATTATTATAAGACAGGTGTTCCTGTATAGGATAAGATGTAGCATGATAAGTGAAGAAATCTTTCATTCGCTCTGGAGGACGAGTTGCTCTACTCAATCATCAAGTAGCTTGAGGAGATGAGGGGATTAGTGTTGCTTTAGGAACTTCTGCATCGTGATCAGGAACAACATCCTCAGTGGTAATGGTAGGAAGCGGAACCGAGTGAGACACAGACTCCCCCTGTGACCGACTCCCAGAGTCAACACAAGCTTTAAAAAAGGATTCAGACTCCACAAAATGGACATCACGTGAAACAACAATTTTACGAGTGACTGGATCATAACATATGTACCCTTTCTTAGTGGAAGAATACCCAAAAAATACACACCGAGTAGAGCGAGCTTCTAACTTATCTCTGTGTATTGCTTGCTGGTGCACATAATAGACACATCCGAATACCCTCAAGTGTGAGATGTCAGGTGTCCTATTTTTGAGTATCTCCAATGGTGACTTGAACTTAATAACACGGCTGGGAAGACGGTTGATCAAATATGCAGCGGTCAATACACCATGAGACCAATATTGTTTTGGGACCTTTGTTTGAAACATAAGGGCCCGTGCAGTTTCTAGGATGTGTCGATTCTTTTGGCCACCCCATTTTGTTGTGGAGTTCTGACACAACTTGTTTGATGAATAATGCCTTGGCTTTGAAGATATTCTGAAAAAGATCCTTTAACATATTTGGTACCATTATCAGACCTAAAAGTTTTAATTTTAGCACCAAACTGATTAAACACCATAGTATGAAAATCTTTGAAGACAGAAGTCACTTCATTTTTTGATTTTAACAAGTATAACCAGGTAGCACGAGAAAAATCATCAATGAACAACAAAAAATATTTATATCCATCATAAGAATCAATAGGTGCAGGTCCCCATATGTCGGAGTGAACCAATTCAAACAACTCAGTAGACATAGAAGATGAATTGACAAAAGGTAAACGTGTTTGTTTAGAAAACTGACAAACATCACAGACATCAGAATCAACAGAAGCAGACGGACAAAGTCTTGACAAGATACGGTTGGATGGATGTCCAAGCCGTTTATGTAAAGTATGACTTTCAATTACACCACTGGCATGATACACCTTATTGAGGGAGTTTAGAAAATAAAGTCCATGTGAGTATGTTCCTTTACCAATCGTCTTCTTCGACTTTCGATCTTGAAAGATGACAGATGTTGGAGAAAATATGACATCACAATTTAAAGAATTAGTAATTTTTCCAATAGACATAAGTTGAACAGGGAAGGATGGAACAACCAGAGCATTAGATGGAGCATTATGAGAAAAGAAACTAATTTTACCACTTCCTAAGGCTGAAACAGTAGTTCCATTTGCAACAAAGATATCATGCTTATCAGTTTTCGGAATAAAATTGGTTACCGAAGAAGGACTATTGGCCATATGATCTGTAGCTTCGGAATCAATAATCCAGGAATTAATTTTGGAATTGGAAGTAAGATAAGCATGAATATTACCTGACACGTGAGAGGAAGTGGACGGACTGTTGCCAGAAGAGACAGTCTTACTGAGTTGTTGAAGAAGATGACCCAACTGATTGATTGAAAAAGAAGTCTCGGCTATAGCAGCATGATCCTTCCGACCCTTATATTCAGATTTGAGATGAGGATGTAATTCCCAGCAGTGATCCTTGGTATGCCCAGTTTTCTTGTAGTGATCACATTGATAGAGTTCCTTCTTACCCTTGTAGCGAGAAACATTCCTATTTTTGTCAGAAAAGTGAGGCTTTCTTTTATCATCCTTTTCAGCCAAAAGGACATTAGATTCAATCTTCTCCATTGAAGTTTTGGATTCTGAGCTCATAGTCTTTCTTTGAGTTTCCTCTCACTAAATAATAGCACAAACACCAGCAAGAGTGGGTAATGTGGCATCCATCAGAAGATTGCACCTTATGTATTCATACTCAGGCTTCAGGCTACGAAGAAGTGAGAAAATTTTATCCTCAGCTCATTTCAAAAGAGTTTGGGCATTAGTGGTATGTGGATGATACAGGTTCAATTCGTCCCACAGTTCTTTTAGATTCCCAAGGTGTTCACTAAAGGTTTTCTCACCTTGTTGGGCTGAAGCTATTTCAAGAGTGAGTTCAAAAATATGGGTAGCATTATTTTGGTTCCCATATAATTCAGCGATTGAATCCCATAGTTCTTTTGCTGAATTAGAAAAAGTGAAAATTTCGGCAATATGAGTTTCCATTGAATTGAGTAACCATGATTGAACAAGCTGATCATTGGATATCCAATCCTCATATCCTGATTTAGTAGTTTGAGGACATTTTTTATCACCATTAATGAAACCAATTTTTTTCTTGCCACCAAGTGACAAAGTAATAGCTCTAGACCATGCTACATAATTGATACCATTTAACGGAACTGATGAAAGTATCCAACTAGGATTCAAATTGAACTCAGCCATGAAAAAATAAGGAAGAAGTCGCAAAAAAAAACTTACAAGGAAGGCCTCCGCACGAACCAGTAGGGCAGACGTGGTTTTTGAACAGGGGCGCGGCCGTAGCCCAACAGATTTCACACGGTAGCTTGTCCGGAAGAGTCGCTTCTGTTTTTCACAGCTGCAGAAGCCTCAAAGTCTATCACACCCAATGCTCTTCATTCTCAGTCCCTTGACAATACCCACCAATAGATTTAACCTCGTTTCTCCAAAGTAAAGATACCCACTTCACGAATTCTTTCCTTACTGCCACACAAATCAGAGTCTCACAACCCCGTAGAATATGGAAGATCAATTGCTCCCAACATCAAGATCGTGGATTTCTAGAGACAGGTTGCGTGCTGAAAAAGGCAAAAAAATGGCAGGAACAAGAAAAAAATGTGAATCGAACAAGATGACCCTCGATCAAACAAAAAATTGATGGCGAACAAAAAATTGATGGCGAATTGCATGGCCAAGAAAAAATAGATCTCCTGTGACGAAATCAGACCAAGACCCTGCTTTGATACCATAAAGAAACTAATCAGAACACAGAGATGTATGTGGTTCAGCCGTAGCCTACATCCACGGAGAAGGGAGAGAGATTATTATTCATAGTTGTGTGTTTGGAGATTACAACGCCTCTGCATATAAAGAGATACAACAACCTTAATTAGTAGGCACAGATTAAGACGGATCCCACAATTTCAGCATTCTCCATAAATAGCTCAAGAAATCAACACAGATGGATAGAAACAAATCCCGTAAATCTCTCTTCTCCAACAGTTTAACTGGGTGAAACTTAAGGCAAACAGTACTACATCCCTTGTGTCCGTAGCCTCATAGTTTACTTCGACTTTTGGGGTTTTGCACGAGAGTTAAAATACTTTGGCTCTGTGTGTATTCACTATTTGCCAAATTCCATTGCTTTTTCAAGTAGCCTTCTTTTGAATGAAATGGCACTGGCGGTTATGACAGGAGGAGAGCAAGTAAACATCATGAAGGTAATTTCTACTTTTATGCTTCATGAGCTATTTTAATTGAAACCCTTTGATGATTACTCAATGGTTGCTAACCCTTTATTGCTTTTGGTTTTTTTTTTGAGTCCATAGGAATTTTGACCTGTTACCAAATTTCATATGGAAACTACAATTTGGACAGGGAAAGTCTTTATGGTTTTCGTGAGGGGAGTTCTAGCACGCATTTTGTGATTAAAGGTATGTTCTTGATTCTACACTGTGTGATTAGTTCATCAAATTGATAGCTAGTTTTAATTTATTTTTTTCAGTAGAAGGACAAGTTTATAGATTATATGCAAATCTGAGTAGGCCTACAAACATTGAGCAACTGATAGAACAGGTGCATATCGGCTTAAATGATTATGTCTACTTTTGGTCATTTTCTTCAGTTCGGGTTGAGTTTTAATTTACCTCATAATCGTAACACTGTAACCTCACATCTATTCTATATTAATAGCCAATGATTTTGCAGTGGAGGGATTTGAGTTGGGGGTGAAATTTTTTATTGCTATTGTCATTGTTGTTGCTGCAACAGATTTCAATGAATTTCTCCATAATGTTCCTTCCCACCAATTCTCTCTCCAAGATTCGTGTATTCATGAGCAAACAGCACGGTGATCACATTGGTATTATTTAGTGCAAATTACCACAGTTTCTTGGCATCTGCATTACTTAAGAGCCAACTAGAATTCCATGTCATCATAGTATTTCATTTAAAGGTTACCATGGTTTAAAGCACCCTAAAAAGGAGTAATATTGACCCCACCCATGATGTCCAAATCATACAGTCCTAACCACATAAGCAATAAATAAAATAAAAAATAAAAAATCAATCTACGTGATCAATAGGCTAAGCTTCTAGAATGTCCCTTTTCCTTTGAACTATGATTGCACAAATACCTTTGATTAGACTAGTAATGCTATAAGACCCCAAATAGTTAACTATAATTACAAATAGTAGACTGAAATTATATGTCAAGTGATGTTGCCAGCACAAAATCTGTTGGGTACAAGAAAAGCCAATTAGTTTCCATTATATGTCAGTACAAAGTCAAAGTGTGACATTCATGGTGAAGCTGGCCAAAATGGCCCACCTTGTTAAATTTAGTGGCATTTAATCTTGTTGTTTGTAGTAATGACTGTAAGAGTAAATCCTCGAGTTTGTAGTAGTAAATTTTCATCTATATGGTTTTTTTCATTGAAGGGGGTCTTGAAATGAGTATTCTGCACATTAGTTATTGTAATCACCTAGTTTGATGCTTTAAAAAAATGATCCTGCCTTGTTGAATTTATAGTCTGTCTGTGAAAAATCTGATTTTGTGCTTAGTAAAATACTAATCTATATAGGTATCCAACTAATTTGTTCATTTGTGTACAATGGTGGAAGAGGTTTTTTTCCCTAGAAGTAGGCAAATATTAAATCATGCTTTTATCTGGAAATTCAACTAATGATACTTAGATTAGTAAAGTAATTAGTGGAATTTCAGATGTTTGTTCTAGGCTAAAGCTTGTTTATTTTGATCCAATTTATCATATATTTTGATTAAATAAAAATAGAAATTTTGATAATTGCACATTGATATTACAAATATTAGTTATATTACTACATATAAAACTCTCACATTATAATACATAAGCAAAAGGTCTAAATATTTTTTTTCAAGCAAGGGAAATCACCACAATTCTAGCATTTGAAAGTAAAATAAATCAGAAACTCTCACACCATAATACCATATCTGAAATAGTGTAAAGGTACACCATTATAGCTTGTCAAAGCAACAAAACAAATTTCAAACAAAGACAAATATTTCAAAATGAATGAGCAGGAAAAGCTTCTCACAAGGACAAACTTCAAATGGGCTTTTACATAGGCTAATCCTTTGCTTCATTGCTACAATGCCTCTCCTTCCAATTAACAGCAGTAGTTTTTCACAAGAAAATTATTAATAGCTTTGAAATCCACTTGAACTCACTTGGCCAATGCTCTTGACTTGTATAAGTTAACTGATTGTTATAGATAAATTTAGAGTAAAGTGCCAATTTAATCTATTCCATGTTGTATGCTTTTCCTGTTGGAAAAGATATAAAAAAGAACTACAGAGCTATAGCTCTGTTAACACTTTGTAGGGAAAAACACGCTGACAAAGAACTAGAAGGAAGAGAATAAAACAAAATTTGTATTACCATATATCCAAAAAGGCTTACATTTAGAAAATTAGTACAAACTACAGAGCCTCTGCTTGTTCTCTTCTTCCACTTTTCTTCTCTAACACTCTACTCCTGCAGCTTCTGTTCTTCCCACCTGAAAAACTACAATTAGGGGAGAGGATCTAGTAGTTGATAAGTCTCTTTTCTATGTTTTATATGATTTGAGATTGTGTTGTCTCATTTCCACTGGTTGAATGATTTAGGTGGTTGAATGATTTAGGATGGTATTGCGAAATTGAACCAAAAAAAAAAGTAGAGCTGGCCCACTTGAATGATACAAGTACTGGCTATTTGAATGTTGGTCTGTAATGGATCAGGATGGTAGCATAGAATCTACCGGTATTGAATGGATACCAGCTATTGTGATGCTATAAAAGCAATTGCTGCCAGAGCTATCAGACCATCTTCATTTAGATGATAAAAAACAGTTATTTTAGAATGAAACAAAAAACAACTAGAAATGATCTGGCTGTGTGTAGATTCACACAAAAAAAACTTGCTCAAACCATGGCAAGTGACTTACCTCAAGATTTTTCACAAATTGTCTTATGTAGTGGACAATGCTAATACAAAAAGTGGGTGGGGATTGCAGGACAATCTCACCATGGTTGTTGCTTCAATCTATTCACAATAAACAAAAAGTAGATTTAAAAGAATTGGTGTTTTAGAGCTACTAGATTATTGAGCTCCCTACATGCATGCAAAATGTGGTGGCAAAGATGCGACACGTGAATTGCTTTGCAGAATGTCACCTACCAACCACACACCCTCGTAGCCCATTAGAAGATTCCACATATAAAAAGAAACAAAACAAAACAAAATTTCCCCTTGCTCATTTCAAAGCTATGGGGAAGTCAAGAAAATAGCACCATTAGAAAAATTGGATAGGTATACCAATAGGGTCATGTTATGTTTTCTAATGAATAGCCTTACAATATAGACTCTTATATTTTTGCACTACAAAGTTCCTTCAAACTAACTGGTTACATAATCAATTAAAGACTGAGTCTTGTACCTGGCATTTGTGTTTTTCCTTCAACCAATGTTGTTAGTGGGATTTTGATTATTGTTTTCTATAATGATATTTTTCAGATTTGTGACTGCTAAATGTAATGTGGCTAGATAGTTCTTTGTAGTTGTGCATTTTTAAATGTAAGCTTTTGTTTTGCAGGGTATTATGACATTTGGTTTTCCTTTTATTTGGCTTCAAAGGGGTAATGGTTTTTCTTATGATGGACCAGTTTTTGCACGTGTTATTTTTATTCAGATTTTTAAAAAAAATTCATGCCGCTAGGGGAGGCTTTGTTTAGAATTGTCTATATTCTATAATGATATTTTATATGGCTTTGTAACTGCAAATGATATATTTTTCTTGTGCATGGAGTAAATGATAAATGTATTATGTAAGTAGATAATTCCAAGTCATTGTATGAAATTCAACTATAAGAGTTTATTTTGTAGGCTATTTATTGTCCCTTTTCTTTTATTTCAAATGAGAGATATTTTTCTAATTAAAAATTAACTTTTTCTACATGGGATTTTTTGTATTTAGTCTACTCATATTCACTGTTGTTTGTGGGGTTTTGTTTGGAATTATCTTATTATATTTTGGTTATTTTTGTGACTGAAAATTGATAAATAGGCAATGCATAATATGTGAAGGACAAACTGTAGTCATGTAGGTAGGTAGTTTGAAGAAAGTGAAACCAAAAACCTCTTTTTAGTTTTTTGTGATTTCTTGTACCAAGATATAAAGTTGATTTCACTTTCAGGACTTTGAGGTGTTATTTGCATTCGATTTGGGATCCATTCTTTAAGAACAAACAATCATATTGCATGGATTATGAGCATATTGCTTTGTTTCTTGAATGATTTGTTTCTCACGTGTATATCCATACACAATGGCTTATTTTATTTTCTTTTTTATTGTTCTATGTGCAATGACCTTTTCTCTCGTCACTATGAATATTGAGTGATTTACAATGAAGATTGATCTGTTTCTAATATGCTTGCATGCTCATATTTATGTTAGCTAAAGACTTCTTCTATATGAGATTTCTTTATCACATCAAATTACCTATTTCAACACAACTTTTAAATATTATGAATTTTTATTCAAAATTCGCTAAGTTAGAAAATAATGCATCTATTTAGAATCATCTTTGGAAAACTGCCAAATTTTCTAGAAAATTTTGCAATTTAATTTTCTATTGAAAGAGTAGGTACATTTTGGTACTAAATGTTTTGAATACTAGACAAAACCACTGCTTCAATAGAGTGGTAGTTGCATAACTGTTGGGGCAATATGTATCCATTGGGGTGGTTATGAAACTTCCAAGATGCTTATGAAACTACATCTACATTGACCAGCATTTTCCTTACCAACTAAAAAATACTCTTCTTTCTCCAAACTGTCTTTTCTCATTGAGTTCCCTGATATACTCTAGAATGCTCTATGGCTACTAAAATAATGAATGCAAGGATATTGAGTCTTTAGTATGACCTTGGTTGAGAGTGATAACTTTTTTTGCTCTCAAGTCTAAACAACTAGGTCAATCTGATTTATTGATCCTATGCAAGTCAATTATGGATCTTATTTTTAGGGTTGATTTTCTTATCACATTTTGCACTCCTTCCATTGACCAAAAGTAGTTCTCCAATGATGCTTTCTAAACCATGGTAACTCATAAATACTTTTTTTTTTTATTGTGGATAGATTGAAGTAGCAGCTCTAGAGAGATTGGTTTTGGATTGCCTCACTTTTATAGCGACTTATGCCCATTTTTTTCTCATCATCATCGTTGACAGGACACATTTTGTGTTGAATCTTGCAGTAAGTCACTTGCCAGATCATTTTATGTTGTTTTTGATTTCTTTCTAAACACATATGCAATACATATATAGCTATGGTTGTTTTCATATGTGATATTATTGTAATACATAGTGTTAGATCCTTATTTTCTTCTTCACTATTTTATGTTTATTTGGTTTTGCATTGTTGATTTAGGCATGCATTGTTGCATTTAATGCATAACATTTCTTGAAAAATGGAGGGCATATTGTAATATCTATCAAGGTATGATTTACTCCAATCTTTTGAATTTGTTTAATGTATCAAAGAGAATTTGGAGGATTTCTGTTGTGGGTTTAATGCTTACACAATTTTCTAGGAAAATTGCATTGACTCAACTATTCTAGCAGAGGTATTGTTTGCTCAAGAATTCAAGAAGTAGCAGGAGCAGTTCAAACCATCCGAGCAAATGACACTAGAACCTTTTGAAAGAGATCATGCTTGTGTTGTAGGAGGATATAGGGTGCCAAAAAAGACACCAGAGATTGGCATTACACATATGCAATAAGTGCTCGAGAATAAACACCAGCCTTTCCCAAAGAGAAAACATGCAATTTTTCAATAATATTTGGAAAATGTTGCATTTTGAGTTTAGATACTTAACATTTTTGGTTTTACCTTTTTTCATTAAGAGTTACGTTTATTATTTAAAAAGTCTTTCTGCCAACTTTTTTCATAATGATTTTTTTAGTTCACATACACATGATTATCATTACTGAATTTTACATTTCAATTTTAAGCAATGGTTAGATCATCACAATGGAAACTTCATACCTTTAATGCTTTCTCTTGTATTGACAAAGCCAACTAAAAGGATTTGTCATTTATAGTCTCTTTTCCCATTTACTAAAATAACAAATTAACACAATATTATCTAGTATGTCTTCAGCACCCATTGCACACAAAGGTGTGATTACTAGTTTTAGTTTTGTTGAAATAATGTATGATATATGTTATATTGCTTTTGTGTGGATATATTTGAAATGACATTTGTTCAATTTTAGTATAGATTTAAAAAAGTCATATTAACTCTGATTAATACATATATTTTTATTAATAGTCACATGCAATTTACAATATAAGATATAACACTTCTAAAATAATATTTTATGTATCTCATAAAAAAGATATACTATTCCTTATATCAATTTTTCTACAATAATATTTAGTATCACCAAAGTCAAGTGTTGGTCTATTTTGTTGGATAAGTGTTGTATATGTTTTATGTTCAATAGTCTAGATGGGATCAAGTTTGTTGCTTGATACAATGTCTAAAGTCACTTTTGATGTGCCTATTTATATTTACACATGTTTAATGGTGAAGTATGAAATTCATTATTATATTGGAGAATGGTCAGTTTTCGCAACAATGAAAGTTTATAATGTATTGGGTTTTATTCTTAGAAGGGTTTTCCTAAGTGAAAATATTGTATATTTTTTCTTTCCATAATTTTTTTTTATATATTGTATATGCATTACTTCTATTGTACAAGTTTATCAAATTTATTTTTCTCTACAATTGGTATCAAAGCTTGGTCTTGGTCCTTGTTTGAAGAGTTAGGGTTTCTTTTAACTATGATAATTTCTTTATTGAGTGGGAGCTATATATGAGGATTTGTGTGTTAGTCAAAATGACAAGAAGCACAAGGATAGACATAATAAAAATAATTTTGAGTTATGCAAGATAAAGATGAAAGATCTATTTGTTGTAAAATGTCAATTCATTTTTATTCCATTGAAAAAATCGATTAGTGTGGAGGATAGATACTAACTAATTTTTTATAGGAATACAAGGAGCTTACTAACAAATTTATTTTTTAAAATATCAATGTTAGTGTGAAAAGAGGTACTATTAAACTAGTTAGCTTTTAGCCTACTTAGTAGATTCATATTCACACTACACTTAATCTCACTTGGAGGACTTATAGAGTTTCATCTCACCTCATGTGGTTGAGGCAAGTGTTCTCACTTTGTAATACACCTCTTGCATGGTCACTTGTCACTCACTAGAATACTTGTCATTTGAGTTAACAAGTGTTCCATTTTTGAAGGGTTAGTCAGTCATTGTGTTTCTCATGACTATCTTCACTACCTTCTCCTACTTAAGCAAGGTCATATTGTACATTTCAATCAACTCTTTTATCAATCTCTTTGATAATGTAAATTAGGCTCATTGTGTGCAAGTTTTTTTGTAGAAGTGCCAAGTTTTTTGTTGTTATAATATTGTTAAGAAATCCTAATGATCAACTAATGCCACAAAAGAAAAGCTAAAGAATAAATTTGGTGTACTATGTATAAGGCAGAGTTTCTCAAAAAAAAAAATTCTTAGAGAGAATTTATAAATTAAATGAAGATAAATCATGGTAACTCTATGTATAAACATTTGAAAGTCTTGAATACTATGAGAAGTCAATTATTAACTATTAGAATTAAAATGGATAATGAAGAAAAGTGTATTAATTTTCTTTGTTCTTTACCTAACTCATGGGATAAATTGGAAATGATATTCACTACTACTACTACCACTTCTAAATTGAAGAGTGGAGATGTAGTTGTGTCATTTTTGTAATGCCCCAAGAAAAACTCCTAAGACATTAGTAACTAATTATTTTTAAAGCATAACACCAATGACCAACAACATGCACATAAATGTCATGTGAAACATAATGAAACAAGGACACTAACAAACACAATGACCTCACTATTGCTATAAGAGAATTGGTACTAGTGGAAGATTTACCAATCATGGGGTGAAGTCACCATGATGAACTTACTAGAGAGTGAAATGACACCCAAATGATGAAGGTACTAACCCACATTTTTTCTCTCACAAACACAACACAAGACTAGGATAAGAGAATCATTAACCTTGAATCCACACCAAATCCAACTTGAAGACACTACAACCACCAAAGGAAACCTACACAAATGAAAAAATGACTTGCAGATGTCACATCTTGATGCATGAGCATCCAGTGGTGTGAGGGCAATCTTGCATCACCCAAAAAAATGATTTCCATTTTTGTTCATGTTGTTTTCTTTTTGTAGATGTTTTTGTATTTCTGGATACCCTTTTCATCGAATAAGAGTTTTCAAATTTCAGAACTGTTTTTCTGCTTTTTTTGCTCAACTGCTATTTTTAACAGGTATGAATTTGAAGGCGTGGGAAGACAAAAATTTATGGGAAGGTTCAGGACGGAAAAATAAGCACTTTGGTGAAAGAATCAGGTCAAGATCATTCATGGTTTGAAATTTATTCAAGTTTCAGTTTCTAGTTTTTGCCCTGAAAAACCTTCCAAGTCCAATTTGAGGCCCTAAACGGTTCCGGATGGGCCAAAAAATTTGTGGATTGCCAAAGTGCAGACCGTAGGCCCTATTTTGAAGGCCATAAGCCCTACTTTGCAGAACATCATCTTTTCACGAGCTTTCCGAAAAGGTATTATCATTGAAGATCCGACGGTCGGATTAAAAGTTATGGTTTCCGGAAGTTGGTGCATATTTTAGAAATGTGCTAATTTTTGAATGTGAATTTAAATTGAATTTCAAATTGTAATTTTGGCGCCAAACCGCCAAAACTCATAACTCGAATGTTTTTTTTGGCTCCAAGCCGAAAAAGGGCTGTTTATTGGCTATTTTTTTTAATTTTTGGGTAACTTTTTGGGAAAAGAAGTTTGCATGTTGCGAAAGGGGAATCTGGGTAATTTTCTATAAATCTGTAATTTGCATGTATCTTAGAACTCAAGGATTTGAGATCATCTGCATGTAAGAGTTCCATATTTTTTAATAAAATATTATTCTCTATTTTGTGAGTGTTATTATGTGTCTCGGGTTTGCTCCCTCATCACATCTTGACTATGCAACATGACCATCAATTCTTGAGTGAGGAGTAGGATGAGGGTAACAACCACCTCCAAACTAATCAAAATTGATTTATACAACACCTAATCATTAGGGAATTTTTTTACAAGAGGTTTCCCTAATCAAAGGTACAAGCCCTCCATGAAATGGAATAATAGTTGGTCATTTTCAAGTAATGACACACTTCCCAATGTAAAAGGTGACATAAATCACTAAGTATGACACTTATTGATAAAGTAACAAGGGAAGATTCGCCAAGTTAATGGGGATTTTTTTTGTAGTGTAGAAAAATGTATCCCTTTACATTTTCACACTTGTTTAGGTCCTCCCTCTTGAAATTTGGCTAATTTATGCCTTAATTGGTCCTATTTTGCATTCACAAGCCTTGTTAAATGCATTTTTCTAAGGATAATCCTGACATTTAATAAATGGATAATCATAATTTAACATTTTTGGCTGTGTTCCATATTTAGGGATTTGAGACCCATACAGCCATCTGGGTGTATGGGTCCTCCCTAGGTCTTGGGACTTGATTTGAAATGTCACATTGAATATAACACTTCTTGAAATCTATGTCTCGAGTTTAAACATCTGGGACTCATACACCCAACCTAGTGTATGAGTCCCACTTTAACCTAGAAACTATTTTAATTCAAATTCTTGGTGGGATTTTATTGCCCTTAGTTTGAATTCTCAACTGTCACCTTGTATTGTTTTAGTTTCACCTATAAATTTTGAGTCAAGCATCCTAAGATTTCACAAGAGAATTATATCTGTATTTAAAGCATTCAAGGGTGGATTTCTAGAAGATTATTACAACAATCAAGATCCATTTCATCATGTCAGATATTTAGTACATCATGAATGTTGTTGAGTTAATGTGATGATGTAGCATTTAAGATCTAATCAAGTGCTCAAGCCATTATCCTATTCAGGTTTTATGATCAAGATCTACATCCATTGAGGCCACTTCATGCTAATTTTCAAACTTGCAATCCAAGCTTTCAACAAGGTTTGGTGAGTTGTTACATGCATTTTTTCATTCATCATTCCTTCATGTTTTTCTATTTCATTCCAAGATTTAATTACCAAAATGGGGTTTGACCAATGAAAAACCCCATTCACCTAACAAATGTAACATTTTTCCTCTTGTGATGTGTGTTGTAGATTAATGTGAATTAGACTCATTCACCCAACCCAATGATTTAGTCCCTGATATTAGCCTTTTAGAAGCATTCAATAGTGCCAAATCTAGGCTTAGAAGATTTAGAAGGATCCTTAAAAAAACTTTTAGCAAAAATCATGCATTGAACCTAGCATATTAGTCCCAAGGTAATATTTTATCACTAGTTAGTAGATCTTGATCAACTTCTAGAGAATTCGAGATTCTACCCTAAAAACCCTAGAACAGGACTCATATGCCCAACTTGGGAAATTAGTCCTAGTGCAATCTTAGACAACAATTTCCATGGTTTATCGAATTTGTTTTGACATCTCTACTCCTCCAAGTAATTTTTTTTTCATCTTTTTTGTCAATTTGATTTCATGCTCTCAAGTTTCTAGGGTTTGTGCATAAGTGTTTGCATTTCTCCTTTGAAGCTCCATTTAATGGTGAACCCCTGTCCAATTATCCTAGGAATTCCCTAACCATCCCTCATTTGAGACACTTAGTTGTGGGATCTAGGTTCCTAATAAACTAAAGTGTGAAATAGGTCTAAGTTCCATCTCCCAAAAGGTGGAACACCTCATTTTCCTTTTGTTAATTTTTGTGAACGTGACATGAATCGAACACACAACCTTATGATACACTTTAAATTTTGGTTGCCTCAAAGTGAGCATGCATTTTTTAGACAAAAAACTAAGACCTAATCCACATCACATTGGATATACTATGTAGGCTTTATCCACCCCCTCTTTTTGTTTCTATTTTTCCTTCTTTAAGTCTTTAGCCTTGTATGCTTGTGTATCTTGTCTTGATGTTGCATATCATGCACCTTGTGTCTATTCCTTTGTGCTTATGTTAGTTTGATGTAGGATCTTGGATCTTGGTAGCTTGACCACCCCCTTGATCTTTTCCATCCTATACCATCCACATTGGTACACTAGGACCCCTCTTGAATGTCTAATTTAGTGTGAGTTTGAAGCAAGTTCCCCCTCTCACTAAAGTGGGGGCTCAATGTAGTTTATAAAAATGTATCCCTTTACATTTTCACATTTTTTTAGGTCCTCCCTCTTGAAATTTGGCTTATTTATGCCTTAATTGGTCCTATTTTTCATCCACAAGCCTTCTTAAATGTATTTTTCTAAGGGTAATCTTGACATTTAATAAATGGAAAATCATAATTCAATATTTTTGGCTATGTGTTCCAAACTTAGGGATCCAGGACTCATACACCCATTTGGGCATTTGGGTCCTCTGTAGGTCTTGGGACTTGATTTCAAATGTCAAATTGAATATAACAATTCTTGAAATCTATGTCTCAGGTTTAAGCCTCGGGGAGTCATACGCCCAACCTAGCATATGAGTCCCACTTTAACCTAGGACCTATTTTAATTCAAATTTTTGGCAAGATTTTATTTCTCTTAGTTTCAATTCTCAAATTTTTCCTTTAGTGTTGTGATTTTGAGAAATTAAGCATAAATAAATATAAATACAAGGCTATTTCACTTAGTTTCACCTAGAAATTTTGAGTCAAAGATCCTAAGATTTCACAAGAGCATTATAAAGTATTCTAGAGCATTCATGAAGGCATTCAAGGGAATATTTGTCGAAGATTATTGTAGTAATCAAGATCCATAATTTCATCATGTCAAAGATTTAGTGCATCATGCATGTTGTTGAGCTAATGTGATGAAGTATCATTCAAGATATAATCAAGCGTTCAAGAAATTATCCTATTCAAGTTTCATGATCAAGATCTACATCCATTGAGGCTACTTCATGCTAGTTTTTAGGTTTACAATCCAAGGTTTCAACAAGGTTTGGTGAGTTGTAACATGCATTTGTTTATTCATCATTCCTTCATGATTTTCTATTTCATTCCAAGGCTTAATTACCAAAATAGGGTTTGACTAAGGTAAACCCCCATTTACCTAACAAAAACCATTTTTCCTCTCTTGTGATGTGCCTTTTGGCAACATTCAATAGTGTTATGATTTTGAGAAATTAAGCATAAATAAATATGAATACAAGGCTATTTCACTTAGTTTCACCTAGAAATTTTGAGTCAAGCATCCTAAGATTTCACAAGAGCATTATAGAGTATTCTAGAGCATTCATGAAGGCATTCAAGGGAAGATTTGTTGAAGATTATTGTAGCAATCAAGATCCATAATTTCATCATGTCAAAGATTTAGTGCATCATGCATGTTGTTGAGCTAATGTGATGAAGTAGCATTCAAGATATAATCAAGTGTTCAAGAAATTATCCTATTCAAGTTTCATGATCAAGATCTACATCCATTGAGGCTACTTCATTCTAGATTTTAGGTTTACAATCCAAGGTTTCAACAAGGTTTGGTGAGTTGTAACATGCATTTGTTTATTCATCATTCCTTCATGCTTTTCTATTTCATTCCAAGGCTTAATTACCAAAATAGGGTTTGACCAAGGTAAACCACCATTTACCTAACAAAAACCATTTTTCCTCTCTTGTGATGTGTGTTTTGCACATTTATGTGAACTAGACTCATTCACCCTTGCCTAGAGATTTAGCCCTTGCTATAGCCTTTTGGCAACATTCAATAGTGTTAGATTTGGGCTTGAAAGATTTAGAAATATCCTCAAAAAAACTTGTAGTGGTACTCATACACTGAAACTTGGCATATTAGTCCTAAGGATTTATTTTATCACTAGTAAGTAGATCTTGATCAGCTTTCAAAGAATTCTAGATTATGTCATGAAAACCTTAGAATAGGACTCATACACCCAACCTAGCGTATTACTCCTAATGGAATCTAAGACAATAATTCCCAGGGTTTAGAGACCTTGTTTCAGCCTCTCTACTCCTCTAGGTACTTTTTTTGTTTCATTTTGTTTGTCAACTTGATTTTATGCTCTCAAGTTTCTAGGGTTTGTGCATCAGTGTTTGCATTTCTCCTTTGAAGATTCATAAAATGGTGAACCCCTATCCAATCATCCTAGGAATCCCTAAACCATCCCTCAATCGAGTTACTTGGTTGTGGGATCTAGGTTCCTAATGAAGTAAAGTGTGAAATAGATCCAAGTTCCATCTCCAGAAAGGTGGAACACCTCATTTCCCTTTTGTTCACTTTTATATAAAAAGTTACCCCAAGAAATGAAAAGAAGATTTTTTTCTAAGGAAATAGGGAACAAAACTGCATCAGATAACTAAAACACCTAGAGAGGACACTAATATACTGGGAAGACACTAACACTTAAGAAGGAAACTAGTGTATCACTCCACATGTGTCCGACAAAGCACTAGCATTGTGGAACTATGAAAGTGTCCAAAAAACATGTTAGTCATCAATCTACATTGTAGTCCCATTTTTGTATTTGAAGGGTAGTGTTTTTGGTGCTCTTCTCTATGGTAGGGAGATAGGACAACAAAAATCTAACACTCACATTCAAGAAAAAACCCGAGATCTCAACATCAAGTATGCAAAGGAGATAGAGATCTTGAAATAGGGCTATTCTAGGGACTAATTGTAAACTAATGAGAGGTTCACCACCAAGCCATGGATTGGAAAGATAAATGCAATGTAAATCAAAATGCTTAACCCTAATATGATGTAATCTCCCACTAAATGACCTAAAAGTGCATGAAAAATAAAATAACAAGTTGTAAGATGAAATGTGTGCACCTAGCAATTTGAAGAGGTCTGAATTGTTGAAAAAGTTGTTTTAATGTTGACTGGGACTCATACACCAGGTTGAGTGAATTAGTCCTAGATTTGGGTTTCTGTACAGGAACAAGAATCTGGCAAATAGGTGTCTAAATCTGAAAAAACTTAAAAATTGACCTAAATTGGGATGCATACGCCAAAACTGGTGTATCAATCCAGTTACGATTTTTAAAGTTTCAAAGTATAAATTTGGTCTTCAAGGTCTGCTCTACACTTCCTAAATGATTTCTAGATCCGAGACCTTGATTTGCAACCTACAGAAGTCTTCCAAGTATTTCCAATGCAAGGTGACAACTTTGACAACTTTCTCCAAACTTTCTCCTCAATGTGCCTTCAACGTAAACCTACAAATCACACACTAAAGAGAAGGAAATTTTTTGTTTTGTTAGTGGATAGGGGTTTACCTTAGTCAAACCCCATTTTTATAATCAAACCTTGAAATGAAATAAAATAGGAATGGACAATGATGAATAAAAAAGTAAGATATTGCAGCTCACCTAACCCTAGAAATAAGAAGATGTAAACATGTATGAGATGGATCCAATGGATGTAGACCTTGAATCTTGCTTGAATGTTATATATCTTGAGTGAAATGCAAGCCTAAATCATGAAACCCTACATCACAATTATTAGCTCAAAGGGGTATGTGCAGGATCATCATGGAAAAAACAAACCCTTAAGTGGCAAAAAAATTTAGAAAAATTAGAGTTAGACAACTTGACATATAAATTTGAATAAGTTATCTATATTATTTCAAAAATATGTAACAATATAATCTATAACAAATTGAATCTAGTTTCTAAAACACTAGGTTTATTTTGAAATAAAAAAAATCTATTTCAAGGTGAAAATTTGAAATTTCAATGCAGTGGTACTTAAATCTCAGGGAAAAAATAATAAGTAGGTGTTTGTTTGACCACCCTAACCACAATAAAATAATAATATTTTTTTATAAGATTTTAGACATTAGTAGAGGACTCATGTCTGGATGTGATGCATATTTATTTGTAATTTTTTTCCAAATAAATAATTAATTATGAATTTTTTATTACAACTTTTAAAAAATATAAAAAATTGTCTTTCAACCACCTTAACTTGGTCAAAACTTCATGAAATTGAATTTTTCTTTTTTTAATCCTATAGTATGTGAAACATAGAATGTGATACATGTTTTAATTTCTAAAAATGTGATATTGTTTGAAAGTTATAGATGTTTTTCAATCAGCCTATCAATCAGAAATTTAGTCATAATTCAAACAGAAAATGAATAATAATTATTTATTAAATTCAAAATAAAGCATAATTTATACTGGTGAAAAGTTGAGAATATCCTTTAAAATCCCTTTTCATTTCATCAATTTTGGGTTAAAAAAAATTCGTCAGCCATATACTCTACAAATACCCATCATATTGCCACTTTTTGGCCCATCATGATCCTGCACATACCCAAAGACAAATATGATGCATGCAGACTTTGACATGATGTTTGATGCTTGATTCTTGAATAATGATCTAAAATGCTTGATAATGTACCATTGAAAGCTCTTGAATTCTCTTGTAAACTCCAATTTTCTATAAGAGTGATCATTCAACTTGCTAGGTCACTTAATTACTTGTTAGGTTAAAATGCGTGAAAGAACCTTGTATTTATACATAATTATACAAAAATTTCTGAAATTACAACACTACAAGCTGACATTAGATCTAGGAGGATAAAATCCTCCCAAGAATTTGAATTAATTTTAATTTTGGGCTAGATAGGACTCATATGCCCAAGGTGTCATATGAGTCCCATCAGGCATAATTTATGGGACCAAATTAAAAAATTCTTAGAAAGGTGTAAAATTAGGATCAAGACCCAAAACCCTAGGCAAGACTCATGCACCCAAGGTGGCGTATGAGACCCAAACCACCAAATCTGGGCGACAACCTAAAAATTCCTAAATAATGATTGGATGTTTCCTTGTGTCGAGATTATCCTCAAAAAGATGCATTAAATGAGGCTTGTGTATGAAAAATATGTCCAATTAAAACATAAAGAAGCTCAATTATTCATGAAAACCCTAGAAAAGTGTGAAAGTGTGTTATAACACTTTACAACACCCTGAATAAGGTAGGATTATGTTTATTTAGTTCACAAGGTCCCAATACCTAATGTGAGTGTGTTAATTACATTACAACACTAAGTCAAGGACATATTAAGCTCAATTTTATGAGGGCCCAAACAAGTGTGAAAATATCACTGACAACATTTTTGACACTACATTTATCCCCAACTTTAGTGAGAGGATGAACTTGCTTCAAACACTAAAGAAGATGAATTCACATCAAGAGGGGTCCAAATGTACCAATGCCAGTAAGATAGGATGATAATGATTAAGAGGGGTGATCAAGCCCCTAGGATCAAGACCCCATGGTGAACCAACATAGACACAAAAGAACACACATGGAAATGATATAGAGAGAATCATAAAGGAAAAATCATACACTACCAAAGATGAAAAGAAAAATAAAAAAGGGGAGTGGATCAAACTTCAACCATTTGTTCATCCCAATGTGGATCAAATCTAGGTTGTTTGTTCAAAAAATGCATGCTCACTCTGAGGCAACAAAAATTTAGGCTATCCACTCACATGTAAGTGTCTATGGGAAAGTCATTCCTTAGTTGGGATTCCCAATAAACCATATCAAAGTTATACCTCCTATTAACTTTGATAAGACACCACATAAAAATGACCTTCGAGCTTCATGAGGCAAGAAAAACTTTGTATGCTTAGAGATCATAAACAAATAATGAACTTTGAGCTTCATGAGGCAAGAAAAGTTTTGTATGCTTGGAACTCATGAACAAACAAGATGGATCCATAGGCATGCAAAGTTTGTAATGGAAGGTGGCCATATAATTGAAAATACAAATGTAACAATAACAAATGTTCAAAGGGGTATGTACAGGATCATGATGGGACAAAAACTGGCAATATGATGGGTATTTGTAGGCTATGTGGCTGACAACCTTTTTTTTACCCAAAATTGATGAAATGAAAAGAGTTTTTAAAGGAGATTCTTAGCTTTCCACCAATATAAATAATGTTTTACTTTGAATTTAATAAATAATTATTATTCATTTTCTAGTTGAATTATGACTAAAGTCCTAATTGATAGGTTGATTGAAAAATATTTATAGCTTTTAAATGGTATCACATTTTTGGAATCCAAAACATGCATCACATTCTATGCTTTACATAATATAGGATTAAAAAAATAAAATTTGAATTTCATGAATTTTTGACCAAGTTAAGGTGGTCAGACATACAAATTTTATATTTTTAAAAGTTGTAATAAAAATTCATAATTAATTATTTACTTAGAAAAAATTATAAAAAATATACATCACATCCAGACATGAGTTCTCTACTTATGTCTAAAATATTATAAAAAATATTATCATTTTATTGTGGTTAGGGTGGTCAGACGGACACCTACTTCTTATTTTTTCCTTGAAATTTAAATACTACTGCATTGAAATTTCAAATTTTCACCAAATAGATTTAAAAAAAAATAAAAATAAACCTTGTAGTTTAGAAACTAAATTCAATTTGCTACAGATTCTATTCTTACATTTTTTTTAAATAATATAGATAGCTTATTCAAATTTTTACATCAAGTTGCCTAGCTCTGATTTTTCTAAATTTTTTGCCACTTAAGGACCTGTTTTTTCCATGATCTTGCACATACCCAAAGAATTATTGCTTAATTCATTCAAGGTATTAACTTAGGGAAAATTGTGCCTAATGTCTCCAAGAGAGGACCAATCAAACAATAGAAGATTCACAACTTAGGCCCGGATGCAATGTGTTTCTCCAAACTACTAAGAGGAATATAATATGCTAAGATAAATAACGCTCTTGAGGGACATCACACCCAATGTAAAAAAAAAGAAAAAAACACATCACATACTACACCATGAAATATGAAAAAGAATAATGCAAAATAATAATTCCAATGAATGCCCCCAATTTAAAGAAATTGCTAAACACCATACTATGAGCAGTTACTTTAAAGTAGCAAATGAAAAATGCTAATAATAAAGAAGACATGAGAGATAACTTGGAAAGACCTTTGTCAAGTCATATGTTCCAAATAAAGCTACATCATGCAAAAGAAAATAGAAAAAGGGGGGTTCCCCCAAAATGAAAAAATGAAACACATAAGAGATCTATGGATTTGGAGTTAGTATGTTCTTGCTACAATGTTTTTAAGAGATCTCAGAACTTTTATCATTCCCCAAATACTTATAGAACTAGAAGAATGACACAAAGAGAGAGAAAATTTAAAGAAATTGCCTTTCGGGTCAGCTTGAAAGAGACATGAATGTCTTGATGCCTTGCATCATCCCCAAAAAGAAAACACAAGACAAGGAAAAGAAAGGGAAATGTTTTGGGTCAACAGGGAAGAGACATGAATGTCTCGATGCCTTGCATCATCCCCAAAAGGAAAACACAAGACAAAAAAGAGATAAAAGGAAAAGCAAAAGGATGTATGACATAGAGAAGAATGACGCTATAAATAAAGGAATGTCACAAAGAGAGAGAGGAAATCAAATAGATTACCACATGGGATCACATCACGCACATGCAATCATATAAAAGAAAATGAAAAATAAATAATGTAAAAGACTAGTTGTGTGTGTGTCGAATGTGGAGGAATTAAGACAACACAAACCTTAATGAAATGGTTTACATTCAAAGATTCAATCAAATAGACTACTCTATTATCATCAAACCTCTTCAAAGACATCCCATTTTCCTCTATTTCTAAGGATTTATTAAACCGTTTGGCCCTTAGATTTTTATGAGCACAAGGGTTGTTAAAATGACAACTTAGAAAATGAGATTGAATGCTTAAGATGTAAGCTAAGATGATTTCTATGTGCAAACGCGTGCTAGAAGGATTAGTGGTATGCTCCTATATAAAACAAAATGATGGAAAGGATAATGGATGCCATGATGAATGAAGGATGATGTTGATGATAAATGAACAAGTGGGGATGAGTGAGATGATATGAAACTATAATGAACTAAACATGATTCTGCATATGCTCAAATGCAAACATAAAATAAACTAATATAAAATGAAACTATGATGCAATGGGGATGATAAAATGCAATTATGAAGCAACATGTTAGTCTAAAATGAGAATGCAACACAAAACATGATGTAAAATCTAGCTATAAGACTCCATGAATGCTCCAAGCTCCTATGAAAAAACTTGCATGGTAACAATACTCAAAATGTGGATAAAAATGGCATTATAACACTATTCCAATTTGTATCTCAAAATAGCATTATAACAATACTCAAAAGGTGGATGATCCAAAATGCAAAGGAAAAGGGATGTATTTATAGGGTTTCTCAAGCATCTTGTGAGGTGGCACCTATCAACAGTTCAGATTCAAAGGAGAGTGAGTAGATAGTAGAGATGGAGAGAATCAAAATGTTGTCCCCTTGACCAAAGACAACATGCCATTTGGATGAGAGAATCTCTTGAACAATTGGAGTCATGCCAAATGTGTGGGAGATCCAAGTGGATGAAACAAAGACCATGTGCTTTTATTCAATTAGTGGAAGTGTGCGAGGAAATTTGTAATTAATAATTAGGCTTATTTCTTTTCATGTGGCCTTTATGAGGTGGCACAAAAAAGTGTAGTATACACGTTCTCTAATTATTAATCAAGATTAAGGAAGATTAATTAAATAAACTTGTTTAAGTAACTTTGTTTATTTAATAATTTAGAAGAAATATGGTTTTGAAGAATTAATAGAAGGGTGAACAATATAAATAAAGTGGGACTTTATTTATATGTAGTTGGATTCAAATTAATCAAATAGCTTGTATTTAATTAACTAAATATGATGACTATTTTTAGGTGTATACACTAGTAAGGCCCATGTGAGTCAACCTAAAGTAGGTGTTTTGCATCCCAATTATATTCATTGTATTCCAAAGGTGGAAAACTAGCTAAAGGGACAATAGAAACTATCAAACTAGGGTCATTACCAAGTTCAACACTCTTCCTAGGAGAATTGTCGTGTAATCTCATGGAAGAAGAACATAATGTATTTAGTTCATTATACACTTCCTCATCAATTTTAGTAATCTCCTCATTATCATCTAAATTAATCACAATAGGAGGTCGAATGATAATGTCCAAAGAGGTATTAGCTCTTGTCGCAGCATAGGATCTTTTTGTTTTGGGAAAAGGGTAGACTCAACATGCATTGCTTTAGTGAAGTTTGGGTTTTTATTTTATTTGTTTATTTCTTCATTTAACCTACGAGCAAGGCCATGAAATATATTCCTACACTCTCTAGAACCTTTGTTTCTTTTAGTTTTGTTTTGAAGTTGTGTCTATGTAGGAGCGGGTCGATCAACCATACGCTTCTTTTCTTCCCTGAGGGGAGGAACGGAAGGAACCACAGGAGGTTGTTCAACCACTTTCTATTTAACTTTGTAAACTTGTTTTAAATTCTAGGAGGCATGATGAGGTCGTTTTTGTTATCTCTTGGCCTTTTGTAGGAAGGAGATGAAGGTTTTGTATTAGGTTGGTCTTCCTTATTTGGAATTTCTTTAGGTTAAATCATGGTTTCATCAAGGATGGTAGGCTCAGTGGTGGGCGAAGGCATCTTTCAAAGGGATAATTCTATTTTTTTTTTGCCTTGAACTTTTTATAGGACTTGAAAAAGAAGTCTTCTCATGGTTTGATAGGTTCTATAGGCTCAGGCCGAAATAAATCTAATGAAATGTTTCCACGAGAGGACAAAGGGTTGAAACTACTAGATGATCCCACAATACTAGTTTACAATTTTTGGCCAAATTGGACACTAAAATAATTTTTTAACTAAATCTTCACTTTTGGGCACCTATAGCGCCTAAACCATGAGGAATTTGAAGATGATGCAAACTATTGATTTGTAACATTTTTTATGTAGATTCTAAATATATTTTTTTCAAAATTTTTTGGAATCAGATTGCACTTCTTTTTCCATCTCCTTTGAAAACTAGTTTTCTTAAGAAAACAACATTTTTAAGGGGTGACGCTCACTGTATACAACATAACATTTTTTCCATGAATGATAAAATTCTATTTTTTTCTAATTTAGATTTGTATCTATGATATCTAATGTTTCCAATTGGTTTAATAGTTTTTTATTGAATATTTTTTTCCATAATCAAGTTTCAAAGTCAAACCAGTTACAATTCAGACATAGGTGAACCGTATACAATGTAAATTTTTATGTTGGATCAAGGACTTCAATATCTAGTGCACTCATATTTTTCAAAAAAAAAAATTGATATTCTGCTATTTTTCCATATGTGTAGAACAAAGAGCTTGATTTTTAGTGAAAACCCTATGTTTAATAAAACTAAGGAAACAAATACATAATAAAACTAAAACATATTAAAATTATATTTGTTGGATAGCTCATTCCAAGGACTACCATCATCCAATTGGGTCTATGAAGTCTCCTCCATTTTCATCCTCAACTTGAGCTTTGAAGGGAAAATTTTTGAAGTTTTTTGGGTTCGCTTGAACCAACATTCTACCAAACCCCTTATAGGTTCACTAGAACCAAAAGTTGTTTGAACCCACAAAAACCAATTTTTTTGCATGGGGTCATATTTTGCAACTTTTCCTTCCTTACTAGAATTGTAAACCACTTTTGTGGGTTTACCCCATTATGATGGGCACTGAAAATTTTATTGTCAAAGGGAAACTTTAAGAATTTATGTACAACTAAAAGGACTGCATTCATGGAGTGAAGCCATGGATAGCCTAAATTCACATGAAATTGGTTTGATTATGGGATGATGGAGAGTGATATATCTAATTTTTTCGATCCTATTTGTAAAGGTAAGGTGATCAATCCCATTGTAGGGAAAGAAAAAAAATTATGTATCTTGATCCATGCTTTTGGTTTATCGTATATATCTTGATAAAGTTCATGCAAAAGTAAGAATTCTTCTGTGATTATATTCTCTCTATAGATAAGATCTATTAATATCCCATTAGCGGGCTTATCATAGATATGAATGACTATGTAAAGAGGACCATCAGGTGCATGTTTAAGTATATCTTTAGAGGAGAAAACAATGTCAAGAGGCTTTTGATTTCAGCCCTTAGGATGTTGAGTTTCAACCAATGCAACCAAACCATCGATAGGATTTTTTTCTTGTTGATCAGTATCCATAGGACTTTGTTGAATTATACCTATGTTCTCATCACCCCTGTCAACATTCATCACATTAGTCTTCATAGTTTTAGTAGCTTTAATGAATGAAATATTATGTTTCAACATGTGGTTGGTAAAGATTTGCAAATTTTGGTTAGGAGGGGCAACAAACTCATTTCCTTGATCATTAACACCTCCAATGAATTTTTTTCTAGAATCAATGAGGTCTTACACAAGATGTTTAAGATGCTTATAATGTTTTGTATTGTGTCCATTTTTTCAGTGATAATGGCAATAACCATTTGATCTAAAGTTCAAAGGTAGAGACTTATTAGGATCGAGCATCTTGATAGGAGGTAAGGTAATCATTTGTTGTTCTAAAAGTTGAGTCATTGTGTTAGGAAGGGTATCAGGTAAGGGAGTGAATTTCCTTTTTGGGTCCCCATATATAAATGGTATCGTAGCTTTAACAACAACTACTTTGGTATTGGTATTTTGACTTGTTTTTTGAGGAGGATTGAAATGAAAGAAACCTTTATTCTATTTTCTAAAAGGTTGAGAATTGTTTTGGTTTGCTTGCTTGGAATTCTTAGTAAAGATAGAGGTTGGTTTTGCATCATGACTACTAACTGACTTTTGATAATCACATATGGTATTACATAAGTGCATAGGGGGAAATTTCATCATAGTAAGTTTTTTTTGTATCTTTCTTTGCAAATTCTCTATGAACATCTTTTGAAGGTGAGGCTCAAGAACCCTGACATTGATTTGGGAATAAAGAGATTGATAGCATGAAATAAAGTTAGTAATATTTTCTTCTTTTTTCTTACATCCCATCAAATCATCCAAGGTTATTTTAGGAGTCATATGCACTTGGAAATGGCTTATAAATGCCTCAACAAGTTCATTGAATGAATGAATTGAGTTGTTTGATAATGAAGAGAACCATTCCAAGGAAGTATCTTTTAAGGACTTAGGAAAATGATTAGCTAAGAGTTTATCATCAAGGAAAAAGTCACTAAATAAGGCAGTATAGGTAGAAACATGGTTGGAAGGATCACCCTTCGCTGGGAATATTTCTCAAATCTAGGCACCTCTACACCTTGTGGCATCGATGTTCATAATATCTCCAAGGACAATGGACTACTTTTGACATAGTATGAAGGTGGACCGTTTTGATTTTTATTGATGGTGGAAACTTGATTTGGAGTGATGAAATTGTGTGCAATGTGAAATTCCTACCATAAGATGCAAAAACTAACTAATGCAATGAAGGAAATACAAAAACAATCACCTCAAGATTGGGCTAGTTTAATCTAAACAAAATACAAGAAATTAGAACTTTTTACCTTGTTTAGCTATTGGTCTTGGTTGGCCCTTCAATTGCTTGATATGTGTGCTCCTTGGTGGAAAAATGGATTAAAACCTAATTCAAAATGAAACTAAGATGATAATGGATGCAATGGAGATTGTGCGTATTGTGAAGGATGCAAGATGAGAGCTCAAAGATGCTGCAACAATGGAGGATGTTTGATTGCTTGAGTGATAGAATGATAAGTGTGGATGGTTGATTGCTAGAATTAATGGATACCAAATTATAGAATTTCCACCTTTCTTATGGGAAATGCCTCTAAAGGAATGAATGTTCAAGATTGAGCCAAGGTGGACAAGATCAAGGGCTAGGGTGAGTTGAGAACTCACAAGCCCTCACATCTTGACATGTGGTAGGTAAGATGGAAAGAAGGAGATGATGTGAAGGTACTACATAGTACCTTGGGATTGGAAAATATTTCCTCATAAAGGAGGTCTTTGTCCATATGTGGGTGAGAGGACATGTGAGGAATTAAAAATTCCTAAAAAATCCACATGGGGATGAGAAAGAATTTTAAATTCTTTGAAATGCATTGAGGGAATAAATGTGAATTAAAAATTCACATAGGGAAGGGGTGGCCTTCTCAAAAAGGAGAAAGCATTTAATAAAGTTCACTTAGGACACATGCCATAAATGGCATGGAGATTAGGTTGGCCTAAGCTGTAGGTGAATAAGGTTGTGCAAATGCATGATTAGATGAATTAATGACAAATTAGAAGCAAGTGGGGGATTATGGAGGACGTGAGCCTAATGATGATTAGGGGTGTGCACATCCTAATCACGGATTGATTAAATTAATCTAGATTAAAGAGGATTATGGAGGATGTGACATGAGGAGAGAGAAGAATTTGAATTAAAAATTGATTTAATTCATTTGGGTTAAAATGACCAAATTAAATAAATTGGGGTATTTATTTAATTTGGAGAAGAAAGGGGGTAGGGTATTTAATTGATTTATTAAATACCTTAGGGGACATTAGGCTACAGTGCAATATTAATCAAATAATAAATTATTTAATTAATGGTTTAAGGAGGCAGGATAGAGGAATATGAAGGGTGAATTTGACCATATGGGGGTGGTCAAATTTAGGTGTCTACATTTTTTTGCTCTTCAAAATATTTTTAGAATAATAGTGTTTCAAAGAAAATTAAAACACAGAGGACTCGATGGAAGAAAAGAATGTTAGATGATGCCCTAGTGTCGCAAGGAAGTGGATAGGATAGAAGGATAGAAGAAAATGGTAGGGTATCCCCCCTCGAGAGGGTAGATGGGGAAGAAAAAGGGCCCTAGGAAACTTCTCGATATGGAGAAATGAAAGGGACCACATGATAGAGCACAAAAAACCATGAAGAATGGTTTTTAAAGGGAAGAAAGTGGACAAATGGAATGCAAATGGTGGCCAGTAGAAGAAAAGGAGTGAATGAAATAATAAAAGATTAATTAAAGGGTAAAAATTACCCAAAAAATAGAAGGCTAATTAGGTGCAAAAAGTGAAAATTATAAATAGTAAATTTAAAAAATTACTATTCACCTTTTGCATACTTGGCAACTGACTAGATAAGAGAGGGAGAGAGAAAGCAAGTGACGAGGCATTCGTGGATGATAAAATGATCCACTGAGGTGAGGAGGTGTGATAGTTCTATTACTACCAAGTAGTACCATGCTAGGTAGGCCCAAAATCTTGCTTTGTGATTTTGATTTGAATTTTTAAGCATATTTTGAATTTGGGATTGGGTAGATTACGTATGCGGATTTTCCACAGATGGGGGAATTCACCTGTCCAAAAGGAAAATTCACCTTTCCAAGAAGGTCAATGGGAAAAAGGGTGGATGTGCACTCCATGGGGGTGGATGCATTGGGGGAGGGGAAATTGCAAAATCACCTCTTTGAGAAAAAGGGTAGGATTGCACAACACAGGGGCATATGTGCAAATAGATAGGCAAATTTGAAATCACTAGACTATGGAAGGGCGAATATAAAATCACCCAAAGGGGAAAGAGGTAGATACAAATCCACCATTTGGGAAGATGGGAAAATGCAAATTTTCCACTCAAGGGAAAGAAGACAGGGGAAAATGTGAAATTTCCCCTAGGGTAAAAGGGTGAATACAAATTCGCCTCTGAGGAAAAGAAGGGCGGATTCACACCTGGACAAGAAATAGACGAACTCATTGGTCAAACAAGTGAATTCATGAAAGGGAAACAAAGGGATGAGAGAACTATCTAGATAAGTGAATGCACTGGGAAAGAAAAGTAGCGAATTTTCCTTTGACAGAGGAAAATTTTCCAAACCAGGTAGGGGTGAAAAATTATAAAAAAGAGATGAAAATTTGGAAAACTAATAAAATGTGTTGTATGGATGCAAAACTTTGAGACGCTGAGGACATGGGAGAGGCACTTGGTAGTTATGGAGGTGACACAGAGGGTAATGAATGCCCAAGACCATGGATCATTAGCATAGGTAGGACTACTGCACACGTTTGGGTATCCCAACATCAGAGCGCACCGAGGATTGCTGATAGTGTTGATGGAGCGATGGAGCTTGAAGAAAACAACTTTCCATCTCATAATAGGGGAAATTACAGTGACCTTAAAGGATGTGTGGAGGATTCTATGATTTCCCATCTGAGGGCACTTGATCAAATGGACACATAGTCAAGCAATGGATAGGAGTTTGCGGGCTATATTTGAACTAGTTGAGTTACCCATCCAGGGGAGGGAGTTAGACCTTAATACTTGTTTAGGCTTGTAGGTACCAACCCTACTATTATAACTCTGTGGCTTGATTAGTGGGATTTTTTTGTTGGACAGGAGTGGACACTTCTGCTACCTCAAGGTTATTGTGGTTGTTAGACACATTGTGGAGTGACAGGAGGGGGAGTTTGTGTGGGGAGCATGTGTGCTGGCATATCTATACCAATATATGCACGTGGTCTATTATAAGTGCGCATTGAGCATCACCCATGTGACACTACTTTAGATGTGGGCATGGGAGTATATTAGGATGGTGAGGCCAGATATTTTGATAGTTGGTGTAAGGGATGAGATGTTGTCGATAGCATACTATTGGGAGATAGAGTACGACTTTAGGCTTCACTATCAAGCAGTGGCTGATCTAGAGGCATGTTGGAGGAGACTAGATAGCCTAAGGTTAGAGGATATTATGTGGAGACCCTACATGGTAAAACAATTTCAAGGGTGGAGGGATGATGAAAGGAGATGGAGGGGATACTTATTTTCAATTTGTTATTTGATTGGCTAAGATCCATCTATTATGGAGTTGCACAGACCAAATAGGGTCACCAGGTGGTTTGGGATACAACAAGATATTCCTATGGGACAACATAAATTCTAGCGGATCACTAGGGAGCCAACAATGTTATGGGGAGAGTAGATCACTACAGAGTATGCATGGAAGATGTTGGATACAATCCCATTGACACAATATCCCTAGAGGGGAGGTCCTGTAGATGTAGGGATGACCATACGGTATTCGAAATGGTGGGAAAAGGGGAGACTAGGGTGGATTACTATAGTACAACAAATTGTAGGTGCATTGGGATTCAAATTTGATGATGAGAGTAGGCTAGTCGAGTAGCATAGGAGGAGGAGGAGAGGTAGTCAATAGAGGAGAGGATGGGATGGAGATTTTAAGAGGAGAGGATTAGGCCATTGACATGGAGGAGGATGCCCTAGTGGTGCATTCACTAGCGATAGTACCCTATGTTCCACTCCCACTCGAGGATCCCACAATGTTGCTGACAGGAGCCCTAGGTAGGCTAGGAATTGCACAACAAAAACTCAGGGAGTCTGAGGAAGATAGGGATAGGCTACAAAGAGAGGTAGACCAACTACAGTCCTTGTAGAGGGATGGAGACAGGGAATATGGCACACTGGCAGATGAGGTACCATAGAGGGCGCAAGAGGGATTATTTGAGGAGGCAGGTGTTAGAGCTACAGAGGGGATTGGAGGAGATTAAGAGGGAGCAGGATGAGCTCTAGGACATGGAAAAGTGTGTTGAGGTGACCATGGGGGATGTAGGGGGACTACTAGAGTGAGAAAAGGCAGTGGAGGCATAGATATAGGCCCTACAAGGAGAGAGATGCATTAGTACAACTGATGTCTTAGTTGTAGGCATAGGTAGATTAGATGAGGCTAGCCAAGGATGCTTGGGAGTAGGAGAGGAGGCATATAAGTGGGTTATGAGATAGGAATTAGATAGAGAGGGACCTACAACAGGCGCATGCAGTAGAGGTGGCTAATGTCAGGACTGAGGTAGGGTATTATATGTTTTCTTATCATTAGGCCATCCCAGATCTAGCATAGAGAGTGTCTCCCTACATCAGAGAAGTCCCTTAGATGTTTGTACCTTCACACTCGAGGGTGACATATACATGAGGATATAGCAATTTCCATGAGACACCCCCTGAGGTAGAGGATCAATTCCAGACTTTGCCTGGAGGTCAGATGTAGGCAGCTTCAGGTAGAAAGGAGAGAGGAGACATGATACATGTTTTTGATAGGTGCAGAGTGTATGTGTAGTGGATGGAGATAGAGGCTACAGACAACTTAGTATAGAGTAGACAGGGATTATTTGATTTGTTGATTCTTTTATTCTTTATTATTGATACCTTCGAGAGCTATAGTCTCTACACTATATTAGAGCTCTATAGTTGTATCTTCTTTGATGAGTTTTGATGGACATTATGATGGAATGGTTTATGTTGCTTATGGACTTATTATTGACTCTTATGGTTTTTATTATGGATTATGATGGACATGTGATGGACACTATATTTTTTTGATATTGATATGATATGTGATGGAAATTACTAACATTGTCATGGATGTTTATTATGCTTATGTGTATGTTGATGATTACGAGATATGCATATGATTATGATGATTATGATTTATTTTCATGGTTATGCTATATGCATTATGCCTAACACTTTGTGATGCAGGGTACGATGGATGATTCATGATTTTTTTAATATATGCTATGGATGTGGTACTAATGGTCTGTTATGTAGGTGGTGATGAATATGTTTAGATGGAAAACTTATGCCTACAATGGATATATTTAGAAATCCTTGTGATTGATTCAAAAATTGTGAATTTACATGGATATCTATGTTTTACACTATACAATCAATTGGACTTTAATTTTAGTGTGTGTTGATATGAAAATTCAATGTGATGCAATAAATGAAAAAATATGTTATATGCATATGTAATCATGTATGTATGATGTGATATGAAAATGCAATGTGATGCAATGGATGAAAATTTGTGACATACAAATATATGATTATGTTATGTTATGAATGTGCTAAATGTAATGTAATGAAATGTATGTAGTGATATGAACTAATATGTCTAGAATAACAACTCTAAACAATCTACAATGATAATGCCATAAAATGATAATGGTTCATGGAATGAACTTAAGATGCTTAGAATAACCAATCTAGACTAATCTAAACAACTTAAAATGAATATGAAAATGATAATGCCATGGATGTGAAATGAAATGGACTTAATATGCTGAGAATAAAAAATCTATATTATCCTAAATAACTTAAGATAATAGTGATAATGTAATGGATATGAAATGGGAATAAAACTAGGTGAGAAATTATAAGTGTAGCAATGCATCGCATAATGAGAGGAATGATGATGGGTGTGATACTACACCTTTCAAAACCATAGGAATCCTGATAGGAAGAAAAGATGAGGGAGGATCATTTGCACAACCAAAATCACTAACCATAGGCTAGGGAAGCAATGGATGGGAAAAAATGAAATGCAATCCTAATGCCATTTTTCCATTTCAGGAGAACTGATTTTTTCTATACCATAAGACACGATATGCCAGGGTATGGGGAACCAAGGTAGGTTAGTGTTAAATGCATAAAAAAAACACCAAAAACAAGGAGGCTATCCCAACACCCCAAAGCTATGATGGCTTTGGTCGAGCTAGGTATTGGGATAACCACAAGCACAAAGGATGCCCCAACGTAACACAAGATTATAGGGATCTTGGTGGGTACTATGTGGGATAACTAGGAAGAAAAACACAAAAAAAAGATCAAGATATGCAACTATGCCTACCAGTCCAAGCATGCCATGATATTATGGATTGTGGCAACCCTGACAAGGTATAATAGGAAGCTCAAATGACAAATAAATGCCAAAAGAATCAAAATATCACAACAAATTTCAAATGTCATTTTCCATAGGATCAAGAGGGTGGATAGGATTGATGCCCTCTAATTTAGGAAGGATGCATCCTATTAAGACCAAAGATGGAGGATAGATCAAGTGATCGACATGACTCAGAATACTTGAAACCAATTAGAACTCATGATACTTGCGACCTCCATTATGAAGCACTAGTTGGATAGGGACACACTTGATGACATGACATGAAAACAAGACACACCCTAAAGACCTAGGGGCTCAGGGGCTAATAAGAGAATAGCCCTGCCTACGTGAAAGTGCAGAGTTCCCATAACTAGATAAAAGACTTATTAATAACCATGGATAAAAGCAAAAAGGGGACAATGGAGACCTCAATGGATGATGAAGACTGGACAAACAAAATGCCCCAAGGATTGATCAAATGATCGACCTTGCCTACATGAAAGTACAAGGGCAACATAGTTCAACAAAAGAGATGAAAGATAGATGGGACCTAATGATGGCTGACATGATGGAAGATCCTAGATGGGGACATGAGACCAACAAATGACACCAACACACAAGGGACAAAAATCTCACATTTATGATAGAAGCTCAGGATTTTGGATAACTGATTTGGATTGTCCAATGCTCAACCAAAATATACCAAGCGACCAAGGATAGGATGTTGATGGAAGGATGGGATTAATAGGATGCAAAGGATAGGATATGTGGATAGAATGGATGGAGGAATAAAGTAACTAGGACACAAGGTAGATAATGATTAAGCCCTCTTCGAATGGTGCCTATTGCCAGGTTTTCACCAAATGTACTTATCCAAGGCTCTACCAAGGGTGGTTTTCAACATAAGATGAATTATTTCTCTTTATTATTTCTTTGGATTTTTTTTTACCTTTTTTTGGGTTTTTTTAGTTTTCTAGATTTTTTACTTTTTTCTGGATTTTTCTAGGTAGGATAACCCAATTGACTAAGGTGTAGAACCTCTTTAGACACATGATATTGATAGGCTCCTCCAAGGGCTCTCCTTCAAGTGTTGGAAGTCTATATGCCCCAAAACAGTACTTTATCGTGACAACATAGGGACCCAAGTAGTTTGGCTCAAACTTTCCTTTCTTTTCTTTGTCTTGTTGGCTATGATGGTTTTCTTTCAGGACCTAGTCACCAACATTGAACTAACGAGGACAAACCATTTTGTTGTAGCTCCTCCTAAGACAATTTTAGTATGCTTGAAGGTGATTGTAGGCCTTGATGTGTTTTTCATCTAGGAGATCAAGTTGAATTAAGCGTGCAACCCAAGTATCTTCATCACTGATGAGATTCTTTAGAGATATTCAAAGTGATGGGATCTCAACTTTGATCAGAAAGATTGTGTCAACACCATATACAAGAGAGTATGGGGTGGTATCAGTGGGAGTATGGATGGATGTATGGTATGCCCAAAGGGAAAGATTGAGATGAAGGTGCCAATCTCGACCAATATTATTAACCACCTTCTTAAGGATTTTGATGATGATTTTGTTGGTTTCCTCCACTTGACCATTACCTTATGGGTAATAGGGCATGGACCAATGATGTTAGATATGGTATGTCTCACAAAGGTGTTTTATTAATTGATTTTTGAAGGGATTTCTGATAATAGTGGAAGGGATTCCATGTTTGCAGAGAATATGGAGAGGGATGAATTTGGATATCTAAATAACCATGATTTGAGAGAGTGGAATTGCTTCCACCCACTTGGTAAAGTATTCAGTGGTTGTGATGATGAAGGTATATTTGTTAGAGGATGGAGGTTAAATCTTGTTGATCAAGTCAAAACCTCATTGAGAAAAGGGACATGGTGCTATGATGGGTTGCAAGTCTTGTGCAGGAGCATGGATTAAATCCACATTTTGTTGACAAGGTGACATTGCTTCACAATCTCACAAGAGTCATGCTCCATAGTAGGCCAATAATAACCTGCTCTGAGAATCCTTTCTGTTAAGGCCATGATGCCATTGGAATGGGATCCACAAACACCACTATGTACCTCGTTTAACACAATGTGGGCTTCTACTTCATTGAGAAATCGAAGAAGAGCTCCATCATACCCTCTTCGATAAATTGTATCTCCTATGATGGTATAGTGGGAAGTTCATTGGATAAATGATTTACGTTGATTTCAAGTAAGGTTAAATGGTAGGATATTGTCATGGAGATAGACATAAATGTCATGGTACTAGGGTGAACTAGGACCTACGATATCACACACCATCTCACTATTAGGGACATCGTAAGTAGGGATTAGTAGTTGCTTGACAAGAAACTCACAGTGCATTCAATCTTTGGACATGTTGATGAGAGAACCAATCGTAGTCATTACATATGTTGCTTTGTAATGGACTCTGGGAATCTTCTTGAATTAGATGTAGGTGAAATACTTCTTAAAGTCATCTAGACCATACATTTTTATGGCAATAGCTTATCGTCTTTTATCTAAAACTCATTATTGACTTGCTTGATAATGAGTTGTGAATCACCAAAGACATGAAGGTGAGAGATGTTCCATTGGATGGCGATTCTAAGGCTAGTGATTAAAGATTCATACTCAACAATATCGTTGGTGAATGGAAAGGCTAATTTGAATTTGGGATGTAGTCACCTTGAGGGGTGACAAATAGGACACTTGCACCTGTGCCATTATGCATATAGGACCCATCAAAGTAGAGCATCCATTTTTCTACTTCTATGACTATTAGGACTCCATAAAAAAACTCGGCTACTAATGGAAATGTGTCAACCAAAGGAGCATCGACCAACTGATTTGCAATCACCGATCCTTTAATCACTTTTAGATCCACATAATTTATGTCAAATTCAGTCAATAACATGACCCACTTGGCCATGTAACCAGTTAAGGAAGTTTTGGATAACAGGTACTTGAGTGGATCAATCTTTGAGATCAACTTAATGGGATAACTAAGCATCTAGTGATGAAGCTTTTAAGAACTAAGGATCGCTACTAGGTAAGCTTTTTCCACTGGGAATAGTTGAGCTTGTACCCTACAAGTGTCCTATTGATGTAATAGATTGCTCATTCCTTAGAGGATTCATCATGTTGTGCTAATAATTCCTCCAGTGCAATAGATATAGTTGATATATACAACAAAAATGGTTTTTCTAGAGTAGAAGCCATTAGAATAGGTGGATGATTTAGGCACTCCTTAATTTTTTCAAAGCCTTGTTGACATTCTAGATCCCACTTGAAAATAGTGTCTTTATGTAGCAGATGGGTAAATTATTGACACTTGTCAACAAGCTAAGCTATGAAGCTTTTGATGGACTATAGCTTTCCTTGAAGACTCCTCAATTGCTTTAGATTATGTGGTGGGGGAATATCCATTATTTATTTGAACTTTGCTGGATCCACTTCTATACCCCTTCTAGAGACTATGAAGCCCAACAACTTTCCAAATGTAACTCCGAATACACACTTTTTTGGATTTAGATGCAGTTTGTAGTGCTCTAGTAGTTCAAAGATTTTCTTTAGGATCATGGAATGTTCTTCTCTGGTCTTGGATTTCCCCAATAAGTTGTCCACATAATCTTCCATTATGATATGGATGAGTTCATGGAAGATAACAATAATGGTGCGTTGATAAGTTTCCCCCGCATTTTTGAGACCGAAGTACTTTACATTATAGCAAAAGGTGCCCCAAGGTGTAGTGAAGGCAGTTTTATCTTGATCCTCTAGTGTGATTCTAATTTGGTTATAACCAGAAAATTTGTCCATGAGGGATAAAATCTCATGCCCTACTGTAAGATCCACCAACATGTCAATGTTTGGAAGAGGGGAATCATCCTTTGGATAGGCTTTATTGAGATCTTGAAAATATGTACAGATTTTGATATTCCCATTTGGTTTGATGATAGGTACTATATTGGATATCTAATCAGAATAGTCAATAGGTATTATGAACCTAGCCTCTAACAGTTTCTCCAATTCTTTCTTGATGAGCAAAGCCACTTGGGGATACATTTTTTCTTAACTTTTGTTTAACAGGTTTTGCATCTAGATGGACATCCAAATGGTGTACAACTAGTGCAAGATCTAATCCTGGCATGTCTAAATAGGTCCATGTGAAATTGATGATCCCTTCCTTTAATACGTTGGTAGTGATATAATGCTCTTCCTCTGACAATTATTTTGCTACATATGTGATCTTAGGGTCTTCTTCTATTCCCAAATTGACTTCTTGTGTCTCCTCGATGAAGATGGAAGACTGTTTAGACAAGTGAGCTCCTACAAAGGGAAGATGAAAATCCCCATCCTCCAGTGCCTCATCAAGGTTTTCACTAGATGACCCTTTTTTATTTTTCTTCTTTTTACTTTTGTGGTTAGGGTGTTCATCTTCCTCCAATCCCATGAGATGTACGTAAGTGTCCACTGAAGGAAATGTGTTGATAGGTGTGCTACCTCATAAGTCCCATTCAATGAGGTCAAGATGGAAAAGTGATAGGCTAATGGTAAAGACAAATGTGGAGTCAAATAGGGAAGGGAAATTTACATCATCATAAGAGAGTATGGAAGTATCTTTCTTAGGTATGGCCTCAATGGAATCATTATTTGTATTGACATTATTAGAGGTACTAGTCGATGGTGCAAGAACCTTTTACTTGTTATCATAGCCTAAGCCCAAATTTCTAGGTCGCAAAGGAGTGCCAATAGGTTGCAATCTTCCTTGTTCTTCTATGCGAAGACCTCCCCCCTGATAATTATATTTTTTAGCTAACTTGGACACACGAGGATAAGTCTCTTGAAAGTCCTCAATGAGAGGGAGGAGGCTCTGGTTTTGCCTTGTATATCCACTGACTGATATCATCATTTGGTTGATCTTGTCATGTTCCAAGGGATTAGAAAGTGTTAGACCCCATGTTCTTAGAACTAAGTGTTATTTTCATCTCTTCTTCTTTCGGCACAAAGTGACAAGGTTAACCATAAGTATGAGGATCTATGGAGGCATGGTCACCACATTTAGAGTCGTGCACATATCATATTTCCCACAACCCTTATCTATGATCTAAACCTTGGTGATTGTGGATTTAGATGTGGTGGATGGAATGGATGATGTGTTGGATGATGGATTGGAGGATGATACCTAAGATTCCCCCACTTCTACTCCTAGAAAGTAGTGGGAGTGAGGGAAGGAAGCTTCTAAAGCATGACAATATTCAAGAAGTTGCGGATCAGCATGTATGGTTACCTCCATCCCATTGAATGGGAATTTCAGGCATTGATGGTAAGTGGATGGAATAACCTACATAACATGAATCCATGGGCAGAAAAGGAGGAGGTTGTATTGGAGGTCCAAATCAAGGACATGGCATGTGGTGTATTGCACTACAAGGCCAACCTAGATAGGAAGAGAAATAATTCCTTCAAAATCCCTTTTTGTGTTGTCATAAGATTTGATGGTGATAGCTTGATTATTCAAGTCAGCGTGGGTATACCCTAACTATTTTATGAACTTTAACGTAGAGAGGTTGAGGCTAGATCCATTATCTACCAGGACCCTTTTCACTTTATGATGGGCTACAAGGACTTCGATATGCAAGGGGTGGTTATGGTTTGAATTGATGGATGGCATATCATTTTGACTGAAACCCAATTGATATGTTGATGAAAAATGTCCTACTAAGGCTTGAAATTGAGTAGGATCTATATCATTAGGCATGTGGGTATCCTGCAAAGCTTTGGTCAAGATTTCTTGATGGATGGGGGAAGATTTAAGTAAATCCAAGATGGATATTTGGGTGGGAGTCTTTCCAAGATGATCAAGAATATAATATTAGGAGCTCATAGGAGCTAGTTGGGATGATGTGGAAGGAACAAGAATGGAGATACAAGTACAATGGGTTGTAACCACACATTGTGGATCTTAACCCTTGACATGGATCATGGACATGCATGTTTCTTCTTGAATTATAGGGTGCATTCTTATAGTTGATATTATTCGTGTTGTTATTTTGCTTACTATTATTATTTGACCCAAGATTGGCATTGGAGGTATTGGCACCTTGGTTGTGCTTGGGGAAATCATTTTGATATATTTGAAGTTGAGCATTGGATGACATTTCCTAATTAGCATCCACTACTATATCTCCTTGATCTATGAGATCTTGGATATACATTTTAAGTCCTTGAAACTTGTTAGTGGAATGACCTTTCATTTTGTGAAGTCACAATACTCGTTTTCCCTATACTAAACTATTTTTGGTTTCAACTCGTGAAAAGGATTAGTCACAGGATAGGTGAATGGATAGCTCACTTGTAGGAGCCTCTTGAAAATGACATCTAAAGATACAACCAAGGGAGTAAATGAGTGTTTATTGTTCCCTTGATTATGTTGATTGAACTGTTGAGAAGGACGAGGTGTACCTTGTGGTACAAATATGACATTAGTGATTAATTGTTGATGAGGGACATATTGTGGAATTTGTGAGGTGTTGGCTACTTGGACATGATTGGTATCAATGACACCATCATTGACATCAGTTTTATTCTTATTCTAGTAGTGAGACTTATCTCCAGATGACCTATCCTTATTAGAGTTAAAAAATTTGACTTATCCCTTGGCAATGAGGGCCCTTTTAATGATAGCACCCTTTTTCTATGACCTCTAAAAAGGAGCTGACACAATGAAGGCTAAGGTTATGTGTCATTTCTAGATGATAATTTTCCACAAAGATGTTCACCATGTACTTCTCACTAAGATGGGATTTTAGAAGGCTATCCAAGGCATGCCACATTTGTAGGTAGCTCGCAAATTTTTTTCCCTCACATTGTTTTTCTTTTAAAAGATCTAAGGTATCAATGTCCCCCTCCAAGTTGAAGGAGAATTGTACAAAAAAAAATTCTGAAACATCCATGAAAGAAGAGATTGACCCCTTTGGAAGACCCATTATCCAATCTAGAGCTATCCCCACTAGGCTTCTAGGGAACAGTCATAGGAGATAGTTGTCATTGTGCAAGACTTCTTCCAAATGTGTGTAGAATTCCTACAAGTGGTTCCTTGGGTCCTTGGTTCCTTTGTACTTATGAAATTTTGGCATTTCAAAGTGCTTAGGAAAAGGAACAAGTGAAATCGAGGGATCAAACAGATAAGGGAAAATCTCTTTGAATTTAAAGGACTTTTTGGGTGTCCCTACTTGTAAGTCTTTTAATGTGGCTTTTATCTCTTCCCACTCTTTGTTGATAGGTGTCAATGGAGGAGGATTAGGTGGATTGGACCAATTATATGAAGCAAGTTGATAAGATGGAGATGGAGTCAAAATTGTTTGATCATATGATGGTGGAGGTGGATATGAAGGGGTTTTCTGATACTGATTTGGATGCATAGATTGGGGAGTGGCATAAGGTTGTGGATATGATGGTAGATTTTGATAATACAAAGAGGAGGCCCCTTGTTGATATGATGGAGCTGCTTGGTAATATGAAGTGGAGGAACCCTCCTGATATGATGGCTATTGTTGGGAGTAATACATATTGTATTGATAATTTTAAGCAGTGTATTGTTGGGAAGTAGATGAAGGTTGTTGTAGATTGGGTTGCTGATAGGGGATGTTTTCTTGTGGCTACGATAGAATAGCATAGGATAGTTGTTGGGATTTTGAAGGATTTTGGTAAGAATAACTATGGTTAGGATTGAATGTATTAGCCTATGCATAATAGGTGCTTTGGGGGTGATATAAGTATTGGGAAGCAAGGTTACTCATAATTTGTTGCCAGGTTTGTGTTGGGATTTGTGAGTGCTAAGGGGGTTGTTGGTAAGATGGTGGTTGTTGGTAAAGAGGCCAAGATGGAATTTGAGGTTACTGAGGGATCTACGATTTTTGATAGGATGTAAGTTGTTGTGATATTTTTTGTTGAGGAGGAGCTTGCAATTGATGGGGAGGCTATGATGGATTACCCTACGACCGATGCAGGGATGGTTGTTGTTGTTGTGACTAGATTTGGACATTATACTATGGAGGTTGTTGGTGAGGTGGTTGAGATGAGATGTGAATATGTTGTGGAGGTTGTGATGATGTTTATTGTGGTGGTTGTTGTGGAATTCCTTGCGGTTGACGCGAAGATAGGATATTACCCTAAGGTGGTTGTTGAGTTGTGAACATAGCTGGCAGTAAATTTGATGTAGGTGTAGATCCAGGAGGTGAAGGTAGCACAACAAAAGGATTTCCCTCAACATTCCTTAATAGTTGACCTGATTGATTGGGTGGAAGAGGTGGTATAGACGGTATGGGGGTTGAACCTTGCAGGATATTTAGGTTTAATGGATTGGGAGGACCTTGCAGCATACCAAGAGAAAAAGGATTTTTAGGATTAGGGCATTGGGGGTTGTTAGGATCGAGTGATGCTTCCATAACTGACATTGGAACTCGAGGAGGTGGTATAGGGGGTATTACTTGATAGAGCACAACATTACCAAACCTAGGTTGATACTAATTATCTTGTGGCAGACCTTCAAGGATGTATGATTTTCCTAGATTGTTCTATGAATTCTAAGGATCTTGAGACACTAGGGATGTGGTAGGTGTGATATTGATGTATTTTGATAAATCAAGTCCTGGTGGCAGTTTAACACCTTTCAGGAGTAGTGTGGCAAGGATTTTATCCCCACGCTCATTAAGGAGGTGATCTGTCATTTGGACATTGTTGGGGTTACTGAGGTATTCGTCAACTATGACCTTAGGTTGGTTGACCATGCTCTCATCAGTAGGAGGTGACGCAATGTGGGTTTCAGTATTGGATTATGATAAGCCACCATTGGTGTGTTAATTATCCCGAGGAATGTGAGGCTGAGCACCTTGAGACTATTTTTCCACCATGAGTTTCTTCACTTGTGATCGGGTAAGGGACATGAAAATGTAAAACTACCAAATAACTAAGATGACACTAATCTCTAATATGTAGTTAAAGGATGACCTAAATGATGATTAGAGAATTGACTGGATGAGATGATTGACTGATTGATTGATTGATTGGATGAGATGATTTGGATGAATAATTGGATTTGATTGGGGTTAATTGACTAGATTGGATGATTGAAAGGATTGGAAAATTGGTTGGATTGGATCAATGAGATCGACTCTAAACCAAGTCAATAGGTTTGACTAGATGACATTCAATGCTGATGATTAGATTAGACTACAAAAAAGATGATTATGATGACAAATCTACCTCAAGATGGAAGTAGATTGATTGGGTCATGGATGATTATTGACTTAGAATGGATGAAAATTCTAAGTTGGTCTGGATGATGATGATAAGGATCTGACACCTAAGCGAACTTGGATGAAAACCCCTACAACGAAGTGTAAGAGACTCTGATAGATGAAGTGATAATGAATATGCAACCTAGGGATGTTCTATGATAGACCCATCTGATTTGATTGAGATTTTGATGACTTATGAAAAATGCAGAAAGAATGAAATGATGATTATGGGTAGATAGATAATGATAATTTTTTTTTTATTAGGACAATAGACTTCAAAAATAATAGGCTTTCAGTGGCCCAAAATATTAACTCTCGATGATCAAATCAGACTACAAAAAAGATTAATTGACAAGGATGGACTTGCCTAAAGGATGACCTAGACTAGACCAAGATGTGGAATCACCCCTTTACATGGTAGGATCGCCTGTCCACAATGCAAATTTTCCTCTATGAGAAGAAAATTTGCTACTGAGGGCAAGGGCAGACTATGGTAAAGGACAAAAAACATAGCAAATAACAGAAAGAAAGGTTGGACTGACACAGACTAACAATGAGCATTGGTATCACACAAAGAAGATGCACTAGGCAGCATAGTCCTAGAATTAGTGATAATGACCATTTACAAACTTGATGTAGGCCTACCACCTTGGGTGGACAACCCAAGGTTAATACTCCATGATACCAGGGTGGTTCTCTAGATCACCCTTTCTCACGAAGGCGGATAGCTAGCGATTTAGTGGCATAGGGTCATCAACAGATGCCATGGACTCACCTTCATGCTCTCTCTCAGAGACTATTGTATTCCACCACAAGGATTTATATCTCAACCCAATGGAGTATGTGGTGAGTAACATTGAGGTATGATGTGAATCCCCTACACTACACCAAGTCGTAGCTAAAACATGGGTCTCTATCTAGGCTATATAGGCTATCTCGTGTATCCTCAATATATGCTAGGTACGTGAGGCACAACCATGAACACCAAACCCTCACAAGCATGGATCAGGAGCTCCAATGAGATACTAGAAACTTAGACCAACCCTGCATGTCTTATCTAGGTATCACCCTAGCTTCGATGCTTTGCTAAACATTACATGACTAGATTGGGTACGAATTTAGTTCTCCCCCCTTTATGTACCCCATCAGTAACACATGGTTGGAATCATCCCCCGAGTGATGAAATCCCAGGTAGGTCTCGATCAAGGAAGGAAATACTAGATGCTTTGTTTGGTCCCTAGGATTGCACATAGCATAAGGGGATAGCTTAGATTCACTAGCACTTCCTAGGTAGATTGGACTAGATTGGAACAAGCTGCAATTTATTGTCACCCAAGATCATCAAAAGGTGCAAGGGGAGTGGATATGTCAACAACTTGCTCCCAAGCACAACAAACAAAGTTAATTGACCCTTTAATTAAGCTACGTGTGCCTAAATTAGTGCAAAAAAAATAGACAGAGCTAAATAAAGTTTGGGACCACTCGTCCTACAACACACACATTAGTAGTTTTAACCTAATCTTGGAAAAATGAGGGTGAAAAAGCTACACAAATCGTTAGTTAAATGCCACAGATCACCAAAAAATAAGTTAGCTAGTCAATAGCCAAAACCAAAATCAAATTATAGCCAAAATTGAAAAAGTTAAGGTTCAAGATAACCATAGATTTGCCTTTGTGTGAGACAAATTCACCCTTGTTTGTGAGGTAGGTAATCCTATTCATGAGAGGGGTGAAGTCATGATCACCTATCGAATAGAATGGAATATGTGATCTCACCTCTGTAACTTCTTTAAATTTGCCACTATAATTAGCAATGCCACCCATTCCAATATCCATCCATGTATCTACCTCTTAACTTGATGATTTTAGTCAAAGGCTACAAGTTCACCCCTGTCTTGAAAAGTCGAATACAACTTCGCTTGTTATGAGAGTAGATTCACCCTTGTGTCGATCAAGTTCACCCCTCTAGGGGAAGACTCTCCCTTGCACGTAAAACAAGAACCTACAAAATTTGAACAATAAGCAAAAGTAAAGTAGACCCGTAACGTGGGTCCCATCAAGCGTGCTAGAAATGTGTGCAAAGTGAAATTACTACCCTAAAATGCAAAAAATTAACTAAAGTAATAGAGGAAATACACAAAACAATCACCTCAAGATTGGCCTAGTTTAATCTAAACAAAATACAAGAAATTATAATTTTTTACCTCGTTTAGATAGTGGTCTTGGTTGGCCCTTGAATTTCTTGATATGTGTGCTCCTTGGTGGAAAAATGGCTTAACACCTAATGCAAAATGAAGCTAAGATGATAATGGATGCAATCAAGGTTGTGGGTATTGTGAAGGATGTAAGATGAGAGCTCAAAGATGTTGCAACAATGGAGGATGTTTGATTTATTGAGTGTTAGAATGCTAAGTGTGGATAGTTGATTGCTAGATTGGATGGATACCAAATGAGAGAATTTCCACCATTCTTAAGGGAAGTGCCTCTAAAGGAATAAATGGTCAAGATTGAACCAAGGTGGACAAGGTCAAGGGCTAGGGTGAGTTGAGAATTCACAATCCCTCACATCTTGACATGTGGTAGGTGAGATGGCAAGGAGGAGATGATGTGGAGGTACTAAATAGTACCTTTGTATTGGAAAAGATCTCATAAAGGAGGTATTTGTCCACATGTGGGTGAGAGGACATGTGAGGAATTAAAAATTCCTCAAAAATTCACATGGGGATGAGAGAATTTTAAATTCTTCAAAATACATTGAAAGAATAAATGTGAATTAAAAATTCACATAAGGAAGGGGTTTCCTTCTCCAAAAGGAGAAAGCATTTAATAAGGTTGACTTAGGACACATTCCATAAATGTCATGGAGATTAGGTTGGCTTAAGCAGGTGATTAAGGTTTTGCAAATGCATGATTAGATGAATTAATGACAAATTAGAAGCAAGTGAGGGATTATGGAGGATGTGACCCTAATGATGATTAGGGGTGTACATATCCTAATCACAAATTGATTAAATTAATCTAGATTAAATAGGATTATGGAGGATGTGACATGGGGAGAGAGAAGAATTTGAATTAAAAATTGATTTCATTCATTTAGGTTAAAATGACCAAATTAATTAAATAGGGTTATTTATTTAATTTAGAGAAGAAAGGGGGGTAAGGAATTTAATTGATTTATTAAATATCTTAGGGTATATTAGGTTGCAGGGCAATATTAATCAAATAATAAATTATTTAATTAATGGTTTAAGGATGCAGGATAGAGGAATACGAAGGGTGAATTTGACCATGTGGGGGTGGTCAAATTCAGGTGTCTGCAAAATTGTTTTTCAAAAGTTGATTTATGAGATGGTCATTACTTGTGTTATGAGATGGGGGTGAGAAAGGTGAAGGGGTGTATGTGCTTGAGGTGCAAGTGAATGGAATACTTATAGGTGGTAATGTGGTAGGAGATATGATTTGTGATGCCACAAAGGTACTAGGGATGCTAGCAGAAATACCCAAGGAAGGAATCACATTACTAGTTGGTTGCATTGTTGTTGTGACTTGAGGGTTGGTATAGGTAGGAATAGAGGCAATTATTGTGGGAGGAGGAATTTGAATTCCTTCTTGGATTGTGACATTGCTTGTAGGTAAAGGATAAGTAGTGGTTGAGGTAAGATGTTTCCCAAGAATCTGAACTATGTTATGTGCAACCTCTATTCCATCAACACTTTCAATCATGTGATGCAAGATATCTATAAGAGGTATATCAGTGATTGAAATGTTGTCATTTTTCACTTGATGTTGTAAGTTTGCTTAATCTTCATGGATTTGAATTATGTTTTCTTGTGGAACACTAGAAACCAATGTTTCAACATTCATGGAACTACTTGCAGGCAAAGAGTTATTAAAGGTATGGTCCATACCTAGTACACTAGTGTCAATATTAGGAGTGAAAGAGCTAGACAACCCAAGATCCACAACGATTGTTCTATCACAAGATGACATGAGTATTGAACTTCATCTCACTATAGTATTAGAAATAGGACACCAAATACTCATACAAGGGCTACTAAATGCAAAATAAATGCAAATACAATATAAGCTAAGAACAATGAAATGACTAACAAAATTCTATAAATTGAAAGAAAAGGCTATAAACAGCAAACAAAAACTCATAAATAATGTTTTAAATTTTGGAAAATGCAGTGCAAAATCCTCACTAGGACTAAATCATCTAGAGGGGCGTATGAGTCCCAGTGAGCATTTAAAAAAAAATAGAAAATTTTAATTCATTTTTATGCTTTTTGTGTTGTATGTTTTGTAATCTAAGTGCAAATGCAATTTTTATATGATTTTCAATTATTTGAGATGAAAAAAATGCAACCTATATGCACTTTCACTAATGAAAAATTAGAAACCCTAGAATGTTAATTAACCTTGATGCAAACTCTAATGAAATGTTAATGCAAGCAAGATCTAGGATGATGCACTCCAAATTAGAGTAATGATGTTCTAAATGCAAATTCACCAAAATGAAGGGTGGAATTTTTGGGTGCTCTTCTCTATGGTAGGGAGATAGAACAACAAAACTCAAACACTCTAATTCAAGAACAAACCCTAGAGATCTCAACCTCAAGTATGCAAAGGAGAGAGAGATCTTGCAATAGGTTGTTCTATTGATTGATAATAAACTAATGAGGAGTTCACCACCAATCTAGGGCTTGTAAAGACATATGCAATGTAAATAAAAATGCTTAACCCTTATATGATGCAATTTCCCACTAAATGACCTAAAATTACATGAAAAACATAATAACAAGCTATAAGATGCAATGTGTGCACTTGGAAATTTGAAGAGCTCTAAATTATTGAAAACAATGACTTTAATGTTGACTGGGACTCATATGCCAGGATGGGTGAATCAGTTCCAAATCTAGGCTTCTATATAGGAATAGGAATCTAGCAAATTGGTGTCTGAATATGTAAAAACCTAAAAATTGACCTAAAATGGGACTCATATGACAGAACTAGTGTATCAGTCCAGTTAGGGTTTTTTGAAGTTTCAAATTCTAAATTTTGTCTTCAAGGTGTACTCTACACTTCTCAAATTATTTTTAGATCTGAAACCCTAATTTGCAACCTATAAAAGTCTTCCAAGGATCTCTAATGCAAGGTGACATCTTTAACAACTTTGGATAGTTTTACAACTTTCTCCAAACCTACTCCTTAATGTGCCTTCAATCTAAACCTACAAATCACACAATAAAGAGAGGGAAAATTTCAACTATTTTGTTAGTGGATAGGGGTTTGCCTTTTTCAAACCCTATTTTGGTAATCAAACCTTTAAATGAAATGAAATAGGAATGGATAATGATGAATGAACAAAAAGGGATGTTGGAACTCACCTAACCCTAGAAATAAGATGTTGCAAATATGCATGAGATGGCTCCAATGGATGTAAACCTTGACTCTTGCTTGAATGTGTTAGATCTTGAGTGAAATTCTAGCTTGAATCAAGAAATCCTACATCACAATTGTTAGCTCAAAGACAAACATGATGCATGAATACTTTGACATGATGCTTGATGATTGAATAATGCTCTAAAATGCTTGATAATTTTCCCTTGAAATCTCTTGAATGCTCTTGTAAACACTTGAATGCTCTCATGAACTCCAATTTTATATAAGAGTGTTCATTCAACTTCCTAGGTCACTTGATTGCTTGTTAGGTTAAAATGAGAGAAAGAACCTTGTATTTATACTTAATTATACAAAAATTCCCAAAATTACAATACTGCAAGCCAACCTTAGATCTAGGAGGACAAAATCCTACAAGAATTTGAGTTATTTTATTTTTGGACCACACGAGACTCATACGTTGAAGGTGCCATATGATTCCCATCAGGCATAATTTATGGGACCAAATTCAAAAATGCTTAGAAAGGTGTAAAATCAAGATTGAGACCCAAAATCCTAGGTGGGACTCATAGGCCCAAGGTGGCATATGAGTCTCAGACCACCAAATTTGGGCCACACAACTTTAAAACACATAAATTATGATTGAATGTTGCCTTGTGTCAGGATTATCCTTGAAAAGAGGCATTAAATCAAGCTTGTGGATGCAAAATAAGGCCAATTAAAGCATAAAGAATCCTAATTATTAATGACAACCCTCAAAAAGTGTGAAAGTGTGTTACAACACTTTACAACACCCTAAATAAGGTAGGATTAGGTTTAATTAGTTCACAAGGGCCAAAGACCTAATGTGAGAGTGTTAATCACATTACAACACTAAGTTAAGGAAAGATTATGCTCAATTTTACAAGGAGGGCCCAAACAAGTGTGAAAATGTCACCAATAACATTTTTTGACACTACAACATCAATTATATTAGTAAATACATTGGGAAATACATTTCAAAACCCTCTTCTGATCAATATTCATTTACATTGTGCCCATCCTTCACCTTTTCTCAAATACTTAGGGAAATAGATTTTGCTAAACCACTTCCTATTGAAATCAAAATAATGGCCAGCTTCAAAACTAGGAACAAAAAGGTATACTATTCAAGGATTTCTTTCAGATTCATATTGTTCTTTAACATTGGCCACAATATAGAGGATTGTACAAAATTTCATGCTAATAGCCCCAAAAGTTTCTATAGCTAGAGTGGAGGAGGATTCTTTAGCAAAATATGACTCAACCTCTGTTTTGACTCCTAATGGAGTTATAAACTATGAGGTTGTGACTATGATGAGAACTAAAAATGCACTTGTTTTACCCTTAGAGGATGAGGCTCCAATACATTTCACAAAAAACAAAGGATTTAGTAGAAGTGTCCTATGATCAAACTCCTATCAATCACAATAAGCAAGCTCCTAGTAAAATAGATAATTGCAAGTGTTCAATGACTCTCTACTCATATAATAAGGTGGGGATGTAGGGTTCAAAAGCATAATATTTTTTTGGTTTGCTTATTGACAAAATCAATTAGAATTATAATTGCAAAATTCACTTATGTACCCTTATTTCGAGGGTATGTACATGTTATTAGTTCATACCATGGAACCATAATCTAGATAGTAGGTTTTAACTAGTGACCAAAATTTTGTATTTCAAAATTTTATATTTCAACAAATCAAAATTTGAGATTTCGCTTGCCTAAACTTCTTTTGATATATCTATTATATAGATCTCACTAAAATTTTAATTGTTTACAATGAAAATTTAATTATGTATGATTTTGATTTGGATTGATATTAGTATATGTAGGCTGATTTCAAAACAATAGAAGGCTTGACTATTTAGATTTTTAAAAAGTATCATTTTCCCGATTTACACAAGGAAAGCTCCTTATTTGATTTTTTTTTTCCTTCATAGGATTTACAATGTTTTCAACGCTAGAGAAGGTTGGGAAGTGATGTAGTGTTTGAGAGTTGTTGACAACTCTCATTATACAACCACAATTAGCTTATTTTCTAACTGCAAAGCAACATTAGGCTCAACATGTTATGTAAAGAATAATGTATAGGAAATACAAAGCATGAAATAATGGACACATGACAGGTCTAAAGCTGCATGAATTTAACCGAACTCTTAAATTTAGAACATAAATAAGTCATTTCTATGAGACTTGGCATTTTTATTTAGAAATTAGTTTTAAATCTAGTAGTTAGTTTGGAAACAATGATATTTTCCTTTTCTTTGCCTTCTAACTATGTTAAATGGTTATTGGAAATCAATAATAATTTTTTATTTTTATATGGTGCTTTAGAATAGAGGGATTGGATGAAGAAAAACCCTTGCACCTAGGTTACACCTTTTTGAACAATATTATGTATGATATTGGAATTCATGAATCACTCTACACCTTTCATAGCTTGTATATCAGATGTTAGCTTGTTTTGGATAGATTTTTCCAATCATATGTTTTCATATAAGAGTTTTTGGGTTGTTGTAGGTCTCATAAATGTAATACCTTAGGGAAGGAAATGTAGCATTGTTGCTGCTATATCCATTGTTTTTGTAAGTTTGTTGACTACATTATTAGACATGCATAAACATTATACATTAGCAGGAGAATTATTGATCAAACTAGCTTCTTGTTAAAGCTATCAATTGTTATCGTGTTCTAGATTTGCATGCCTCTCAATTATAGGAATAAATGAAAAATGCTCAAATTTGAGTTCATGTTTTATTCTATATTTTTGAAAAAAAATTAGATTACTTTTGGATTTTATGTTATACCCTAGTTGGTGAATAATTTTAGAATATAAGCAAACTAATTTCTCCTCTTTGCATGCATGTGGTGGAGAAAACTAGGAAAAGTAAACTTAAGTTCATTTTTTATCTTGCATAGAATAGGTGTACATAGGAAGTGAATAAAACTAGTTTGCATTTTTTGCATGAGAAGTTGCAATTGTAATTCAAATAGATTACAATAGATAGTTAAGTTATTATGATGTTCTATCTATGTATAGATCAGGGATTAGTTTAAGTTTTAGTTTTGTTTTCTTTTGTTTATCTAATGTTTGAATAAACCAAAGAACTATATATAATGAGGTAGATGTAATTGATTTATTCACATAATATAAAATCATTAGGTGCAATAGTGTATTTATAGTTAAATATTGTCTCCTCTTCCCACCCTTCAAAGCAGTATCAGAGGAAGGTTTATTAGTTGTGTTTGTAGATCACATGTAGAGCCATATCATTGCATAAGATTGTCATGTTTGAAAATATTAGCCAGATCTAAAGGAGCCAAGATTTGGTTGAATGAAGATGTCATTAGCAAGATAAAAGGTTTGCAGTTCTATTTTTTATGAACCTATTAAAATTTTATGTTAAAGTTGCTTGGGTTTTCTTTTGTGGCACTAATCACTGTTTTCCAGAGATTAAGATAGAGCACACAGATATAAAAAGGATCTATTATATGAATTTTTTTGTAGTTGTTGCAAGGTAGATGCAATTTTTTTATTTTTCTTTGCAGATATTAACCACCATTAAAGATTGGAGGAGGTACAGACTAGCGAATCACTTGAAGTTGCAATTTTCAAGAAATTTGCAAGAAAATATTAAAGGAAGTCATCACTAATAAAAGAAGTAGATTTGTATGCTAAAAGTTGGATACAAGGAGAAAGTTTCCATTTAAATTGATATTTGTTTAAGGAATCCATTATTTATATATATATTTTTTAAGCCGCTTGGCGGTTTAGAATTTTGTAGGAGAAGAAGAGACCATTGTGTGAACTAAGGAGAGATCAATGCTCTTTTTCAATATTTGTCTCTTTCAAAAGAAGAGTGTCACAATAATCTTAGTAGAAAGGGATAGCGCTTGGACAATAGTTGTCAAAGATCTGTGATTTCCATCGAAACTAATTGGAGTTACAAATTGTGGCAAGTATAGAGATTGTTGTTCTTGTTGTTGAATTTAATGACAATAAAATAAACAAAAGAAAAATTGCAGAAAATAAAATTAATGAACAATAACACAGACAAACAAGAACATAGGATATTTATAGTGGTTCATCTTATAGACTACATCCACTTTCAACAAGGGAATCTACTTTTATTAATTCTCAATACAATACATATTCAAGTAGTAGTAGCTTTTATAATTTGGTCTCATCTCCAAAATGGAAAAGTCCACCAAAATAGTAAACTTCTAAATTAGCATTTGAATAAATGCCAAAAAGAAGTCAGTTACAAAAAAGGAATTTTCTTTGAGTGTGAGAGAAGCTATCATTATAATTAGAATATTTGGGCTTCACCGAACCCAACAATCTCCCACTTGAAGACCAAACCCTAACAATATAATGTTGTAAACATGTGTGAAGTGGCTCCAATGGATGTAGATCTGGAATCTTACATGAATTTTGTAGATCTTGAATTGAATACTAGCTTGAATCATGAAACCCTACATCACAATTGTTGGGTATGTGCAGGATCATGATGAGCCAAAAAGTGGCAATATGATGGGTATGTGGCTGACGACTATTTTTTGACTCAAAATTCACGAAATGAAAAGGGTTTTTAAAGGAGATTCTAAGATTTCCACTGATATAAATTATGATTTACTTTGAATTTAATAAATAATTATTATTCATTTTCTATTCAAATTACGACTAAAGCCTTGATTGATAGGCTGAATGAAAAACATCTATAGCTTTCAAATGGTATCACATTTTTTGAATCCTAAACATGCATCACATTTTATGCTTTGCATAATATAGGATTAAAAAAGAAAAAAATAATTTCATGAAGTTTTGACCAAGTTAAGGTGGTCAGACATACAATTTTTTATATTTTTTAAAATGTTGTAATAAAAAGTTCATAATTAATTATTTACTTGGAAAAAAATACAAAAAAATATTCATCACATTGGGGCATGAGTCCTCTACTTATATCTAAAATATTATAAAAATTTATTATCATTTTATTATGGTTAGGGTGGTCAAATAGACACCTATTTCTTACTTTTTCCCTGAAATTTAAGTTCCACTGCATTGAAATTTCAAATTTTCACCAAATAGATTCTTTTTTTTAAATAAACCTTGTAGTTTAGAAACTACATTCAATTTGCTACAAATTCTATTCTTACATATTTTTGAGATAATATAGATAACTTATTCAAATTTTTACATCAAGTTGCCTAAGTCTAATTTTTCTGAATTTTTTGCCACTTAAGGGCTTGATTTTTCCATGATGATCCTACACATACCTTGTTAGATCAAAAACAAACACGATGCATAATTACTTTGGCATGATCATGCTTGATGCTTGAATAATGCTCTAAAACACTTGATAATCAGCTCTTGAAGACTCTTGAATTCTCTTGTAAACTCTTGAATGTTCGTGTGAACTCCAATTTTCTATAATGAATGATCTCATGAAAGTCTTGGGTGAAAATGAGTGAAATAACCTTCTATTTATACTTATTTATGCCAAATTTTCTAAAATCACAACACAATAAGCCAACATCAAATCTAGAATAATTAAATCCCACCAAAAATTTGAATTAAATTTCATTTGGGGGCGCATGAGACTCATATGCCAAAAGTGGCGTATGAGTCCCATTAGGCATAAATATGGGACACATTTTCAAAAATGCTTAGAAAGGTGTGAAATCCATATTAGGACCCAGAACCCTAGCTAGGACTCATACACACAAGGTGGCATATGAGTCCCAAATCACTAAATATGGGTCACACAACCTAAAAACATTTGAATTATGATTGGATGTTGATTTATGTCAGGATTATCATAAAAAAGATACATTAATTAAGGCTTGTGGATACAACATAAGATCTTGATTAAGAGATAAAGAAGCTCAATTATTTATGAAAACCCTAGGAAAGAGTGAAAGTGTGTTACTACACTTTACAATGCAAAAATAAGGTACAATTAAGCTCATTTAGTTCACAAGGACCCAAGACCTAATGTGAATGTGTTAAACACATTACAACACTAAATCAAGGAAATAGTTATACTCAATTCAACAAGGAGGACACAAACAAGTGTGAAAATGTTATTGAAAACATTTTTTGACACTACAAAATAAAAAATTGATTTTGATATATATACACAAGTTAGGTTGTATGACACACATGTATGTCCAAATTATAGTTACAATGAATTTAAAAATTAATTAAAAAATAATAATGCAACAAAAAATTATGAAAAAATATCCTTTTCCTAGATATTGATGTTGAGAATCTATATTTCAAAAATTAGAATTTCATCCTTTATAGAAAAAATGTTATGTTGTATGATGCAAACGTTATTTTTTGAAAATGTTGTTTTATGATTAAAACCAATTATTAAAGGAGATGTTGAAAGATTCATGATTTATTTCAAAAAAATTGAAAAAAAAATATTTAGAATTGACACATAAATTGCCACAAATCACTAGTTCATATTATCTTCAAATTCTTAACAGTTTAGCTGCTATAGATCCCAAAAGATGAAGATTCAATTAAAAATATTGATGTAGATGTTGTTAGAGTAATAAATTGATCACCTAATTAATTAATTAATTGGGTCACTTTATTACACTTAAGCTAAACTTAGGAGTGCTTTTATTTCATTATTTTCTTTTATTATTTAGGTACTTTTATGCATGATTAAAGCTTCTAATATTAGAACATGTTATATCATTCATTCCTATGAGGACACTTGTCATGTTCTAATATAACCTTAATCTAGGGTTAACTTTCATCCTTTTCATAAAGATTGATTCATTGTAATTTTATTTTCATTCTCTATGGAAACATATTCAATGTGGCAATTGTTCACATAATGCAAATTGGTGTTTTCATTAGATCTGAGTTGTTAGGCAATCATATCTTGCTTATTTATTCATAGTTTGATAGGTTTATCATTGCAGGTGATTCATAGAGTTGTGGGAGTGCATACATATACTTTAATATGGTATCAAAGCACCAGATCTGTAGCTGCCATGTTCCCTTTTTTTGAAGAAATCAATTTATGCATTAATATTCATGATTCGTGGTCAAATTTTGAGCATTCCATTGAATGCAAAGCTATCGAAACAGTCAGGTTTCCCTATCATTCCATTGAAAAAGGCCTCCACTTGTCAGATCTGTGAGGGTTTGAAGTTTATGGGGGTTTTCAGATCTAGCGTGTACTTCCAATTTTGGAGCGTTTTGAGCCCAAATAGACCTCACATCACATTCAAAGTGCCCAAAACCCCCAAAATTGACTGTCAAATTGTCAAAATCGGACACAGTGACTTCAAGAGGCAATTTTTTTAAAATTTATGGGTCGTACGACTTGGTATGACACACAATCCAAGAAAAAAATTAAAAAACAGTGTTAATGGGTGCCACTATCAACAAACTACTAGCAGTTAACTGCTAGTGGTTAATACTAATGGTTAATGCTAGTGGCTAGTTTAACCGCTAGGTTTTCCCCCAAACCCTTTTGGGGTAGTTTTGGTATTTTGGCCATAACTTTTGTGTTCAAACTTGGATTTTTGAAAACAAAATATCACAGGAAAGCTAGTTCCATGCCTGATCTAGTGGTGTAGGTTTTTTTTTTCTAGTTTTTCTGTTATGTTGCATTTTTTCTAGTCAAAGTCAGATCATCATTTTCGCACTTTTGGGGGCATATCTTTTGCATACGATCTCCACTTTTTTGAAAAAAAAAAAGGTGTTGGAAAGCTCTTCTAGTGCTATATACAATGATCAAACTTATTTTCCCAAAATTTTCCCCAAGTACATTTTATTCAACTTTTGGTGTTTACACAATTTGCTTAATTACTTGGATGTTTTGGCACTTGGGAATGCTCTGTTTGTGTCATTTGGCTCTATTTCACATGTTTTTCATGCAGTAAAGTTAGTTTTCTTAGTTTTTTTCATTTGAAGAGTTATCATAGGTTTTTGTACTCACCCTCCAATTGTAATCTTGGAACGAGATAATTATGAATCATGGGCAAAGGGCATACTTACACATTGTAGGTGGCTTAATATTTTTCCTCATTTATATGACCTCATACTTGAACCAAGCACAACAAGGAGAAAAATAGCTTGGGATATCATTAGAGATCATTTAGTAGGACTTATAAGTTCTAGTGTTGATTTTGACACTATGTGTGCTATATCAAACATTGATTGTCCCCACACACTTTGGACTCATCTTTGGGAGATCCATGGAAACCCCAATCTCTCTCCATACCTAGAGGATCCTGCTTCAAATTATCTCTTACCCATGGCTACTACAGATTGTATAACCATAGATGATGGTACATTAGAGGACCTAGAGTATCTAGTAGGTCTTCCATGTTCCAATAAATTAGAGGCTTGTCTCCTAGTTCCTACACTTCAAACTGAGATTACACTTGCATCATCCATTATTCCTGATGACATCAATATCACCACATTGCCCCTATGGATTCTGTTTAGCATCATGACCATCTTGGTCATTCATTTTTTGCTACATTATGGGATTCTTATCTTGTAGACACATCATTGTTTGTTGAGTCTCACATGACAAATATTTAGTATTATATTGAGGGCATACATCTCCTCTATCTTGACAATTAGATTATCATTGTATTCCCACTGTTATTAGTACATTCAAAGGTTGTATTTTAGGAGTCTTCACATCAGTTTGGATTTGGCATCATGTATTTCAGTTCAGACACAAAGATTGTCCAACATATTATCATGGCACACATTTCGAGACATATTGGTTCATCACTCTCCATAGGGTTTATTTGACATCATCCTTTGGATCCATTTCTTCCCAAGGGGAGGAATGTTATTTTTCACTTCAGGATCTCTTTCTAGATTCTAATTCAAGCATCCACCATTGCAATAAGAGTTTCTTCATTGTGGGGGGCCTTCTAGTCTCTTACTATCTCTCCTATGGAGACCATTGTATATGTAATTTGTATAGAAGTTGTCTTTGGGGGGTATCATGTAATCCACCTTCTATCCTTCTTCTATTAGTGCAAATTACATTCTTTTCTTTTCTCTCTTTTGGAGGGGATTTTTATTCCCATGAGTTTTTCTCCCTTTCTCCTCTTTTATGATAGATTGGCTTGTTGTACATGGGTACCTCATATGTCATTAGGGCAGGACCTATTCATGCATCCATTCGTGTATTTTTTTATCATAGTTTAGTTTCTCTCTAGTTCCTCTTAAGGGGGGTGCTAGAGCAATAAAGTCATCACCTAATTAATTAATTGGCCCACTTTATGCTTTATTACACTTAAGCTAAACTTAGGAGTGCTTTTATTTCATTATTTGCTTTTATTATTTAGGTGATTTTTTGCATGATTAAAGCTTCTAATATTACATGTCTCATTCATTCATATGGGGACACTTGTCATGTTCTAATCTAACCTTAATCTAGGGTTAACTTTCATCCTCTTCATAAGGATTGATTCATTGTAATTGTATTTTCATTCTCTACGGCAACATATTCAATGCGATAGTTGTTCACATAATACAAATTGGTGCTTTCATCAAATCTGAGTTGTCGGGAAATCATATCTTGCTTATTTCTTCATAGTGTGATAGGTTTATCATTACTAGTTATTCATGGAGCTATGGGAGTACATACATCTACTCTAACATGGTACCATGTAATCCACCTTCTATCCTTCTTCTATTAGTGCATTACATTCTTTTCTTTTCTCTCTTCTGGAGGGGAGTTTTATTCCTATGAGGTTTTCTCCCTTTGTCCTCTTTTATGAGAGATTAGATTATGGTACATGGGTACCTAATTTATTGTTAGGGCGAGAATTATTCATGCATCCATTCATGTATTTCTTTAACATAGCTTAGTTTCTCCCTAGTTCATCTTAAGGGTTGGTGGTAGAGTAATAAAGTCATCACCTAATTAATTAATTAATCATTAATTAATTGGTTCACTTTATGTTTTATTACACTTAAGGTAAACTTAGGAGTGCTTTTATTTCATTATTTGCTTTTATTATTTAGGTTTTTTTTTGCATGATTAAAGCTTCTAATATTAGAACATGTCTCATTCATTCCTATGAGGACACTTCTCATGTTCTAATCTAACCCTAATCTAGGGTTAGATTTCATCCTTTTCATAAGGATTGATTCATTGTAATTGTATTTTCATTCTCTAGAGCAACATATTCAATGTGACAGTTGTTCACATGATGCAAATTGGTGTTTTCATCAGATCTGAGTTGTTGGGAAATCATATCTTGCTTATTTCTTCATAGTGTGATATTTTTATTATTGTAGGTGATTCATGGAGCTGTGGGAGTACATACATCTACTCTAACAAATGTCCATCTTGGGGAAAAAGTGAGATAGAGTATTTTGATTTCGTCCTTTCATGACATAGCTTTATTTGAAAACATATGAATTGGCATAGGGCTTTCCAAATAAGCTCTCATTCTTAGCATTTATCATTTGATGCTTTAAATTAATTGCTCATAGTTGTGGTGTTTACCAATTTCTTTAAAGTGGGGGAATACATGAGCATTATTCTTTTACATTTCATTACAACTCATGTTTCATTATGTGGTCTTCTTACTTCATGTAATGCATCTTTCACTTTGTGGTGGCATTAGGTGTGATGTCCTTCAAGAGTTTGATCTCTCTTAGCATATTATATTCCTCTTAGTGGCTTGATGTGATGCGCTACATCCCCTAATTTTTTAATCTTCCATTCTTCGATTGGTCCTCTCTTGGAGACAGTAGGCACAATGTTCCCTAAGTTGAGACCTTACATGAATTAAGAATTTAAACTCCTTTGAATGTACCTTACACTAATTTTGCATTTACAATAAGAGTTATATGGTCATGGGCGGGTTCATGAAGTTGGGTCACACTCTTGTGGCTACTTTCTAAAAAAAAATTGAAATATCATAACGCAAGTGAGTTATAATGCACTCATGTTATTTCATGTTAAAAGAAGAAAAAAAAGTGAAATTAGTCATTTCATTTCAACTGTTGTTTTTCCCTTCTCGCAGCCAAAACCCCCATCTTTCACACTCGTGTTATAGGAGGAGGCTTTGTGCAAAAATATTGAGTAACAGTTGATATTTCTTTGCAAGGATGGCACCACGATGATGAAGAGGTGGGAGAGGTAAGTATTGTTTGCTATTTATTTTGAATTTCTTAGTTTTAGATTGATTTTGTTAGTTTCAGGTTATATTTGATATATATGTTTTAAAATTTGTAGGAGATGCAAATGATCTTGCAAATCCTCAAAATCCTCAACAACAAGAGCAACCAAATCCTCAAGAAAAAAATACTCAACAAGAAAATCAACCTCAACAACAATCGTCTCCACCAATCACTCATCCCTCTCCTGGCACTCAACAAAATTTGATGAATGAAATTGAGAACAAAAAAATAAAATTGAGGATTTTATCAGAAGGTTAAGTGATCCAACTGGTTCAACCACAAAAAGAATGACCCTAGCAAATTCATTGAAAGATATGTTAAAAAATGTAGATTCAATTAGCAAACAAATAACTAGATGGAAAGATAGGAGGCAGGTGGCTAGGGCATATTATGCAGATAAACTATCATATAAACAAGTAAAGGATTTAAAAATTACAAAAGGTGACTTGTGTTCATTATTCACTAACCCTAAAAAAAATCAAAATATTACCCTCAATCCAAAGAGGTTCCCCATTCATTGGTGCCACCACCAACATATTAGGTAGTATTTTTATGATAGGTGGTACTTGGTCTTTGATTACCCACCATACACAAATTTTGAAGTCCCCCAATATTTTCTTAGGAAACTATATATTGAGTTCATATTGAACAAATTCCCAAACTATTTTGATATGAGGGACTTCTAGGGGAAAGGTGGGGGTCAGCTCAGGATAGGCTTAGTGCACAGTCAAATCCTACGTGGAAAGGGAGACGAGCTCTTGCAAGGCTACCTCGTGAGCACATTGTCATGCCTGTCATCATGAATGAGAGTGCCAACATAGAGACATTGCAAGTGATCAACACTTTGACACATAGTGCCATCCATCATAGTAGCCCTATTCTACAACACCATCCAGGGGAGTCTTCGAGTAGTGGCTTTCAAACCCATGTGTGTCAATCTTGTGGGGTGACTTCTTCATATGACCCCACCGGCACTCAGGAGGCTGCTATGTAGGATTTGTATGCAACTACAAAGATGGAGATGATAGATGACATTTTGCATGATGTGTATGGCATTGATACTCAAGTAAAAGTTAACATGTTCATTGAATTTAATTTATTACATTTCGATTTTAAAATGAAAGATTAACTAATTTAGTTTTATGATTTCAATAAAATTGTAAGGTCACAGTGTCAAGACTAGATATGTCATCCCTCCACCTAATTATTTTTGTAGTACACCTATCGGTGGGGTATGTAACTAGTAAACAATTATAAATTTATTACATGTTTATAGTGCATTGTTTTACGAATGGTATTTTAATATGTGATTTTGGATGTTGAAGAGGGAAATATTGAGTTTTTGAGGGAAAACCTCCTAGTCCTAGTGGATTTACTCAAACCTACATGGAGGTAATATAATAAAGAGTTTAACTAATGAACTTAATAGATTTGTGTAGTTTATATTCATAGCATTGGTTATGTTGCATTACACATCATTCAAACTCAAAGAATTACTTTACATTCCATAACTAATAACTAGATGTTATAGATGACAAAACTTCAACTACAATATAGTTTTTTAGAAAGTCAACATAAGCGGTGTAATGCAATTACTTCACATGGAGGCATGTTCTTGCAAAGTTCCACCTGCATGACAAACTATGGATGCTTGGAAAAAATCTATGAAACCATATAATAGTAAGAAATAGCATAAACAAGGTATTTATTAGTTTGAAAAAATGACTTGAAGAAATGTGTTCTAATGGTGATGGAACTCCATTCCATCACCACATGAGACCACATTTCTTCGAGGCATTTTGATGTAGAGTGGCACCTAGGAAGTAACTTCTTGACACACTTATTCAACTATACCCTTCAACAAGGTAACTTAATAATCTAACTTGACCTTTACATTCAGATATGTCTACAGGACTTGGGGATGCATTGAGCACTCTCCACATGACACAACATGATCAGAAAAATTGACTTTGCACTCAGAACCTTTCATCTTTCCATCGCTTCCACACAAGCCTATGCATTTCTTCTAGCATTAGCCAATAGGACAATCATTATAAAATATGATTAAAGGAAATAACCAGAAAAAGAATCTAGATTTTAGGAACATAACATGAACTCCTACAAGTTCACAAAAGCATAAAATGAAACACTCAAAACAGATGTCTCAAGAGACTAATTTTGAAGCCACCAAAAAGGCTTAATTAGGCCTGTATAAGGAAGACAACAACCTACCAAGGCACACCCCAACACCCCTGATGCCTTAAATAGACTCTAATAGGTTCTATAAGACCCCTTTCACATGTTTCACCCATTCTATTTGCTCAAATACTCAAAAAATAACAAGTAATGCATTCACATTATCACATTTTGGATTGTTACAAAATAAAAACAAGTCTAGGGCATCACATAACTTTCACAACTCTCCATTTTTTTCTCTAAAAAAAATTGCAACATGAAGAACACATCTAATCCCACCATTTCACCATGAATCAGATTTTTCCCATGGTGGAATGGGAAATTATAAGCATTTTTGTCACCAAACCCTAGTTTTTGAGGGTTTCAGACCACTTCTAAAAAAATGGCAATAACTTCCTCTGTACTCAATTAAATTGGACCAAACCACCACCAAAAGGAAGCTAGTTCATCCCTCTATCTTTCTATGTCAATATTCAGCTTGTACAGAGAGATTCTCATTTGTACCACATGAGTTAGCAACAAATAACACAAAAAAAATAGAGAAAAACAAAGTCTTTTCTTATTTTGGGCTTCTAAAACCATCAACAACCTCTGCCTCGACCAAGAGAGGCTTTAGAAACTTGACCACATCATCTCCAATGGACCTTAACTATTTTTTGAATGAGTGAGTTGTTGGTTAAGGTGTTTACAACTTTAATGATGAGATTACAACAAATTGCATTATGACAACATTTCAACTTTGAAGCAATTTTGCAATTCGTAATACCTATGACCTCAAAAACCACTGAAATGACCTTGAAACAGCCTTATTACATCATTGAAACTCCAATATTAAAAATTTATATACAAATTCAAGTATTTTCCTTCAAAGGCTACAAAGACAACATTTAGTGCAAGATTGCAATATTTCACATTTTGACTCCAAAACTTAAAAACTCAACATAAAACATACTTAATGGTCTTGTTAGACCTTATTCAAGATGAAAAATACTCAAAAGACTCATTCTAACCAATTGAACAACCTACATTTCATCAAATGTTCAAAAATGGAGGATGAGGTGTAGGTGCTCCTGCACCACATTTCTTCAAACTGCTCACCACCTTTTCTATGATACCACATTTTTCATACATGTGCACTAAAGTATTTTATCAAACTAATCACTTCCTTGCTACTATGGTAATAGCCTAAAATAGGTGCTTTCCAACAAACTATATGGATGCTTGGAAAAATATCTATCAAGGCATAATAGTAAGTGCAATAATATCATAGAGAAGGCAATGAACTTTTTGAAAAAATGCCTTAAAGAAATGCGGTCTTATGGTGATGGAATGCCATGATGCACATTTGTTTGTAATGGAATTCCATCACCACAAGACCCCATTTCTTTTGAGGCATTTTTTCAAATAGTTCAGTTCCTTCTCTAGTCTGCCATATTAGCTATCGTACATGTCTATGAAAGCATTTAATCAAACGGTTCAGTAGCTTATTGCTATGGGTAAAATCATAAAAACACATCCTTTAGAATAATATATGGATAGGGAAAATAGTAAGCATGATAATCAGAAATATATAGTTTAATAAGTACTCAAAAAAAAACTCATTAGATCTCATACATTATAAGTCATGACGTGGATTTCTATTGTAACTTTTGTGATTAAATAATTTGTTGTTTTATTTTTAGATGTTGGTGACAAAAACACCTCCAAATGTAATGAGAGCTATGGATATCAATGTTTCATCCGCTATACAATCCTCGATGGCTTTGATAGGGGAGGCATGAGGCAAATTAGTAAATTTCAATTTACATTTGTTGTTATAGATGTTAGTTCTAGTGAAAAATCAAACCATTATTGATTCGTAGTTTAATTTCTATTTGAATGGTTTATACAAGGCTTGAGCACACTTCAACATCATTGTTCAAATATTTCCCTTGTGCAGAGTGATTTTGATATGGCCATAAGTGATTATTTTGTTAAATATATCATTTTTTTTATAATGTAATTTCTATATATTAATTTCTTTACTTCTTATTGTAACAATTAAAAATTCACCAAGAACATAATAGTAGGAGTAGCGGGAGAAATCCTCGAGCACAACATAAATGAGTTATGGAATTATCACCATCAGATCAACAAACAAAGGGAAATAATTTATTTCCAGAGCATGGAGAGAAATGAATTCTGGTTCCAAAGCCCTTTGTTGTATGACTACATGACAATTTTGTATATATTTTGTATTGGATATATTTGAAATTGTATGCCTATATGGCATTCTCATAAGCCTATATGGCTATTTTGTACTTATATTTTATACTTATATTGACATCTATTGATGTATGCGTACATGGATATTTGGTTAATACAATTTTTTTTATCAATGGTATCCATATTTGCATTATAAATTCATGGTTCAATAGATATGAGTTACATGTATTCAAGTGTATACTTTACAACTTATGTGTATACTTTGCAACTTATGTGTTTTCATGCATATACCTTGTATTTGTGCAACTTACGTGTATACTTTTCAACTTACGTGTTTTCATGCATATACCTTGTATTTGTGCATCTACTTTGTATTAAGTTGTGTATACTATGTATTCATGTGTATACTTCAAGGCTTAAGTGTTTGTGACTACTTGTACTTCCCTTATTCACACATACATGCTTGAATTATTCATGTGTATACTTATTAATTGGTTAGTCTTAGCATTGATTATTGTTGTCCATGGTTTTTCTTGAATAAATTAATTTATTGGTAGTAAACAACTTTATGTAAAAGAAAAAAACACATTTTCAATTGGAATTCCATGAAATGATTGATAAAAAGATTCCAATATATTTAATCCTTTGATTGTAAGAACTCAATTAATCAAAGGATACATAATCTTCATGTAACACTTGCAAAACATAATATTTAGAGTAGATATAGTAGTCAACTTTTTGACACATTATCTATGTTACCGGGCTCTTCTATTTTAGCCCTAGTTTTGGTCTTGGTTTACTCAAGTGGTGTGGGTCCTTGTTCAATTCACCTATGGGTTCAACCAGGTTCCTTCATTTTTTGTATTGTTTCACCCAGGTAGAACCCACACAGAACCCAAGCAAACCAAGATAGAACCTGTGTGCCTAGGCATGCAAAAAAGTGTTTTTTTGAACATTGTTTTGATGTTTTATGGAGTTTGACTTTGACCCACACCCAAGGGAATCCTAAAAGTGGCGTCTACATCACTTCAAACACCTTAACTATCTCATTCTTATTCATTTGTTTTGAAAAAAAAAAAAAAATCATTCCAAGAGGCTTAGCTTTCATTTTTGCTTGCTAGATTGAAAGTGGATTGTGACACAACTTTCTTATTTCAAAAATTGTTCTACATGATTGAACTAAGAATTTATCACACATCTATAGAGAAAAAAAGGAATACTACAAACTAAAACACATTACACTTCTATTCTCATTGGCTTGATGTACTCTCCAACATCTCTTCTCTCATGTGAAGAGTTAGAACTGCTTGGCCATGCCTTTGCATCATTCAAGATTTTTTGCTCTTTTCAACATTGTCAAAAGCATGGCTACATATAGATTAGGAAAAATACTTTTCCTTTTAGATTACCAATGCATGGAAGTTTCAAAAAGATCCTTGATATTACAAAAATATATGTGTTTATACACTTCAATTGTGCAGTCACCCTTTGGTTCTTTGAAAGAAAAATCTATCTATGCCATTGTTACAATGCACAGGTAAACCAGATTTTGTATTGTGGAGCTATATTAAGCTACCACTCTCAAGATCAATGTAACAATGATACAAAATAATGTTTGAGACTACAAGAAGACATCAAAATGGCTAGTGTACTAAAGAAATTCTTATGATTTATGAATAATGCTAATAACTCTACTCAGTTGGCTTTTGTAATCAAAATCATACAAATTGAACCCTAGCATCAATAGACTCGATATATCAGGCTACCACAATTCAAGTTTCAACGATGAATATTTATCATGCATGTTTTAAATGAAATTCAAGTTTATTATGGTTTTGTTGTTTATATGATGTTATGTGATATTCTAATCCTAATTCATGCTTCTAGGCTACATATATATATATATATATATAGTTTTTACATGTTTTTTGTACCAATGAACCCAAAATGAACCAAACCCACCTCCAAAAAATTTGGCTGAACAAATGAATCAAACCCCTAAACCCGAACCTAAACCTCAAAACCTATTCCAACACTCTTCATCTTTCCTACACAAACTTAATTGACCACTAAATTATCCTGCCTCTTGACTTTACCCACTTTTACTCCCTCAAACCTCTCTTCTTCATTCAAAACCCTTGTTTTCCCAACTAGGGCATCATTCCATAACATACTTTTGACCTCCCTTGTCCTTGTAGGCCTTATGAACACATCAAACTCCACAAGCTCACCCTATTTCCAAACCTATTCTAACTTATTTTCAAGCAATTTCTTCTTTTCACCTCTTCTAGCCTTGCTTTTAAGGGGCCTCAATTCTGAATTTTCAACAAAGGAAACATTAGTAATATCTTCCAATGCCTTTACCAATGCTATTTTCTTATTCTTACTCCCTATCCTACTTACATCAGGCCCATATCATTGAGACAACCTAAACAACATGTGGAATGGCCTATTTCAACATATTACACTCAAACTCTTAAGGGATCGATCTAGTTGAACATAGCTCAAAGTGATTCTATGTGTTTGGGTATGAAATAGGGGCATACTTAGTATAAACATACCTATTCATACATGTTGGAATAGTTTATTTGGACACACGAGTTGTAGAATGAAAGTTGCACCACTTTGTAACTTTCCACTACTTGCATGACACTTTTCCCATCAACTGAAAACTGAACACCACAGGAAAACCACTCTGAGATAACAAAAACTAAGAGAGGTTATTCTAGAGGGGCCCAATTTGATTCCATAGGATTAAATAAGAAGTTTCTAAGCATCATGATATCTGAGTAACAACATGGTAAAATTTGTAGCCATTTTGCACTTTGGACCCTTAAGGGATCGATCCAGTTGAATGTAGCTCAGAGTGATTCCGTGTGTTTGAGTGCAAAAGAGGACTATTCCTAGTGTAAACATACCTTTTCAGATGTGTTAGAGCAATCCATTTGGTCACACGAGTTGCAAAATAAAATTTGCACCACTTTAAAACTTTCCATTGCTTGCATTTGACACTTTTTCCATCAACTTAAAACTAGACACCACTAGAAAACCACTCTGAGATAAAAAAAAAATTGAAGTTATTATAGAGGGGTCCAATGTGATCCTATAGGATCAGATAAGAATTTTCTAAGCATCACAGTATCCGAGTAACAATATGCTAAAATTTGCAGCCATTTTGCACTTTGGACCCTTAAGGGATCGATTTGGTTGAATGTAGCTCAGAGCAATTCCACATGTTTGTGTGTGAAAGAGGACCATTTCTAGCATAAAATACCTATTCAGACACATTGGAATAGTCTATTTGGTCACACGAGTTGCAAAATGAAAGTTGCACCACTTTGTAACTTTCCATCGCTTACATTTGACACTTTTTCCATCAACTAAAAACTGTAAACCACAGGGAAAACCACTTCGAGATAACAAAAACTGAGAGAGGTTATTGCTGAGGGGCCCAACAAAATTCCATAAGATCAAACAAAAAGTTTCTAAGCATCACGGTATCCGAGTAACATCATGCTAAAGTTTGCAGCCATTTTGCACTTTTGATTCTTAAGGGATCAATTTGGTTGAATGTAGCTTGGAGCAATTCTGCATGTTTGGGTGAAAAAGAGGACCATGCCTAGCCTAAACATACCTATTTGGATGCATTGGAACAATCCGATTAGTCACACGAGTTGCAAAATAAAAGTTGCACCACTTTGCAACTTTCTATTGCTTGCATTTGACACTTTTTCCATCAATTAAAAACTGGACACCACGAGAAAACCACTCTGAGATAAAAAAAAACTAAGAGAGGTTAATGTAGAGGGGCTGAATACGATCCCATAAGATTAAACGAGAAGTTTCTAAGCATCATGGTATCTAAGTAACAACATGCTGAAGTTTGTGGCCATTTTGCACTTTAGATCCTTAAGGGATTGATCCGATTGAACGTAGTTTGAAGTGATTCTGTGTGTTTGGTTGTGAAAGAGGACCATTCCTAGCATAAAAATACCTATTTGGATGTGTTGGAATAATCTGTTTGGTCACATGAGTTGTAGAACGAAAGTTGCACCACTTTGCAACTTTCCATTGCTTGCATTTGACACTTTTTCCATCAATTGAAAATTAGACACCATGGGAAAACCACTCTGAGATTAAAAAAAATAAGATAGGTTATTGCAAAGGGGCCCAACGTGATCCCATAGGATTAAATGAGAAGTTTCTAAGTATCATAGTATCCAAGTAACATGCTAAAGTTTGCAACCATTTTGCACTTTGGACCCTTAAGGGATAGATCAGGTTGAATGTAACTTAGAGTGATTTTGAATGTTTGGGTACAAAAGAGGGTCATTCCTAGTGTAAAAATACCTATATTAATGTGTTAGAATAGTCTATTTGGTCACACGAGTTGCAGAATGAAAGTTGCACCACTTTGCAACTTTTTGCTGCTTGCATTTGACACTTTTTCCATCAAGTAAATACTAGACACCACGGGAAAACCACTCCAAAATAACAAAAACCAAGAGAGGTTATTGTAGAGGGGTCCAACACAATCCCATATAATTATACAAGAAGTTTCTAAGCATCACGGTATCCGAGTCACAACATACTGAAGTTTGCAGTCATTTTATACTTTGGACTCTTAAGGGATCGATCTAGTTGAATGTAGTTCAGAGCGATTCTGCGTATTTGGGTGCAAAAGAGGACCATTCCTAGCATAAACATACCTGTTCAGACATGTTGGAACAACCTATTTGGTCACACAAGTTGTAAAATGAAAGTTGCACCACTTTGCAACTTTCCACTGCTTACATTTGACACTTTTTCCATCAACTAAAAACTGGACACCATGGGAAAACTACTCCAAAATAACAAAAACTGAGAGAGGTTATTGTAGAGGGACCTAACACAATCCCATAGGGTTAGATGAAGATTTCTTAAGTGCCATAGTATCTGAGTAATACCCTGTCAAAGATTTCTATCTTTTTGCACTTTGGGATCTGATATTTTCCTTGAACTGTACGGTTTCGTACAAGGTGATTGTGCTCTCTCTTTTATGAAATTCAGTGTGCAGCAAATTTAACTCCATTTTAGTTCTGGTTTGGTTGAATTTCAAGTGATTTTGTGTATTTTAAAAACCAATTACTAAGGGTTGGTTTGTATACCCTGTTTTAAAGGTTTTGAGTGCATCAAAATGTAATATTAAGCCTTTCACCCACTGCATGCTTCTATAACTCAAAGGAAAGGCTTAGTTATGGTTATAAAACATGTGTGCAAAGTTTTGTGTGCAAGGGAGATGAATAGAGGGTATTTAGGTGATGCCCTATATGTCAAATGGTGCATTTTTTAGTGGAAAATAGTGGTTTACTGCTAGGGTTTGAAGAAAGTTTTTGGGGCAGTGATATCTCTTGAACTTTTAACCTTGTGCAAACATTTTTGAAGGTGTTTTAAGATTTGGTTGGCAAGACCATCATGGAAAAAATAGACCCTTAAGTGGCAAAAAATTTAGAAAAATCAAAGTTAGGAAACTTGGCATAAAAATTTGAATAAGTTATCTATCTTATTTCAAAAATATATAAGAATACAATCTATAGAAAATTGAATATAGTTTCTAAACTACTAGGTTTATTTTAAATAAAATAAACTCTATTTAGTGAAAATTTGAAATTTCAATATAGTAGTACTTAAATTTTAGGGAAAAAATAAGAAGTAGGAGTCTATTTGACCACCCTAACCACAATAAAATGATAATATTTTTTTATAAGATTTTAGATATAAGTAGAGGACTCATATACTAATGTGATGCATATTTTTATGTAATTTTTTTCCAAGTAAATAATTAATTATAAATTTTTATTACAAATTTTAAAAAATAAAAAAACTTGTATGTCTAACCACCTTAACTTGGTCAAAATTTCATGAAATTCAATATATATTTTTTTAATCCTATATAGTATGTGAAACATAGAATGTGACACATGTTTTGAATTAAAAGGTGTATTTCAACCATCTTATCAATTAGGACTTTATTTGTAATTCAAATAGAAAATGAATAATAATTATTTATTAAATTCAAAGTAAAGCATAATTTATATTGGTGGAAAGTTGAGAATCTCCTTTAAAAACCCTTTTTGTTTCATCATCATTTTGGGTAAAAAAAAGTTTTCAGCCACATGGGCCATCATATCACTTACATATCGCCACTTTTTGGCCCATCATGATCCTGCACATACCTATAAACCCTTTCCTAATTTGTGAAAGAAGAGGGTTTTGGGGTTTGTTATGTTAGAGGGATTGTTGATGAAATTCAAGGTGGAGGAACTCTTTTCAACATCAACTAATTAGACCTCAACAAGACACTAACCTTGAAATCACAATCACCCAAATTGAATCAGCTAACAACAATAGGCTTATAGTCTCCAAATCTCATCAAATGGGCTTATCTTTTAAAGAAGGTCATCCAATGGCCAACCAAACATCAATCAAGCCTTAACACACACCCTAAGACATATTCCCAAGAGATCCTACCATGTTTCTTTGTACCATCATTAGGATCCAATAGACCACCTTGCACAAAGGCTACTAAATTAGCCCTATTTACAAAGAGAGGACATTTTAAACACTATATATTCACTAAAACTCCTCAAATAGTAGTATGTTATGTGTCAAAACCTCTAATTCCATGATTGTTTTCCATGTCCAAGACCTCTAGACCCCTAATACACCAAACCCTTGATTTCAAACAAAATAGTTGGGGTTTTAATGAAACTCCTATTTCCTAGACTTGTCACACCCAAACAAAGCACCAAACACACTTAACAAACCTTGCACATGGTGAATAATACATTACATGGACAATCCTTCCCAAATTTTGTCAAAACACCACTTGAAACCCTCATTTTCATCATGAAAATACCCTGCTACAACCCTAGAACATCATCCCAAACACACAACCTTGACTCCACAACATTCTAAACAGGCTAGGAATGTATTTAACAAGTTAGAGGACCCATTCTATAAGTTATAGTAGGCACAAAAAGTGGAATGGGTTGAATTACATCATGAAACCCTTCAATCCAAGAACATTGTGAAAGTAGGTAGCAATAGTAAAAATAAGATAACTTTCACTATACAAAGATTTAGAACCTCTAAATAGGTGAAATTGAAAGAAAATTCATCAATCTAAAACATCCAATAGGTTTAAGATCATCTTAGTGTCCGTACAAGGCCATATAACAACAAGGTAAGAGAGAAAAACTAGTAAATTTCTACAAAATAATGTTCTTGATAAAAAATGGGTTATAAATCAACCAACAACCTCTCCTTTGAGGCATTGAAGGTTACAAATGATTTTACATCTTTCCAATCATGCCTAAATGTTGTTTTTGTAACATGACTTATTCATTATAAATCAATTGGTCTAATATGACCTTATTCAATTGACAAAACTCAAAACACAAAACTAACTTAAAAGACAAGTTCCATGAACCAAATTTTCTCAATAACCTTGGTGCCCTTGCACCAAATTTCAATATTTTAGTAAATCTCATTACAATTCCTTAGGTACTCTATTCTCACAGATATTTTACAATGTCACTCATACATTCGAGATTCTCTTATAATGTCTACATCATAGGTTCTCATTTAGAGGTTAACTTCAAATGAGTAACTTGATATTCCCTCGCAAAGCTTCACACACTCTTTTATAATTGTTTCAAATTAGAATTGAGATTTGTCAAGATAATCAAAATAAGGATGTTTCATTTCTTTTTTGGCTCGGATTCTCTTCAATGGCTCAAAAATCAGCATTTTTTGCAAGGAGAGACCAATCAAATTTTACTAGTTTAGTTACAGATACGCAATGTAAAAGAATAAAAAGAAACAACTCATCCAAAATGGAAATGAAAAGAAAATAGATGGAAGGAACTTACAGATAGGCATGGAAATCTCTCAACTTAGTCACTCCTGGTCATACATCTTCACTGGGAGTTCCAAGATAACTATTGCACAAAACACCTCTCATGAATAATATATCTTGAAATTCAAGATGCTCTTATAATGTCTACATCATAAGTGCTCATGATAAGGTTAACTTAAAATGGATAACTTGAAATTCCCTCACCAACATTTGCACACACTTTTCTAATGTCTTAAAATCATAAATTTTGATATTTTTCAAGATCATCAAAATAAGGATGTTTCATTGCTTTTTTTCCTGAGATTCTCTTGGATGGCTCATAAATCTGCATTTTCTACAATGGGACACCAATCAATGTTTACCAGGTTACTTGAAAATACACAAAGTAAAATAAGATGATAGCATTGGAATCAAAAAAATTAACGTGGATACAATTATAAATTAATAAGAACCATTGTGCATATACTTACAAATTAATCCAATGAACCATCCAGGTCTTCTCTACTCTTTATTGTGTCAAGTACTACCTCATGGTCAGACTCACAAACCTTCCACAAGGTCTTTTTCAAAGGTCCACCCCCATATTTGGTCAAATGAGCATTGGATGCCACAACAAGGTTTGAGTAATGAAGAATCTTATGATGTGTGTCAAATTCCTGAAACAACCAATATTTAACACTCTTATGTTTAATGTGGAATATGAAAAACAACAAAACTAAAAGAAATCCATAATAGAATGAAAGAAAATGTGCAAAGACTTCACATACCTAAAAAATAATAGTTTCAAATGTAGTTCTACCCAATTATGTAGCCTTTGCTTCTTCTTTCCTCAAACTCCTCAACAATTTGACTTTTTCAAAAGCTTGTTCCCATCCAAATATCAATTGTATATCAGTTATCACTGGAATTCAAACTTGAATTGATATTATATGCCTTTCAACATGAAAACTCTGCAATTTTATGCAAAGGTGGTGGAAATATCATTAAAAAGGTGGTGGAATCTAAAAATCATGCATGGACACTTCACTCAATCATCAAAAAGCTATTTTTTGTCGGAGCACACACAAAACTAGGAGAATATTTGGAATGTGTTCTGACATCACAGGTATATTGTGTTTTTCTACCATTTTTAGAGTAGATAAAAATGGCCTCGCATTATAATGCAAGCATGTTATTTCTTCC
>VDFB02281492.1:409024643-409039202 GCA_007258455.2 Sequoia sempervirens | reverse complement strand
AACTACGAAGATGGAGAGGATAGATGACATTTTGCATGATGTGTATGGCATTGATACTCAAGTAAAAGTTAACGTGTTCATTGAATTTAATTTATTACATTTCGATTTTAAAATGAAAGATTAACTAATTTAATTTTATGATTTCAATAAAATTGTAAGGTCACAGTGTCAAGACGAGATACGTCATCCCTCCACCTACTTATTTTTGTAGTTCACCTATCGGTGGGGTATGTAACTAGTAAACAATTATAAATTTATTACATGTTTATAGTGCATTGTTTTACGAATGGTATTTTAATATGTGATTTTGGATGTTGAAGAGGGAAATATTAGAGTTTTTGAGGGAAAACCTCCTAGTCCTAGTGGATTTACTCAAACCTACATGGAGGTAATATAATAAAGAGTTTAACTAATGAACTTAATAGATTTGTGTAGTTTATATTCATATCATTGGTTATGTTGCATTACACATCATTTAAACTCAAAGCATTACTTTACATTCCATAACTCATAACTAGATGTTATAGATGACAAAATTTCAACTACAATATAGTTTTTTAGAAAGTCAACATAAGCAGCATAATGCAATTACTTCACATGGAGGCATGTTCTTGTAAAGGTTCACCTACATGACAAACTATGGATGCTTGGAAAAAATCTATGAAACCATATAATAGTAAGAAATAGCATAGACAAGGTATTTATTAGTTTGAAAAAATGACTTGAAGAAATGTGTTGTCATGGTGATGGAATTCCATTCCAACACCACATGAGACCACATTTCTTTGAGGCATTTTGATGCAGAGTGGCACCTAGGAAGTAACTTCTTGACACACTTATTCAACTATACCCTTCAACAAGGTAACTTAATAATCTAACTTGACCTTTACATTCAAATATGTCTATAGGACTTGGGGATACATTTAGCACTCTCCACATGACACAACATGATCAAAAAAATTGACTTTGCACTCAGAACCTTTCATCTTTCCATCACTTCCACACAAGCCTATGCATTCCTTCTAGCATTAGCCAATAGGACAATCATTATAAAATATGATTAAAGGAAATAACCAGAAAAAGAATCTAGATTTTAGAAATATAACATGAACTCCTACAAGTTCCCAAAAGCATAAAACCAAACACTCAAAATAGATGTCTCAAGAGACTAATTTTGAAGCCACCAAAAAGGCTTAATTAGGCCTATATAAGGAAGACAACAACCTACCAAGGCACACCCCAACACCCCTAATGCCTTCAATAGACTCCAATAGGTTCTCCAAGACCTCTTTTACATGTTTCACCCATTCTATTTGCTCAAATACTCAAAAAACAACAAGTAATGCATTCACATGATCACATTTTGGATTGTTACAAGACAAAAACAAGTCTAGGGCATCACATAACTTTCACAACTCTCCATTTTTGCTCTAAAAGAAATTGCAACATGAAGAACACATCTAATCCCACCATTTCACCATGAATCAGATTTTTCCCATGGTGGAATGGGAAATTATAAGCATTTTTGTCACCAAACCTTAGTTTCTGAGGGTTTCAGATCACTTGCAAAAAAATGGCAATAACTTCCTCTGTACTCAATTAAATTAGACCAAACCACCACCAAAGGGAAGCTAGTTCATCCCTCTATCTTTCTGTGTCAATATTCAGCCAGTACAAAGAGATTATCATCTGTACCACATGAGTTAGCAGCAAATAACACAAAAAAATAGAGAAAAACAAAGTCTTTTCTTATTTTGGGCTTCTAAAACCATCAACAACCTTTGCCTCGACCAAGAGAGGCTTTAGAAACTTGACCACATCATCTCCAATGGACCTTAACTATTTTTTGAATGAGTGAGTTGTTGGTTAAGGTGTTTACAACTTTAATGATGAGATTACATCAAATTGCATTATGACAACATTTCAACTTTGAAGCAATTTTGCAATTCGTAATACCTATGACCTCAAAAACCACTCAAATGACCTTGAAACAGCCTTATTACATCATTGAAACTCCAATATTACACATTTATATACAAATTCAAGTATTTTCCTTCAAAGGCTACAAAGACAACATTTAGTGCAAGATTGCAATATTTCACATTTTGACTCCAAAACTTAAAAATTCAATGTAAAACATACTTAATGGTCTTGTTAGATCTTATTCAAGATGAAAAATACTCAAAAGACTCATTCTAACCTATTGAACAACCTACTTTTCATCAAATGTTCAAAAATGAAGGATGAGGTGTAGGTGCTCCTACACCACATTTCTTCAAACTGCTCACCACCTTTTCTATGATACCACATTTTTCATGCATGTGCACTAAAGTATTTTATCAAACTAATCATTTCCTTGCTACTATGGATAATAGCCTAAAATAGGTGCTTTCCAACAAACTATATGGATGCTTGGAAAAATATCTATCAAGGCATAATAGTAAGTGCAATAATACCATAGAGAAGGCAATGAACTTTTTGAAAAAATGCCTTAAAGAAATGCAGTCTTATGGTGATGGAATGCCATGATGCACATTTGTTTGTAATGGTATTCCATCACCACAAGACCCCATTTCTTTTTAGGCATTTTTTCAAATAGTTCACTTCCTTCTCTATTCTGCCATATTAGCTATCGTACATGTCTATGAAAGCATTTAATCAAACGGTTCAATGGCTTATTGCTATGGGTAAAATCATAAAAACACATCCTTTAGAATAATATATGGATAGGGAAAATAGTAAGCATGATAATCAGAAATATATAGTTTAATAAGTACTCAAAAAAAAAAATCATTAGATCTCATACATTATAAGTCATGACGTGGATTTCTATTGTAACTTTTTGTGATTAAATAATTTGTTGTTTTATTTTCAGATCTTGGTGACGAATACACCTCCAAATGTCATGAGAGCTATGTATATTAGTGTTTCATCTGCTATACAATCCTCAATGGCTAAATGATAGGGGAGGCATGAGGAAAATTACTAAATTTCAATTTACATTTGTTGTTATAGATGTTAGTTCTAGTGAAAAATCAAACCATTATTGATTCGTAGTTTAATTTCTATTTGAATGGTTTATACAAGGCTTGAGCACACCTCAACATAATTGTTCGAATATTTCCCTTGTGGAGAGTGATTTTGATATGGCCATAAGTGATTATTTTGTTAAATATATCATTTTTTATAATGTAATTTCTATATATTAATGTCTTTACTTCTTATTGTAACAATTAAAAAATTCACCATGAACTTAATAGTAGGAGGAGTAACGGGAGCAATCCTCGAGCACAATATAAATGAGTGATGGAATTATCGCAATCAGATCAACAAACAAAGGGAAATAATTTATTTCTAGAGCATGGAGAGAAATGAATTCTGGTTCCAAAGCCCTTTGTTGTATGCCTACATGACAGTTTTGTATATATTTTGTATTGGATATATTTGACATTGTATGCCTATATGGCATTCTCGTAAGCCTATATGGCTATTTTGTACCTATATTTTATACTTATATTGATGTATGCGTACATGGCTATTTGGTTAATACAATTTTTTTTTTATCAATGGTGTCCATATTTGCATTATAAATTCATGGTTCAATAGATATGAGTTACATGTATTCAAGTGTATACTTTACAACTTACATGTATACTTTGCAACTTACGTGTTTTCATGCATATACCTTGTATTTGTGCATATACTTTGTAGTAAGTTGTGTATACTATGTATTCATGTGTATACTTCAAGGCTTAAGTGTTTTTGACTACTTGTACTTCCCTTATTCACACATACATGCTTGAATTATTCATGTGTATACTTATTAATTGGTTAGTCTTAGCATTGATTATTGTTGTCCATGGTTTTTCTTGAATAAATTAATTTATTGGTAGTAAACACCTTTATGTAAGAGAAAAAAACACATTTTCAATTGGAATTCCATGAAATGATTGATAAAAAGATTCCAATATATTCAATCTTTTGATTGTAAGAACTCAATTAATCAAAGGATACATAATCTTCATGTAACACCTGCAAAACATAATATTCAGAGTAGATATAGTAGTCAACTTTTTGACACATTATCTATGTTACCGGGCTCTTCTATTTTAGCCCTAGTTTTGGTCTTGGTTTACTCAAGTGGTGTGGGTCCTAGTTCAATTCACCTATGGGTTCAACCAAGTTCCTTCATTTTTCATATTGTTTCACCCAGGTAGAACCCACATAGAACCCAAGCAAACCAAGATAGAACTTGTGTGCCTAGGCATCCAAAAAAGTGTTTTTTTGAACATTTTTTTAATGTTTTATGGAGTTTGACTTTGACCCACACCCAAGGGAATCCTAAAAGTGGTGTCTACATCACTTCAAACACCTTAACTATCTCATTCTTATTCATTTGTTTTGAAAAAAAAAAAATCATTCCAAGAGGCTTAGCTTTCATTTTTGCTTGCTAGATTGAAAGTGGATTGTGACACAACTTTGTTATTTCAAAAATTGTTCTACATGATTGAACTAAGAATTTATCACACATCTGTAGAGAAAGAAAGGAATACTACAAAATAAAACACATTACACTTCTATTCTCATTGGCTTGATGTACTCTCCAACATCTCTTCTCTCATGTGACGAGTTAGAACTACTTGGCCATGCCTTTGCATCATTCAGGAATTTTTGCTCTTTTCAACATTATCAAAAGCATGGCTGCATATAGATTAGGAAAAATACTTTTCCTTTTAGATTACCAATGCAAGGAAGTTTGAAAAAGATCCTTGATATTACAAAAATATATGTGTTTATACACTTCAATTGTGCAGTCACCCTTTGGTTCTTTGAAAGAAAAATCTGTCTATGCCATTGTTACAATGCACAGGTAAACCGGATTTTGTATTGTGGAGCTATATTAAGCTAGCACTCTCAAGATCAATGTAACAATGATACAAAATAATGTTTGAGACTACAAGAAGACATCAAAATGGCTAGTGTACTAAATAAATTCTTATGATTTATGAATAATGCTAATAACTCTACTCAGTTGGCTTTTGTAATCAAAATCATACAAATTGAACCCTAGCATCAATAGACTCGATATATCAGGCTACCACAATTCAAATTTCAACGATGAATATTTATCATGCATGTTTTAAATAAAATTCAAGTTTATTGTGGTTTTGTTGTTTATATGATGTTATGTGATATTATAATCCTAATTCATGCTTCTAGGCTACATATATATATATATATAGTTTTTACATGTTTTTTGTACCAATGAACCCAAAATGAACCAAACCCACCTCCAAAAAATTTGGCTGAACAAATGAATCAAACCCCTAAACCCAAACCTGAACCTCAAAACCTATTCCAACACTCTTCATCTTTCCTACACAAACTTAATTGACCACTAGTTTATGCTGCCCCTTGACTTTACCCACTTTTACTCCCTCAAACCTCTCTTCTTCATTCAAAACCCTTGTTTTCCCAACTAGGGCATCATTCCATAACATAATTTTTACCTCCCTTGTCCTTGTAGGCCTTATGAACACATCAAATTCCACAACCTCACCCTATTTCCAAACCTATTCTAACTTATTTTCAAGCAATTTCTTCTTTTCACCTCTTCTAGCCTTGCTTTTAAGGGGCCTCAATTGTGAATTTTCAACAAAGACAACATTAATAATCTCTTCCAATGCCTTTACCAATGCTATTTTCTTATTCTTACTCCCTATCCTACTTACATCAAGCCCATATCATTGAGACACAACCTAAACAACAGGTGGAATGGCCTATTTCAACATATTACACTCAAACTCTTAAGGGATCGATCTAGTTGAACATAGCTCAAAGTGATTCTGTGTGTTTGGGTATGAAACAGGAGCATACTTAGTGTAAACACACCTATTCATACATGTTGGAATAGTTCATTTGGACACACGAGTTGTAGAATGAAAGTTGCACCACTTTGCAACTTTCCACTGCTTACATTTGACACTTTTCCCATCAACTAAAAACTGAACACCACAGGAAAACCACTCTAAGATAACAAAAACTAAGAGAGGTTATTCTAGAGGGGCCCAATTTGAATCCATAGGATCAAATGAGAAGTTTCTAAGCATCACGATATCTGAGTAACAACATGCTGAAATTTACAGCCATTTTGCACTTTGGACCCTTAAGGGATCGATCCGGTTGAACGTAGCTTAGAGTGATCCCGTGTGTTTGGGTGAAAAAGAGGACTATTCCTAGTGTAAACATACATTTTCAGATGCATTAGAGCAGTCTGTTTGGTCACACGAGTTGCAAAATGAAAGTTGCACCACTTTACAACTTTCCACTGCTTGCATTTGACACTTTTTCCATCAACTAAAAACTAAACACCACTAGAAAACCACTCTAAGATAACAAAAATTGAAGTTATTATAGAGGGGTCCAATGTGATCCCATAGGATCAGATGAAAATTTTCTAAGCATCAGAGTATCCGAGTAACAACATGCTAAAATTTGCAACCAGTTTGCACTTTGGACCCTTAAGGGATCGATCTGGTTGAATGTAGCTCAAAGCGATTCCACATGCTTGTGTGTGAAAGAGGACCATTCCTATCATAAAATACCTATTCAGACACATTGGAATAGTCTATTTGGTCACACGAGTTGCAAAATGAAAGTTGCACCACTTTGTAACTTTCCATTGCTTGCATTTCACACTTTTTCCATCAACTAAAAAATGGACACCACAGGAAAACCACTTCGAGATAACAAAAATTGAGAGAGTTTATTGTTGAGGGCCCCAACACAATTCCATAAGATCAAGCAAAAAGTTTCTAAGCATCACGGTATCTGAGTAACATCATGCTAAAGTTTGCAGCCATTTTGCACTTTTAATTCTTAAGGGATCAATTTGGTTGAACATAGCTTGGAGCAATTCTGCATGTTTGGGTGCAAAAGAGGACCATGCATAGCATAAAAATACCTATTTGGATGCATTGGAACAATCTGATTAGTCACACGAGTTGCAAAACAAAAGTTGCACCACTTTGCAACTTTCTATTGCTTGCATTTGACACTTTTTCCATCAATTGAAAACTGAACACCATGGGAAAACCAATCCGAGATAACAAAAACTAAGACAGGTTAATGTAGAAGGGCTGAATATGATCCCATAAGATTAAACGAGAAGTTTCTAAGCATCATGGTATCTAAGTAACAACATGTTGAAGTTTGTAGCCATTTTACACTTTAGATCCTTAAGGGATTGATCTGATTGAACGTAGTTTGGAGTGATTTTGTGTGTTTGGTTGTGAAAGAGGACCATTCCTAGCATAAAAATACCTATTTGAATGTGTTGGAACAATCTGTTTGGTCACATGAGTTGTAGAACAAAAGTTGCACCACTTTGCAACTTTCCATTGCTTGCATTTGACACTTTTTCCATCAATTGAAAATTGGACACTACGAGAAAACCACTCTGAGATTAAAAAAAAAATGAGATAGGTTATTGTAAAGGGGCCCAACGCGATCCCATAGGATTAAATGAGAAGTTTCTAAGCATCATAGTATCCAAGTAACATGCTAAAGTTTGCAACCATTTTGCACTTTGGACCCTTAAGGGATAGATCAGGTTGAATGTAACTTAGAGTGATTTCCTATGTTTGGGTGCAAAAGAGGGTCATTCCTAGCGTAAACATACCTATATTAATGTGTTAGAATAGTCCATTTGGTCACACGAGTTGCAGAATGAAAGTTGCACCACTTTGCAACTTTTCACTGCTTGCATTTGACACTTTTTCCATCAACTGAAAACTAGACACCACGGGGAAACCACTCCAAAATAATAAAAACCAAGAGAGGTTATTGTAGAGGGGCCCAACACAATCCCATAGAATTAGACAAGAAGTTTCTAAGCATCACGGTATCTGAGTCACAACATACTGAAGTTTGCAGCCATTTTGCACTTTGGACCCTTAAGGGATCGATCTAGTTGAATGTAGCTCAGAGCGATTCCGCGTATTTGGGTGCAAAAGAGGACCATTCCTAGTATAAACATACCTATTCAGACATGTTGTAACAACCTATTTGGTCACACAAGTTGTAAAATGAAAGTTACACCACTTTGCAACTTTGCACTGCTTGCATTTGACACTTTTTCCATCAACTGAAAATTGGACACCATGGGAAAACCACTGTAAGATAACAAAAATTGAGACTGATTATTGTAGAGGGACCTAACACAATCCCATAGGGTTAGATGAAGATTTCTTAAGTGCCATAGTATTTGAGTAATACCCTGTCAAAGATTTCTATCCTTTTGCACTTTGGGATCTAATATTTTCCTTGAACTGTATGGTTTCGTACAAGGTGATTGTGCTCTCTTTTTGATGAAATTCAGTGCGCAACAAAATTAACTCCATTTTAGTTATGGTTTGGTTGAATTTCAAGTGATTTTGTGTATTTTAAAAACTAATTACTAAGGGTTGGTTTGTATACCCTGTTTTAAAGGTTTTGAGTGCATTAAAATGTAATATTAAGCCTTTCACCCACTGCATGCTTCTATAACTCAAAGGAAAGGCTTAGTTATGGTTATAAAACATGTGTGCAAAGTTTTGTGTGCAAGGGAGATGAATAAAGGGTTTTTAGGTGATGCCTTAGATGTCAAATGGTGCATTATTGAGTGGAAAATGGTGGTTTACTGCTAGGGTTTGAAGAAAGTTTTGGGGGTAGTGATATCTCTTGAACTTTTAACCTTGTGCAAACATTTTTGAAGGTGTTTTAGGATTTGGTTGGCAAGACCATTATGGAAAAAATAGACCCTTAAGTAGAAAAAAATTTAGAAAAGTCAGAGTTAGGAAACTTGGCATAAAAATTTGAATAAGTTATCTATATTATTTCAAAAATATATAAGAATAAAATCTGTAGTAAATTGAATATAATTTCTAAACTACTAGGTTTACTTTAAATAAAATAAACTCTATTTAGTGAAAATTTGAAATTTCAATGTAGTAGTACTTAAATTTCAGGGAAAAAATAAGTAGGAGTCTGTTTGACCACCCTAACCACAATAAAATAATAATATTTTTTTATAAGATTTTAGGTATAAGTAGAGGACTCATGTACTAATGTGATGCATATTTTTATATAATTTTTTTCCAAGTAAATAATTAATTATGAATTTTTTCATCTGTATAGTTTTTCTGGATTTGATTGTGTGCAAAAATTTTTGAACACAATCAAATCCAGAAAAACTATACAGATGAATAAGATGGATTGTGGAAACTTATTATCATTAATGGATTTTTTATTACAAATTTTAAAAAATAAAAAAAACTCGTATGTCTAACCACCTTAACTTGGTCAAAACTTCATGAAATTCAAATTTTTTTTTTAATCCTATATTATGTGAAACATAGAATGTGACACATATTTTTGGATTTAAAAAGGTGTATTTCAACCATCCTATCAATTAGGACTTTATTCGTAGTTCAAATAGAAAATGAATAATAATTATTTATTAAATTCAAAGTAAAGCATAATTTATATTGGTGGAAAGCTGGGAATCTCCTTTAAAAACCCTTTTTGTTTTATCAATTTTGGGTAAAAAAAAGTTTTCAGCCACATGGGCCATCATATCACCTACATATCACCACTTTTTGGCCCATCATGATCCTGCACATACCCATAAACCCTTTCCTAATTTGTGAAAGAAGAGGGTTTTGGGGTTTGTTATGTTAGAGGGATTGTTGATGAAATTCAAGGTGGAGGAACTCTTTTCAACATGAACTAATCAGACCTCAACAAGACACTAACCTTGAAATCACAATCACCCAAATTGAATCAACTAACAACAATAGGCTTATAGTCTCCAAATCTCATCAAATGGGCTTATCTTTTAAAGGTCATCCAACCGCCAACCAAACATCAATCAAGCCTTAACACACACCCTAAGACATATTCCCAAGAGATCCTACCATGTTTCTTTGTACCATCATTAGGATCCAATAGACCACCTTGCACAAAGGCTACTAAATTAGCCCTATTTACAAAGAGAGGACATTTTAAACACTAGATATTAACTCAAACTCCTCAAATAGTAGTATGTTATGTGTCAAAACCTCTAATTCCATGATTTTTCTCCACGTCCAAGACCTCTAGACCCCTAATACACCAAACCCTCGATTTCAAACAAAATAGTTGGGGTTTTAATGAAACTCCTATTTCTTGGACTTGTCACACCTAAACAAAGCACCAAACACACTTAACAAACCTTGCACATGGTGAATAATACATTACATGGACAATCCTTCCCAAATTTTGTCAAAACACCACTTGAAACCCTCATTTTCATCATGAAAATACCCTGCAACCCTAGAACATCATCCCAAACACCCAACCTTGACTCCACAACATTCTAAACAGGATAGGAATGTATTTAACAAGTTATATGACCCATTCCATAAGTTATAGTAGGCACAAAAAGTGGAATGGGTTGAATTACATCATGAAACCCTTCAATCCAAGAACATTGTGAAAGTAGGTAGCAATAGTAAAAACAAGATAACTTTCACTATACAAAGAGTTAGAACCTCTAAATAGGTGAAATTGAAAGAAAATTCATCAATCTAAAACATCCAATAGGTTTAAGATCATCTTAGTGTCTGTACAAGGCCATATAACAACAAGATAAGTGAGAAAAACTAGTAAATTTCTGCAAAATAATGTTCTTGATAAAAAAATGGGTTACAAATCAACCAACAACCTCTCCTTTGAGGCATTGAAGGTTACAAATGATTTTACATCTTTCCAATCATGCCTAAATGTTGTTTTTGTAACATAAATTATTCATTATAAATCAATTGGTTTAATATGACCTTATTCAATTGACAAAACTCAAAACACAAAACTAACTTAAAAGACAAGTTCCATGAACCAAATTTGCTCAATAACCTTGGTGCCCTTGCACCAAATTTCAATATTTTAGTAAATCTCATTACAATGCCTTAGGTACTCTATTCTCACAGATATTTTACAATATCACTCATACATTCGAGATTCTCTTATAATGCATACATCATAGGTTCTAATTTAGAGGTTAACTTCAAATGAGTAACTTGATATTACCTCGCAAAGTTTCACACACTCTTTTATAATGGTTTCAAATTAGAATTGAGATTTGTCAAGATAATCAAAATAAGGATGTTTCATTTCTTTTTTGGCTCAAATTCTCTTCAATGGCTCAAAAATCAGCATTTTTTTGCAAGGAGAGACCAATCAATTTTTACTAGTTTAGTTACAGATACGCAATGTAAAAGAATAAAAAGAAACAACTCATCCAAAATGGAAATGAAAAGAAAATAGATGGAAGGTGTTAGAATCCAAGATCACCTGCATGCAAGATGGATACCTGTCACATGCAAAAGATATGAAGAACCAAAAAGATGTTCTCTGTAAACCTCTCAGTAAAAATGCATTAAGAGAATCAATTATTACAATGTGATCAATCCTTATGAAGGAGATCAAGAAACCCTAAAAAAGGAAACCCTAAATGAAACTCCTGTGTGCACACTTAATAATTAATACACTATTAATGTGCCTAAGTTTAGCTTAAGTAATGAGGAAAGGACTTAATTAATTAATCAATGTGATGTAATTCACTAAGCACAACTTATTACTCTAACACCCCCTAAAGACATGAACTTAGGAAGAAGCTAAAACACTAGAATAAGATGCATGAAAACAAAGATGGGTCCCGACAACTAGGCCTGATCAGGTACCCATTTACAATGCAAGAATGGAGTAAGAGAAGGAAAAACCCAGTGGGACAAAACCCCCTTACAATGAGATAACATGCTGCAAAGAAGCACTGGAAGAACTCTGTAGAGTAACACTGGAACTTGATATAGGCAAGCAAGGAAATATTCTTCTGTATACTACTGAAACTGGATGAGAGTCACTGATTGACTCAAGGAATCATGATTAAAGCAACAGAAAACCCGATGCCACAGAACACTCGAAAACTCCAAACTGGAACAACTCTAGAATCTATGAAGCAGCAAGCAATTATTGAATGATGTATTACTGAAAACGAAGTGCAAAGATGCAAGATGCACTCTCCCAACTGCCAAAATATCCAAGTAATCGCCAAACAACCCATCAGGCCAAATCTGGACTAACTGATAAACCTAGGATAGATACAGAAAAAGTGCATGGACAGCAACCTAGAGCTCCTCAATACCTTTCCGACACTTCAAACGAGGCGAAAAATGAAGATCGTGGCAAGAAGTTATGAGCTCGGAAGTCCAAAAACAACATCTAACTTCAAACAGCAATAAATGCAGTAAAACAGAAAAATACTATAAAATAAACTACACCAAATGAAAGTGCTCGGAACCAGCTTTCCGGTGATATCTCGTTTGCCCAATTTTGATACCGTATGCCCAAGTGATGGCCAAAAGAAAAAAATTGCTTCTTTAGGAAAACTAGGGTTAGGAGGGCAAGAGAGTCTTAGATGCAGTACAGCGTCATCTGGCGATCATCAAAATCTGAAACATAGTTGACTGCTTTGGGGCTGGCCGAGCAAAAATCACCTCCCACCAAATGGAAAAAATTTGACCCCACAGTGCAATGGGTGAAGCCGGTAGGGAGGAAGAGCTGGGCCATGATTCTCCATATAATGGCCGTGGCAGGAAGCGAGGGCTGTGAGGGGAGCGGATCACAGACACTAGTCAGCAATATGACTTGGCGTCTGATGAAAGGAGCCAGGGGGCCTTCTGCATTTGAAATGTGGCTTGAAGCCAGTGTAGGACTTGTACAGTGTTGAGTGGGCTGGGAGTGGCCAGCCGGGGGAAGGATCTGCTACGTGGGCTGACTATGCAGTTGAATAAAACATGTTTTTTTAAATTTTTTTTGAATTTCTCGCCTCGATCTGCGTGCTGGGGAGGCCGTACGGCCCCCCAGACAAATTTTTTTTTGCCTCCTCGACCAACTTGCCCCAAAATGGACAAATTTTATATGAAAATGGGGGTTTTTGGGCGTTGCAGACTCAATAGCGAGGTCCATTTTGTCCCAAAATGCACAAAAAATTAGGCTACCCCCAGATTCAATCAAAAAATTGCATGTGGAAACCCTTGCACTCGAAACTCACGAAGAGGCCATATCTTCAGATCACGAATAGGCAGCTGCAGGTCTGGAGCTCTGATACCATGTTAGAATAGCCAAGATCTGATTGCAAACCAAAATATTCCTTCCACAGAAGAGGAAAACGAAAAAGCAGAGATTGCATAAAAACATGTAATTTGATATATTCGAAAAGATCAATTAATTACAAGAGATTATATGCTTTATAAAAGAAAAGATGCCTAAACCTAATCTTATCTTGAGCAACAAGATAGCTCGATAAGATAAAGATGAGATCCTAAAACCTAGGAAATAAATAATGCCTAACTAAACTTATGCAAGCGTAATTAAATATTAATTACACTAACAGAAGGAACTTACAGATAGGCATGGCAGTCTCTCAACTTAGTCACTCCTGGTCATACATCTTCACTGGGAGTTCCAAGATACCTATTGCACAAAACACCTCTCATGAATAATATATCTTGAAATTCGAGATGCTCTTATAATGTCTACATCATAAGTGCTCATGATAAGGTTAACTTAAAATGGATAACTTGAAATTCCCTCACCAACCTTCGCACACACTTTTCTAATGTCTTAAAATCATAATTGATATTTTTCAAGATCATCAAAATAAGGATGTTTCATTGCTTTTTTTCTTGAGATTCTCTTAGATGGCTCATAAATTTGCATTTTCTACGATGGGACACCAATCAATGTTTACCAGGTTACTTGAAAATACACAAAGTAAAATAAGATGATAGCATTGGAATCAAAAAAATTAACGTGGATACAATTATAAATCAATAAGAACCATTGTGCATATACTTACAAATTAATCCAATGAACCATCCAGGTCTTCTCTACTCTTTATTGTGTCAAGTATTGCCTCATGGTCAGACTCACAAACCTTCCACAAGGTATTTTTCAAAGGTCCACCCCCATATTTGGTCAAATGAGCATTGGATACCACAACAAGGTTTGAGTAATGAAGAATCTTATGATGTGTGTCAAATTCCTGAAACAACCAATATTTAACACTCTTATGTTTAATGTGGAATATGCAAAACAACAAAACTAAAAGAAAGCCATAATAGAATGAAAGAAAATGTACAAAGACTTCACATACCTAAAAAACTAGAGTTTCAAATGTAGTTCTACCCAATTATGTAGCCTTTGCTTCTTCTTTCCTCAAACTCCTCAACAATTTGACTTTTTCAAAACCTTGTTCCCATCCAAATATCAATTGTATATCAGTTATCACTGGAATTCAAACTTGAATTGATATTATATGCCTTTCAACATGAAAACTCTGCAATTTCATGCAAAGGTGGTGGAAATATCATGAAAACGGTGGTGGAATCTAAAAATCATGCATGGACACTTCACTCAATCATCAAAAAGCTATTTTTTGTCGGAGCACACACAAAACTAGGAGAATATTTAGAATGTGTT
>VDFB02281492.1:409000539-409024543 GCA_007258455.2 Sequoia sempervirens | reverse complement strand
AATAATATTTAGTATCACCAAAGTCAAGTGTTGGTCTATTTTGTTGGATAAGTGTTGTATATGTTTTATGTTTAATAGTCTAGATGGGATCAAGTTTGTTGCTTGATACAATGTCTAAAGTCACTTTTGATGTGCCTATTTATATTTACACATGCTTAATGGTGAAGTATGAAATTCATTATTATATTGGAGAATGGTCAGTTTTCGCAACAATTAAAGTTTATAATGTATTGGGTTTTATTCTTAGAAGGGTTTTCCTAAGTGAAAATATTGTATATTTTTTCTTTTCATAAATTTTTTTTTTTATATTGTATATGCATTACTTCTATTGTACAAGTTTATGAAATTTATTTTTCTCTACAATTGGTATCAAAGCTTGGTCTTGGTCCTTGTTTGAAGAGTTAGGGTTTCTTTTAACTATGATAATTTCTTTATTGAGTGGGAGCTATATATGAGGATTTGTGTGTTATTCAAAATGACAAGAAGCACAAGGATAGACATAATAAAACTTAATAAAAATAATTTTGAGTTACGCAAGATAAAGATGAAAGATCTATTTGTTGTAAAATGTCATTTCATTTTTATTCCACTGAAAAAACCAATTAGTGTGAAGGATAGATACTAACTATTTTTTGATAGGAATACAAGGAGCTTACTAACAAATTTATTTTTTAAAATATCAATGTTAGTGTGAAAAGAGGTACTATTAAACTAGTTAGCTTTTAGCCTACTTAGTAGATTCATATTCACACTACACTTAAGCTCACTTAGAGGACTTATAGAGTTTCATCTCACCTCATGTGGTTGAGACAAGTGTTCTCACTTTGTAAGACACCTCTTGCATGGTCACTTGTCACTCACTAGAATACTTGTCATTTGAGTTAACAAGTGTTCCATTTTTGAAGGGTTAGTCAGTCATTGTGTTTCACATGACTATCTTCACTACCTTCTCCTACTTAAGCAAGGTCATATTGTACATTTCAATCAACTCTTTTATCAATCTCTTTGATAATGTAAATTAGACTCATTGTGTGCAAGTTTTTTTGTAGAAGTACCAAGTTTTTTGTTGTTATAATCTTGTTAAGAAATCCTAATGATCAACTAATGCCACAAAAGAAAAGCTAAAGAATAAATTTGGTGTACTATGTATAAGGCAGAGTCTCTCAAAAATATTTTTTCTTAGAGGGAAGTTATAAATTAAATGAAGATAAATCATGGTAACTCTATGTATAAACATTTGAAAGTCTTGAATACTATGAGAAGTCAATTATTAACTATTAGAATTAAAATGGATAATGAAGAAAAGTGTACTAATTTTCTTTGTTCTTTACCTAACTCATGGGATAAATTGGAAATGATATTCACTACTACTACTACTACTTCTAAATTGAAGAGTGGAGATGTAGTTGTGTCATTGTTGTAATGCCCCAAGACAAACTCCTAAGACATTAGTAACTAATTATTTTTAAAGCATAACACCAATGACCAACAACATGCACATAAGTGTCATGTGAAACATAATGAAACAAGGACACTAACAAACACAATGACCTCACTATTGCTATAAGAGAAGTGGTACTAGTGGAAGATTTACCAATCATGGGGTGAAGTCACCATGATGAACTTACTAGAGAGTGAAATGACACCCAAATGATGAAGGTACTAACCCACATTTTTTCTCTCACAAACACAACACAAGACTAGGATAAGAGAATCATTAACCTTGAATCCACACCAAATCCAACTTGAAGACACTAGAACCACCAAAGGAAACCTACACAAATGAAAAAATGACTTGCAGATGTCACATCTTGATGCAGGAGCATCCAGTGGTGTGAGAGCAATCTTGCATCACCCAAAAAGATGATTTCCATTTTTGTTCATGTTGTTTCCTTTTTGTAGATGTTTTTGCATTTCTGGATACCCTTTTTGTCGAATAAGAGTTTCCAATTTTCAAAACCGCTTTTCTGCTTTTTTGCTCAACTGCTATTTTTAGCAGGCATGAATTTGAAGGTGTGTGAAGACAAAAAAATTATGGGAAGGTTTAGGACGGAAAAATAAGCACTTTGGTGAAAGAATCAGGTCAAAATCATTCACGGTTTGAAATTTATTCAAGTTCCAGTTTCTAGTTTTTGCCTTGAAAAACCTTCCAAGTCCAACTTGAGGCCCTAAACGGTTTCAGATGGGCCCAAAAATTTGTGGATCACTGAAGTGGAGGCCATAGGCCCTATTTTGGAGGCCATAAGCCCTACTTTGCAGAACATCATCTTTTTGAGAGCCTTCTGAAAAGGTATTATCATTGAAGATTCGACGGTCGGATTAAAAGTTATGGATTCCAGAAGTTGGTGCATATTTTAGAAATGTGCTAATTTTCAAATGTGAATTTAAATTGAATTTCAAATTGTAATTTTGGCGCCAAACCGCCAAGACTCATAACTCAAATGTTGTTTTTGGCTCCAAGCTGAAAAAGGGCTATTTATGGGCTATTTTTTTAAATTTTTGGGTAACTTTTTGGGAAAAGAAGTTTGCATGCTGCGAAAGGGGAATCTGGGTAATTTTCTATAAGTCTGTAATTTGCATGTATCTCAGAGCTCGAGGATTTGAGATCATCTTCATGTAAGAGTTCCATATTTTTTAATAAAATATTATTCTCTATTTTGTGAGTGTTATTCTATGTCTTGGGTTTGCTCCCTCATCACATCTTGACTATGCAACATGACCATCAATTCTTGAGTGAGGAGTAGGATGAGGGTAACAACCACCTCCAAACTACTCAAAATTGACTTATACAACACCTAATCATAAGGGAATTTTTTTACAAGAGGTTTCCCTAATCAAAGGTACAAGCCCTCCATGAAATGGAATAATAGTTGGTCATTTTCAAGTAATGACACACTTCCCAATGTAAAAGGTGACATAACTCACTAAGTATGACACTTATTGATAAAGCAACAGAAAGGGAAGATTCACCAAGTTATTGGGGAATTTTTTTTAGTGTAGAAAATGTATCCCTTTACATTTTCACACTTGTTTAGGTCCTCCCTCTTGAAATTTGGCTAATTTATGCCTTAATTGGACCTATTTTGCATCCATAAGCCTTGTTAAATGCATTTTTCTAAGGATAATCCTGACATTTAATAAATGGATAATCATAATTTAACATTTTTGGCTGTGTTCCATATTTAGGGATTTGAGACGCATACAGCCATCTGGGTGTATGGGTCCTCCCTAGGTCTTAGGACTTGATTTGAAATGTCACATTGAATATAACACTTCTTGAAATCTATGTCTCAAGTTTAAACATCTAGGACTCATACACCCAACCTAGTGTATGAGTCCCACTTTAACCTAGAACCTATTTTAATTCAAATTCTTGGTGGGATTTTATTGCCCTTAGTTTGAATTCTCAATTGTTCCTTGTATTGTTTTAGTTTCACCAAGAAATTTTGATTCAAGCATCCTAAGATTTCACAAGAGAATTATAGAGTATTTAAAGCATTCTAGGGTGGATTTGTAGAAGATTATTACAACAATCAAGATCCATTTCATCATGTCAAATATTTAGTACATCATGAATGTTGTTGAGTTAATGTGATGATGTAGCATTTAAGATCTAATCAAGTGCTCAAGCCATTATCCTATTCAGGTTTTATGATCAAGATCTACATCCATTGAGGCCACTTCATGCTAATTTTCAAACTTGCAATCCAAGCTTTCAACAAGGTTTGGTGAGTTGTTACATGCATTTTTTCATTCATCATTCCTTCATGCTTTTCTATTTCATTCCAAGATTTAATTACCAAAATGGGGTTTGACCAAGGAAAAACCCCATTCACCTAACAAACAACATTTTTCCTCTTGTGATGTGTGTGTTGTAGATTAATGTGAATTAGGCTCATTCACCCAACCCAATGATTTAGTCCCTGATATTAGCCTTTTAGAAGCATTCAATAGTGCCAAATCAAGGCTTAGAAGATTTAGAAGGATCCTTAAAAAAACTTTTAGCAGGAATCATACATTGAACCTAGCATATTAGTCCCAAGGTAATATTTTATCACTAGTTAGTAGATCCTGATCAACTTCTAGAGAATTCGAGATTCTACCCTAAAAACCCTAGAACAGGACTCATATGCCCAACCTGGGAAATTAGTCCCAGTGCAATCTTAGACAACAATTTCCATGGTTTATCGAATTTGTTTTGGCATCTCTACTCCTCCAAGTAATTTTTTTTTTCATTTTTTTTGTCAATTTGATTTCATGCTCTCAAGTTTCTAGGGTTTGTGCATAAGTGTTTGCATTTCTCCTTTGAAGCTCCATTTAATGGTGAACCCCTGTCCAATTATCCTAGGAATTCCCTAACCATCCCTCATTTGAGACACTTGGTTGTGGGATCTAGGTTCCTAATAAACTAAAGTGTGAAATAGGTCTAAGTTCCACCTCCCAAAAGGTGGAACACCTCATTTTCCTTTTGTTCATTTTTGTGAACATGACATGAATCAAACACACAACCTTATGATACACTTTAAATTTTGGTTGCCTCAAAGTGAGCATGCATTTTTTGGACAAAAAACTAAGACCTAGTCCACATCACATTGGATATACTATGTAGGCTTGATCCACCCCCTCTTTTTGTTTCTATTTTTCCTTCTTTAAGTCTTTAGCCTTGTATGCTTGTGTATCTTGTCTTGATGTTGCATATCATACACCTTGTGTCTATTCCTTTGTGATTATGTTAGTTTGATGTAGGATCTTGGATCTTGGTAGCTTGACCACCCCCTTGATCTTTGCCATCCTATACCATCCACATTGGTACACTAGGACCCCTCTTGAATGTCTAATTTAGTGTGAGTTTGAAGCAAGTTCCCCCTCTCACTAAAGTGGGGGCTCAATGTAGTTTATAAAAATGTATCCCTTTACATTTTCACACTTTTTTAGGTCCTCCCTCTTGAAATTTGGCTTATTTATGCTTTAATTGGTCCTATTTTTCATCCACAAGCCTTCTTAAATGTATTTTTCTAAGGGTAATCTTGAAATTTAATAAATGGAAAATCATAATTCAATATTTTTGGTTGTGTTCCAAATTTAGGGATCCAGGATTCATGCACCCATTTGGGCATTTGGGTCCTCCCTAGGTCTTGGGACTTGATTTCAAATGTCAAATTGAATATAACAATTCTTGAAATCTATGTCTCAGGTTTAAGCCTCGGGGAGTCATACGCCCAACCTAGCATATGAGTCCCACTTTAACCTAGGACCTATTTTAATTCAAATTTTTGGCAAGATTTTATTTCTCTTAGTTTCAATTCTCAAATTTTTCCTTGTAGTGTTGTGATTTTGAGAAATTAAGAATAAATAAATATAAATACAAGGCTATTTCACTTAGTTTCACCTAGAAATTTTGAGTCAAGTATCCTAAGATTTCACAAGAGCATTATAAAGTATTCTAGAGCATTCATGAAGGCATTCAAGGGAATATTTGTCGAAGATTATTGTAGCAATCAAGATCCATAATTTCATCATGTCAAAGATTTAGTGCATCATGCATGTTGTTGAGCTAATGTGATGAAGTAGCATTCAAGATATAATCAAGCGTTCAAGAAATTATCCTATTCAAGTTTCATGATCAAGATCTACATCCATTGAGGCTACTTCATGCTAGTTTTTAGGTTTACAATCCAAGTTTTCAACAAGGTTTGGTGAGTTGTAACATGCATTTGTTTATTCATCATTCCTTCATGCTTTTCTATTTCATTCCAAGGCTTAGTTACCAAAATAGGGTTTGACCAAGGTAAACCCCCATTTACCTAACAAAAACCATTTTTCCTCTCTTGTGATGTGCCTTTTGGAAACATTCAATAGTGTTGTGATTTTGAGAAATTAAGCATAAATAAATATGAATACAAGGCTATTTCACTTAGTTTCACCTAGAAATTTTGAGTCAAGCATCCTAAGATTTCACAAGAGCATTACAGAGTATTCTAGAGCATTCATGAAGGAATTCAAGGGAAGATTTGTTGAAGATTATTGTAGCAATCAAGATCCATAATTTCATCATGTCAAAGATTTAGTGCATCATGCATGTTGTTGAGCTAATGTGATGAAGTAGCATTCAAGATATAATCAAGTGTTCAAGAAATTATCCTATTCAAGTTTCATGATCAAGATCTACATCCATTGAGGATACTTCATTCTAGTTTTTAGCTTTACAATCCAAGGTTTCAACAAGGTTTGGTGAGTTGTAACATGCATTTGTTTATTCATCATTCCTTCATGCTTTTCTATTCATTCCAAGGCTTAATTACCAAAATAGGGTTTGACCAAGGTAAACCCCCATTTACCTAACAAAAACCATTTTTCCTCTCTTGTGATGTGTGTTTTGCACATTTATGTGAACTAGACTCATTCACCCAACCTAGAAATTTAGCCCCTGCTATAGCCTTTTGGAAACATTCAATAGTGTTAGATTTGGGCTTGAAAGATTCAGAAAGATCCTCAAAAAAAATTGTAGTGGTACTCATACATTGAAACCTGGCATATTAGTCCTAAGGATTTATTTTATCACTAGTAAGTAGATCTTGATCAGCTTTCAAAGAATTCTAGATTATGTCATGAAAACCTTAGAATAGGACTCATACACCCAACCTAGCGTATTACTCCTAATGGAATCTAAGACAATAATTCCCAGGGTTTAGAGACCTTGTTTCAGCCTCTCTACTCCTCTAGGTACTTTTTTTGTTTCATTTTGTTTGTCAATTTGATTTTATGCTCTCAAGTTTCTAGGGTTTGTGCATCAGTGTTTGCATTTCTCCTTTGAAGCTTCATTAAATGGTGAACCCGCATCCAATCATCCTAGGAATCCCCTAACCATCCCTCAATCGAGTTACTTGGTTGTGGGATCTAGGTTCCTAATGAAGTAAAGTGTGAAATAGGTCCAAGTTCCATCTCCAAAAAGGTGGAACACCTCATTTCCTTTTTGTTCAATTTTATATACAAAGTTACCCAAGAAATTAAAAGATTTTTTTTCTGATGAAATAGGGAACAAAACTGCATCAGAGAACTAAAACACCTAGAGAGGACACTAATATACTAGGAAGACACTAACACTTAAGAAGGAGACTAGTGTATCACTCCACATGTGTCCGACAAAGCACTAGCATTGTGGAACTATGAAAGTGTCCAAAAAACATCTTAGAGTCATGAATCTACATTGTAGTCCCATTTTTGTATTTTAGTCCTAACCACATGCTAAATTCCTATCCAAAAACTAAAAAGTATGACCGTTTACAAGTTTCATACCTAAGGACAATAGTTAGTGCTCATATAAATAAGAATACAACACAAATCGGCTCCAAAATGATAAAAAAAATGACTAAAAGACTAAGAGGGACAACCCCATCTAATCTCCAACACCCTAAACAACAAAGGAAATTCTCCCGGTAAGATGAGGGAAACCATTCCCAACATGCCCTACTAGTCCTTCAAACAAGAGGATAACCTAAATGATTCCATTTTGTGGTGAGTTCTCACACATGCACAACCTAAACTAGGGAGAAAAGTATACAAGACTCAAAGCCAAAATTAAATAGTTTTACAACGAGAGATTCATTTTTACTATACAAGATTCATTTGTAGAGATTTCAAGCTTGTACAGTTTTTGCAGAGGAATATCCTTGCAAAATTGATAAAAAGAATAAAAAATTTAGTCATCAGTAAAAACAAATAGAATACATTTTTTTACGATGATATTTTATGTAGGTTCAAGGCAGTTAAAAAATAAAACAAGAAGAAAAAAATGTAGATTTATCTTGTGTCTTTCTATTTTTCCAAGAGAATCTACAGTTTGGTTCTTTGAGAGCGATGCAATACTGAACTATCATTGAAGTCGAGTGCAATTGTGAGTTAAGTCTATCAACAACCATAAAGAAAAGTTATGTTCTATCCATGCTATCGATGTATCAACATGCATGTTGCATGGATAGGTGCATTTATGGAGCTAGATAGTCATTTCCATGTTGAGTCACTAAAAAATTGTAAGTGAAATCTTTTTTGCTCCTCTGAAACCCTAACCTATAGGTATCCACACTCTTGGAGTAGCCCAAATGAAGATCCAATGGCTACTACAAAGATCTAGTCAATGATGCAAACTCCTCGTGTTCTTTTGTCCTTCAAGGATGACCTCATGCTATGGGCCTCCAAAGATAAAGGAATGGTTGGGATGAAGGAAATGACTTCCTCTTTGGCACGGCCCGACGGTAGTAAGGGGCATTTGAGAAGGGTGGGCCTACCTTTGAATGGAGGGAAGATAAATCAGAAATGAGGTGACCCTCTAAGCTAGAATGTGAATTCCCCTAAAATAGATATTAGAGATGTTGTTATGGAAGTAATAGAGCTACATAAAAATAACTATCATTCATTGCTTCCATAATAATTTGGTTGAATTTGGTGGAACTAAACAAATGGATACGAAAGCATTGGCTAGATAGTAAAATCTACATCACCACTTGTGTCAAAGTATTCTTCTATGTAACTTGTGAGCTCCCAAAAGATAGAGAAATGCCACTATAGAAAGGCCCTTGATTTTGGGATAAATATTATTGGGTTTGAAACCATGGTTTCCTGATCTCAAAATAATTAAAAAGAAATTTTCCAACCACTCCAATTTGGTTGAGGTTCTCAAATCCACCACTACACTTTTGGGATTTTGCATGCATTTGAAGGGTAGAGTTTTTGGTGCTCTTCTCTATGGTAGGGAGATAGGACAACAAAAATCTAACACTCACATTCAAGAAAAAACTCGAGATCTCAACATCAAGTATGCAAAGGAGATAGAGATCTTGCAATAGGGCTATTCTAGGGACTTATTGTATACTAATGAGAGGTTCACCACCAAGCCATGGATTGGAAAGATAAATGCAATGTAAATCAAAATTCTTAACCCTAATATGATGTAATCTCCCACTAAATGACCTAAAAGTGCATGAAAAATAAAATAACAAGTTGTAAGATGAAATGTGTGCACCTAGCAATTTGAAGATGTCTGAATTGTTGAAAAAGTGGCTTTAATGTTGACTAGGACTCATACACTAGGCTGAGTGAATCAGTCTCAGATTTGGGTTTTTGTATAGGAACAAGAATCTGGCAAATAGTTGTCTAAATCTGAAAAAACTTAAAAATTGACCTAAATTGGGATGCATACACCAAAACTGGTGTATCAATCCAATTACGATTTTTAAAGTTTCAAAGTCTAAATTTGGTCTTCAAGGTCTGCTCTACACTTCCTAAATTATTTCTAGATCCGGGACCTTGATTTGCAACCTACAGAAGTCTTCCAAGTATCTCCAATGCAAGGTGACAACTTTGACAACTTTCTCCAAACTTTCTCCTCAATGTGCCTTCAACGTAAACCTACAAATCACACACTAAAGAGAAGTAAACAAATTTCTTTGTTAGTGGATAGGGGTTTACCTTAGTCAAACCTCATTTTTATAATCAAACCTTGAAATGAAATGAAATAGGAATGGAGAATGATGAATAAAAAAAGTAAGATATTGCAGCTCACCTAACCCTAGAAATAAGAAGATGCAAACATGTATGAGATGGATCCAATGGATGTAGACCTTGAATCTTGTTTGAATGTGATATATCTTGAGTGAAATGCTAGCCTAAATCATGAAACCCTACATCACATTTATTAGCTCAAAGGGGTATGTGCAGGATCATCATGGAAAAAAAGACCCTTAAGTGGCAAAAAAAATTAGAAAAATTAGAGTTAGACAACTTGACATAAAAATTTGAATAAATTATCTATATTGTTTCAAAAATATGTAACAATAGAATCTATAGCAAATTGAATCTAGTTTCTAAAATACTAGGTTTATTTTGAAAAAAAAAAAATCTATTTGGTGAAAATTTGAAATTTCAATGTAGTGGTACTTAAATCTCAGGGAAAAAATAATAAGTAGGTGTTTATTTGACCACCCTAACCACAATAAAATAATAATATTTTTTATAAGATTTTAGACATTAGTAGAGGACTCATGTTTGGATGTGATTCATATTTTTTTGTAATTTTTTTCCAAATAAATAATTAATTATGAATTTTTATTACAACTTTTAAAAAATATAAAAAATTGTCTGTCAACCACCTTAACTTGGTCAAAACTTCATGAAATTGAATTTTTCTTTCTTTAATCCTATAGTATGTGAAACATAGAATGTGATACATGTTTGAATTCTAAAAATGTGATATTGTTTGAAAGTTATAGATGTTTTTCAATCAGCCTATCAATTAGGACTTTAGTCATAATTCAAATAGAAAATGAATAATAATTATTTATTAAATTCAAAATAAAGCATAATTTATATTGGTGGAAAGTTGAGAATATCCTTTAAAATCCCTTTTTATTTCATCAATTTTGGGTTAAAAAAAATTTGTCAGCCATATACCCTACAAATACCCATCATATTGCCACTTTTTGGCCCATCATGATCCTGCACATACCCAAAGACAAATATGATGCATGAATACTTTGACATGATGTTTGATGCTTGATGCTTGAATAATGATCTAAAATTCTTGATAATGTACCATTGAAAGCTCTTGAATTCTCTTGTAAACTCCAATTTTCTATAAGAGTGATCATTCAACTTGCTAGGTTAAAATGAGTGAAAGAACCTTGTATTTATACATAATTATACAAAAATTCCCAAAATTACAACACTACAAGCTGACATTAGATCTAGGAGGATAAAATCCTGCCAAGAATTTGAATTAATTTTAATTTTGGGCTAGATAGGACTCATATGACACATGCCCAAGGTGTCATATGAGTCCCATCAAACATAATTTATGGGACCAAATTAAAAAATTCTTAGAAAGGTGTAAAATTAGGATCGAGACCCAAAACCCTAGGCAAGACTCATGCACCCAAGGTGGCGTATGAGACCCAAACCACCAAATCTGGGCGACAACCTAAAATTCCTAAATAATGATTGGATGTTTCCTTGTGTCGAGATTATCCTAAAAAAGATGCATTAAATGAGGCTTGTGTATGAAAAATATGTCCAATTAAAACATAAAGAAGCCCAATTATTAATGAAAACCCTAGAAAAGTGTGAAAGTGTGTTATAACACTTTACAACACCCTGAATAAGGTAGAATTATGTTTATTTAGTTCACAAGGGCCTAATACCTAATGTGAGTGTGTTAATTACATTACAACACTAAGTCAAGGACATATTAAGCTCAATTTTATGAGGGCCCAAACAAGTGTGAAAATGTCACCGACAACATTTTTGACACTACATTTATCCCCAACTTTAGTGAGAGGATGAACTTGCTTCAAACACTAAAGAAGATGAATTCACATCAAGAGGGGTCCAAATGTACCAATACCAGTAAGATAGGATGATAATGATTAAGAGGGGTGATCAAGCCCCTAGGATCAAGACCCTATGGCGAACCAACATAGACACAAAAGAACACACATGGAAATGATATAGAGAGAATCATAAAGGAAAAATCATACACTACCAAAGATGAAAAGAAAAATAAAAAGGGGAGTGGATCAAGCTTCAACCATTTGTCCATCCAAATGTGGATCAAATCTAGGTTGTTTGTTCAAAAAATGCATGCTCACTCTGAGGCAACAAAACTTTAGGCTATCCACTCACATGTGAGTGTCTATGGGAAAGTCATGCCTTAGTTGGGATTCCTAATAAAGCATATCAAAGTTATACTTCCTATTAAATTTGATAAGACACCACATAAAAATGACCTTCAAGCTTCATGAGGCAAGAAAAACTTTTTATGCTTAGAGATCATAAACAAACAATGAACTTTGAGCTTCATGAGGCAAGAAAAGTTTTGTATGCTTGGAACTCATGAACAAATAAGATGGATCCATAGGCATGCAAAGTGTGTAATGGAAGGTGGCCATATAACTGAAAATACAAATGTAACAATAACGAATGTTGAAAGGGGTATGTATAGGATCATGATGGGCCAAAAAGTGGCAATATGATGGGTATTTGTAGGGTATGTGGCTGACAACTTTTTTTTTACCCAAAATTGATGAAATGAAAAGAGTTTTTAAAGGAGATTCTTAGCTTTCCACCAATATAAATAATGCTTTACTTTGAATTTAATAAATAATTATTATTCATTTTCTATTTGAATTATGACTAAAGTCCTGATTGATAGGCTAATTAAAAAATATTTATAGTTTTCAAACGGTATCACATTTTTGGAATCCAAAACATGCATCACATTCTATGCTTTACATACTATAGGATTAAAAAAATAAAATTTTTAATTTCATGAATTTTTGACCAAGTTAATGTGTCACATACAAGTTTTATATTTTTAAAAGTTGTAATAAAAATTCATAATTAATTATTTACTTAGAAAAAAATTACAAAAAATATGCATCACATCCCAACATGAGTTCTCTACTTATTTCTAAAATATTATAAAAAAATATTATCATTTATTGTGGTTAGGGTAATGACACCTACTTCTTATTTTTTCCTTGAAATTTAAATACTTCATTGAAATTTCAAATTTTCACCAAATAGATTTAAAAAAAAAACTAGTAGTTTAGAAACTACATTCAATTTGCTACAGATTCTATTCTTACATTTTTTTTAAATAATATAGATAGCTTATTCAAATTTTTACATCAAGTTGCCTAGCTCTGATTTTTCTGAATTTTTTGCCATTTAAGGGCCTGTTTTTTCCATGATCCTGCACATACCCAAAGAATTCTTGCTTAATTCATTCAAGGTATTAACTTAGGGAACATTGTGCCTAATGTCTCCAAGAGAGGACCAATCAAACAATAGAAGATTCACAACTTAGGCCCGGATGCAATGTGTTTCACCAAACCACTAAGAGGAATATAATATGCTAAGATAAATAACGCTCTTGAGGGACATCACACCCAATGTAAAAAAAGAAGAAAAAAACACATCACATACTACACCATGAAACATGAAAAAGAATAATGGAAAATAATAATTCCAATGAATGCCCCCAATTTAAAGAAATTGCTAAACACCATACTATGAGCAGTTACTTTAAAGTAGCAAATGAAAAATGCTAATAATAAAGAAGACATGAGAGATAACTTGGAAAGACTTATGTCAAGTCATATGTTCCAAATAAAGCTACATCATGCAAAAGAAAATAGAAAAAGGGGGGTTCCCCCAAAATGAAAAAATGAAACACATAAGAGATCTATGGATTTGGAGTTAGTATGTTCTTGCTACAATGTTTTTAAGAGATCTCAGAACTTTCATCATTCCCCAAATACTTATAGAACTAGAAGAATGACACAAAGAGAGAGAAAATAAAGAAATTGTCTTTCGGGTTAGCTTGAAAGAGACATGAATGTCTTGATGCCTTGCATCATCCCCAAAAAGAAAACACAAGACAAGGAAAAGAAAGGGAAATGTTTTGGGTCAACAAGGAAGAGACATGAATGTCTCGATGCCTTGCATCATCCCCAAAAGGAAAACACAAGACAAAGAAGAGATAAAAGGAAAAGCAAAAGGATGTATGACATAGAGAAGAATGATGCTATAAATAGAGGAATGTCACAAAAAGAGGGAGGAAATCAAATAGACTACCATAGGGGATCACATCACGCACATGCAATCATACAAAAGAAAATGAAAAATAAATAATGTAAAAGACTAGTTGTGTGTGTGTCAAATGTGGAGGAATTAAAACACAAACCTTAATGAAATGGTTTACATTCAAAGATTCAATCAAATAGACTACTCTATTACCATCAAACCTCTTCAAAGACATCCCATTTTCCTCTATTTCTAAGGATTTATTAAACCATTTGGCCCTTAGATTTATATGAGCACAAGGGTTGTTAAAATGACAACTTAGAAAATGAGATTGAATGCTTAAGATGTAAGCTAAGATGATTTCTATGTGCAAATGTGTGCTAGAAGGATTAGTGGTATGCTCCTATATGAAACAAAATGATGGAAAGGATAATGGATGCCATGATGAATGAAGAATGATGTTGATGATAAATGAACAAGTGGAGATGAGTGAGATGATATGAAACTATAATGAACTAAACATGATTCTGCATATGCTCAAATGCAAACATAGAATAAACTAATATAAAATGAAACTATGATGCAATGGGGATGATAAAATGCAACTATGAAGCAACATGTTAGTCTAAAATGAGAATGCAACACAAAACATGATGTAAAATCTAGCTATAAGACTCCATGAATGCTTCAAGCTCCTACGAAAAAAATTGCATGGTAACAATACTCAAAATGTGGATAAAAATGGCATTATAACACTATTCCAATTTGTATCTCAAAATAGTATTATAACAATACTCAAAAGGTGGATGATCCAAAATGCAAAGGAAAAGGGATGTATTTATAGGGTTTATCAAGCATCTTGTGATGTGGCACCTATCAACAGTTCAGATTCGAAGAAAAGTGGGTAGACAGTAGAGATGGAGAGAATCAAAATGTTGTCCCCTTGACCAAAGACAACATGCCATTTGGATGAGAGAATCTCTTGACCAATTGGAGTCATGCCAAATGTGTGGGAGATCCAAGTGGATGAAACAAAGACCATGTGCTTTTATTCAATTAGTGGAAGTGTGGGAGGAAATTTGTAATTAATAATTAGGCTTATTTATTTTCATGTGGCCTTTATGAGGTGGCACAAAAAAGTGTAGTAGACATGTGTTCTAATTATTAATCAAGATTAAGGAAGATTAATTAAATAAACCTGTTTAGGTAACTTTGTTTATTTAATAATTTAGAAGAAATATGGTTTTGAAGAATTAATAGAAGGGTGAACAATATAAATAAAGTGGGACTTTATTTATATGTAGTTGGAAAATTAATCAAATAGCTTGTATTTAATTAACTAAATATGATGACTATTTTTAGGTGTATAAACTAGTAAGGCCCATGTGAGTCAACCTAAAGTAGGTGTTTTGCATCCCAGTTATATTCATTGTATTCCAAAGGTGGAAAACTAGCTAAAGGGACAATAGAAACTGTCAAACTAGGGTCATTACCAGGTTCAACACTCTTCTTAGGAGAATTGTCGTGTAATCTCATGGAAGAAGAACATAATGTATTCAGTTCATTATACACTTCCTCATCAATTTTTGTAATCTCCTCATTATCATCTAAATTAATCACAATAGGAGGTCGAATGATAATGTCCAAAGAGGTATTAGCTCTTTTCGCAGCATAGGATCTTTTTGTTTTGGGAAAAGGGTAGACTCAACGTGCATTGCTTTAGTGAAGTTTGGGTTTTTATTTTCTTTGTTTATTTATTCATTTAACCTACGAGCAAGGCCATGAAATATATTCCTACACTCTCTAGAACCTCTGTTTCTTTTAGTTTTGTTTTGAAGTTGTGTCTATGTACGAGCGGGTTGATCAACCATACGCTTCTTTTCTTCCCTGAGGGGAGGAATGGAAGGAACCACAAGAGGTTGTTCGACCACTTTCTATTTAACTTTGTAAACTTATTTTAAATTCTAGGAGGCATGATTAGGTCATTTTTGTTATCTCTTGGCCTTTTGTAGGAAGGAGATGAAGGTTTTGTATTAGGTTGGTCTTCCTTATTTGGAATTTCTTTAGGTTAAATCATGGTTTCATCAAGGATGGTAGGCTCAGTGGTGGGTGAAGGTATCTTTCAAAGGGATAATTCTGTTATTTTTTTTGCCTTGAACTTTTTATAGGACTTGAAAAAGAAGTCTTCTCATGGTTTGATAGGTTCTATAGGCTCAGGCCGAAAGAAATCTAATGAAATGTTTCCATGAGAGGACAAAGGGTTGAAACTACTAGATGATCCCACAATACTAGTTTACAATTTTTGGCCAAATTGGACACTAAAATAATTTTTTAACTAAATCTTCACTTTTGGGCACCTATAAAGGCTAAACCATGAGGAATTTGAAGATGATGCAAACTATTGATTTGTAACATTTTTTCTATAGATTCTAAATATATTTTTTTCAAAATTTTTGGAATCAGATTGCACTTCTTTTTCCATCTCCTTTGAAAACTAGTTTTTTTTTAAAAACAACATTTTTAAGGGGTGACGCTCACTGTATACAACATAACATTTTTTCCATGAATGATAAAATTCTATTTTTTTCTAATTTAGATTTGTAGCTATGATATCTAATGTTTCCAATTGGTTTAATAGTTTTTTATTGAATATTTTTTCCATAATCAAGTTTCAAAGTCAAACCAATTACAATTCAGACATAGGCGAACCGTATACAACATAACTTTTTATGTCGGATCAAAGACTTCAATATCTAGTGCACTCAAATTTAAAAATAAATAAATTGATAATCTGCTGTTTTTCCATATGTGTGGAACAAAGAGCTTGATTTTTAGTGAAAACCCTATGTTTAATAAAACTAAGGAAACAAATACATAATAAAACTAAAACTTATTAAAATTATATTTGTTGGATAGCTCGTTCCAAGGACTACCATCATCCAATTGGGTCTATGAAGTCTCCTGTATTTTCATCCTCAACTTGAGCTTTGAAGGAAAAAATTTTGAATTTTTTTGGGTTCGCTTGAACCAACATTCTACCAAACCCCTTATAGGTTCGCTAGAACCAAAAGTTCGTTTGAACCCACAAAAACCAATTTTTTTTGCATGGGGTCATATTTTGCAACTTTTCCTTCCTCACTGGAATTGTAAACCACTTTTGTGGGTTTACCCCATTATGATGGGCACTGAAAATTTTATTGTCAAAGGGAAACTTTAAGAATTTATGTACAACTAAAAGAACTGCATTCATGGAGTGAAGCCATGGATAGCCTAGATTCACATGAAATTGGTTTGATTGTGGGATGATGGAGAATGATATATCTAATGTTTTTGATCCTATTTGCAAAGGTAAGGTGATCAATCCCATTGTAGGGAAAGAAAAAAAATTATGTATCTTGATCCATGCTTTTGGTTTATCGTATATATCTTGATAGAGTTCATGCAAAAGTAAGAATTCCTCTGTGATTATATTCTCTCTATAGATAGGATCTATTAATATCCCATTAGCGGGCTTATCATAGATATGAATGAATATGTAAAGAGGACCATCAAGTGCATGTTTAAGTATATCTTTAGAGGAGAAAACAATGTCAAGAGGCTTTTGATTTCAGCCCTTAGGATGTTGAGTTTCGACCAATGCAACCAAACCATCGATAGGTTTTTTTTCTTGTTGATCAGTATCCATAGGACTTTGTTGAATTGTACCTATGTTCTCATCATCCCTGTCAACATTCATCACATTAGTCTTCATAGTTTTAGAAGCTTTAATGAACGAAATATTATGTTTCAACATGTGGTTGGTAAAGATTTACAAATTTTGGTTAGGAGAGGCAACAAACTTATTTCCTTGATCATTAACACCTCCAATGAATTTTTTCTAGAATCAATGAGGTCTTACACAAGGTAGAGGATTATTAGGCTCGAGCATCTTGATAGGAGGTAAGGCAATCATTTGTTGTTCTAAAAGTTGAGTCATTGTGTTAGGAAGGGTATCAGGTAAGGGAGTGAATTTCCTTTTTGGGTCCCCATATCTAAAGGGTATCGTAGCTTTAACAACTACTTTGGTATTGGTATTTTGACTTGTTTTTTGAGTAGGATTGAATTGAAAGAAACCTTTATTCTATTTTCTAAAAGGTTGAGAATTTTTTTGGTTTGCTTGCTTGGAATTCTTAGTAAAGATAGAGGTTGGTTTTGCATCATGACTACTAACTAACTTTTGATAATCACAGAGGGTATTACATAAGTGCATAGGGGGAAATTTCATCATAGTAAGTTTTTTTTGTATCTTTCTTTGCAAATTCTCTATGAACATCTTTTGAAAGTGAGGCTCAGGAACCCTGACATTGATTTGGGAATAAAGAGATTGATAGCATGAAATAAAGTCAGTAATATTTTCTTCTTTTTTCTTACATCTCATCAAATCGTCCAAGGTCATTTTAGGAGTCATATGCACTTGGACATGGCTTATAAATGCCTCAACAAGTTCATTGAATGAATGAATTGAGTTGTTCGATAATGAAGAGAACCATTCCAAGGAAGTATCTTTTAAGGACTTAGGAAAACGCTTAGCTAAGATTTTATCATCAAGGAAAAAGTCACTAAATAAGGAAATATAGGTAGAAACATCGTTAAAAGGATCACCCTTCGCCAGGAATATTTCTCAAATCTAGGCACCTCTACACCTTGTGGCATCGGTGTTCATAATATCTCCAAGGACAATGGACTACTTTTGACATAGTATGAAGGTGGCCCGTTTTGATTTTTATTGATGGTGGAAACTTGATTTGGAGTGATGAAATTGTGTGCAATGTGAAATTCCTACCCTAAGATGCAAAAACTAACTAATGCAATGAAGGAAATACAAAAACAATCACCTCAAGATTGGCCTAGTTTAATCTAAACAAAATACAAGAAATTAGAACTTTTTACCTTGTTTAGCTATTGGTCTTGGTTGGACCTTCAATTGCTTGATATGTGTGCTCCTTGGTGGAAAAATGGATTAAAACCTAATTCAAAATGAAACTAAGATGATAATGGATGCAATGGAGATTGTGGGTATTGTGAAGGATGCAAGATGAGAGCTCAAAGATGTTGCAACAATGGAGGATGTTTGATTGCTTGAGTGATAGAATGATAAGTGTGGATGGTTGATTGCTAGAATTAATGGATACCAAATGATAGAATTTCTACCTTTCTTAGGGGAAATGCCTCTAAAGGAATGAATGTTGAAGATTGAGCCAAGGTGGACAAGACCAAGGGCTAGGGTGATTTGAGAACTCACAAGCCCTTACATCTTGACATGTGGTAGGTAAGATGGCAAGGAGATGATGTGAAGGTACTACATAGTACCTTGGGATTGGATAATATCTCCTCATAAAGGAGGTCTTTCTCCATATGTGGGTGAGAGGACATGTGAGGAATTAAAAATTCCTAAAAAATCCACATGGGGATGACATAAAGAATTTTAAATTCTTTGAAATGCATTGAGGGAATAAATGTGAATCAAAAATTCACATAGGGAAGGGGTGGCCTTCTCAAAAAGGAGAAAGCATTTAATAAAGTTCACTTAGGACACATGCCATAAATGGCATGGAGATTAGGTTGGCCTAAGCTGTAGGTGAATAAGGTTGTGCAAATGCATGATTAGATGAATTAATGACAAATTAGAAGCAAGTGGGGGATTATGGAGGACGTGAGCCTAATGATGATTAGGGGTGTGCACATCCTAATCACGGATTGATTAAATTAATCTAGATTAAAGAGGATTATGGAGGATGTGACATGAGGAGAGAGAAGAATTTGAATTAAAAATTGATTTAATTCATTTGGGTTAAAATGACCAAATTAAATAAATTGGGGTATTTATTTAATTTGGAGAAGAAAGGGGGTAGGGTATTTAATTGATTTATTAAATACCTTAGGGGACATTAGGCTACAGTGCAATATTAATCAAATAATAAATTATTTAATTAATGGTTTAAGGAGGCAGGATAGAGGAATATGAAGGGTGAATTTGACCATATGGGGGTGGTCAAATTTAGGTGTCTACATTTTTTTGCTCTTCAAAATATTTTTAGAATAATAGTGTTTCAAAGAAAATTAAAACACAGAGGACTCGATGGAAGAAAAGAATGTTAGATGATGCCCTAGTGTCGCAAGGAAGTGGATAGGATAGAAGGATAGAAGAAAATGGTAGGGTATCCCCCCTCGAGAGGGTAGATGGGGAAGAAAAAGGGCCCTAGGAAACTTCTCGATATGGAGAAATGAAAGGGACCACATGATAGAGCACAAAAAACCATGAAGAATGGTTTTTAAAGGGAAGAAAGTGGACAAATGGAATGCAAATGGTGGCCAGTAGAAGAAAAGGAGTGAATGAAATAATAAAAGATTAATTAAAGGGTAAAAATTACCCAAAAAATAGAAGGCTAATTAGGTGCAAAAAGTGAAAATTATAAATAGTAAATTTAAAAAATTACTATTCACCTTTTGCATACTTGGCAACTGACTAGATAAGAGAGGGAGAGAGAAAGCAAGTGACGAGGCATTCGTGGATGATAAAATGATCCACTGAGGTGAGGAGGTGTGATAGTTCTATTACTACCAAGTAGTACCATGCTAGGTAGGCCCAAAATCTTGCTTTGTGATTTTGATTTGAATTTTTAAGCATATTTTGAATTTGGGATTGGGTAGATTACGTATGCGGATTTTCCACAGATGGGGGAATTCACCTGTCCAAAAGGAAAATTCACCTTTCCAAGAAGGTCAATGGGAAAAAGGGTGGATGTGCACTCCATGGGGGTGGATGCATTGGGGGAGGGGAAATTGCAAAATCACCTCTTTGAGAAAAAGGGTAGGATTGCACAACACAGGGGCATATGTGCAAATAGATAGGCAAATTTGAAATCACTAGACTATGGAAGGGCGAATATAAAATCACCCAAAGGGGAAAGAGGTAGATACAAATCCACCATTTGGGAAGATGGGAAAATGCAAATTTTCCACTCAAGGGAAAGAAGACAGGGGAAAATGTGAAATTTCCCCTAGGGTAAAAGGGTGAATACAAATTCGCCTCTGAGGAAAAGAAGGGCGGATTCACACCTGGACAAGAAATAGACGAACTCATTGGTCAAACAAGTGAATTCATGAAAGGGAAACAAAGGGATGAGAGAACTATCTAGATAAGTGAATGCACTGGGAAAGAAAAGTAGCGAATTTTCCTTTGACAGAGGAAAATTTTCCAAACCAGGTAGGGGTGAAAAATTATAAAAAAGAGATGAAAATTTGGAAAACTAATAAAATGTGTTGTATGGATGCAAAACTTTGAGACGCTGAGGACATGGGAGAGGCACTTGGTAGTTATGGAGGTGACACAGAGGGTAATGAATGCCCAAGACCATGGATCATTAGCATAGGTAGGACTACTGCACACGTTTGGGTATCCCAACATCAGAGCGCACCGAGGATTGCTGATAGTGTTGATGGAGCGATGGAGCTTGAAGAAAACAACTTTCCATCTCATAATAGGGGAAATTACAGTGACCTTAAAGGATGTGTGGAGGATTCTATGATTTCCCATCTGAGGGCACTTGATCAAATGGACACATAGTCAAGCAATGGATAGGAGTTTGCGGGCTATATTTGAACTAGTTGAGTTACCCATCCAGGGGAGGGAGTTAGACCTTAATACTTGTTTAGGCTTGTAGGTACCAACCCTACTATTATAACTCTGTGGCTTGATTAGTGGGATTTTTTTGTTGGACAGGAGTGGACACTTCTGCTACCTCAAGGTTATTGTGGTTGTTAGACACATTGTGGAGTGACAGGAGGGGGAGTTTGTGTGGGGAGCATGTGTGCTGGCATATCTATACCAATATATGCACGTGGTCTATTATAAGTGCGCATTGAGCATCACCCATGTGACACTACTTTAGATGTGGGCATGGGAGTATATTAGGATGGTGAGGCCAGATATTTTGATAGTTGGTGTAAGGGATGAGATGTTGTCGATAGCATACTATTGGGAGATAGAGTACGACTTTAGGCTTCACTATCAAGCAGTGGCTGATCTAGAGGCATGTTGGAGGAGACTAGATAGCCTAAGGTTAGAGGATATTATGTGGAGACCCTACATGGTAAAACAATTTCAAGGGTGGAGGGATGATGAAAGGAGATGGAGGGGATACTTATTTTCAATTTGTTATTTGATTGGCTAAGATCCATCTATTATGGAGTTGCACAGACCAAATAGGGTCACCAGGTGGTTTGGGATACAACAAGATATTCCTATGGGACAACATAAATTCTAGCGGATCACTAGGGAGCCAACAATGTTATGGGGAGAGTAGATCACTACAGAGTATGCATGGAAGATGTTGGATACAATCCCATTGACACAATATCCCTAGAGGGGAGGTCCTGTAGATGTAGGGATGACCATACGGTATTCGAAATGGTGGGAAAAGGGGAGACTAGGGTGGATTACTATAGTACAACAAATTGTAGGTGCATTGGGATTCAAATTTGATGATGAGAGTAGGCTAGTCGAGTAGCATAGGAGGAGGAGGAGAGGTAGTCAATAGAGGAGAGGATGGGATGGAGATTTTAAGAGGAGAGGATTAGGCCATTGACATGGAGGAGGATGCCCTAGTGGTGCATTCACTAGCGATAGTACCCTATGTTCCACTCCCACTCGAGGATCCCACAATGTTGCTGACAGGAGCCCTAGGTAGGCTAGGAATTGCACAACAAAAACTCAGGGAGTCTGAGGAAGATAGGGATAGGCTACAAAGAGAGGTAGACCAACTACAGTCCTTGTAGAGGGATGGAGACAGGGAATATGGCACACTGGCAGATGAGGTACCATAGAGGGCGCAAGAGGGATTATTTGAGGAGGCAGGTGTTAGAGCTACAGAGGGGATTGGAGGAGATTAAGAGGGAGCAGGATGAGCTCTAGGACATGGAAAAGTGTGTTGAGGTGACCATGGGGGATGTAGGGGGACTACTAGAGTGAGAAAAGGCAGTGGAGGCATAGATATAGGCCCTACAAGGAGAGAGATGCATTAGTACAACTGATGTCTTAGTTGTAGGCATAGGTAGATTAGATGAGGCTAGCCAAGGATGCTTGGGAGTAGGAGAGGAGGCATATAAGTGGGTTATGAGATAGGAATTAGATAGAGAGGGACCTACAACAGGCGCATGCAGTAGAGGTGGCTAATGTCAGGACTGAGGTAGGGTATTATATGTTTTCTTATCATTAGGCCATCCCAGATCTAGCATAGAGAGTGTCTCCCTACATCAGAGAAGTCCCTTAGATGTTTGTACCTTCACACTCGAGGGTGACATATACATGAGGATATAGCAATTTCCATGAGACACCCCCTGAGGTAGAGGATCAATTCCAGACTTTGCCTGGAGGTCAGATGTAGGCAGCTTCAGGTAGAAAGGAGAGAGGAGACATGATACATGTTTTTGATAGGTGCAGAGTGTATGTGTAGTGGATGGAGATAGAGGCTACAGACAACTTAGTATAGAGTAGACAGGGATTATTTGATTTGTTGATTCTTTTATTCTTTATTATTGATACCTTCGAGAGCTATAGTCTCTACACTATATTAGAGCTCTATAGTTGTATCTTCTTTGATGAGTTTTGATGGACATTATGATGGAATGGTTTATGTTGCTTATGGACTTATTATTGACTCTTATGGTTTTTATTATGGATTATGATGGACATGTGATGGACACTATATTTTTTTGATATTGATATGATATGTGATGGAAATTACTAACATTGTCATGGATGTTTATTATGCTTATGTGTATGTTGATGATTACGAGATATGCATATGATTATGATGATTATGATTTATTTTCATGGTTATGCTATATGCATTATGCCTAACACTTTGTGATGCAGGGTACGATGGATGATTCATGATTTTTTTAATATATGCTATGGATGTGGTACTAATGGTCTGTTATGTAGGTGGTGATGAATATGTTTAGATGGAAAACTTATGCCTACAATGGATATATTTAGAAATCCTTGTGATTGATTCAAAAATTGTGAATTTACATGGATATCTATGTTTTACACTATACAATCAATTGGACTTTAATTTTAGTGTGTGTTGATATGAAAATTCAATGTGATGCAATAAATGAAAAAATATGTTATATGCATATGTAATCATGTATGTATGATGTGATATGAAAATGCAATGTGATGCAATGGATGAAAATTTGTGACATACAAATATATGATTATGTTATGTTATGAATGTGCTAAATGTAATGTAATGAAATGTATGTAGTGATATGAACTAATATGTCTAGAATAACAACTCTAAACAATCTACAATGATAATGCCATAAAATGATAATGGTTCATGGAATGAACTTAAGATGCTTAGAATAACCAATCTAG
>VDFB02281492.1:408973155-409000439 GCA_007258455.2 Sequoia sempervirens | reverse complement strand
CTCTCCCACTCTCTCCCACCCTCTCCCACTATCTCCCTCCCTCTCCCTCCCTCTCTACCACTCTGTCACTCTCTCCCACTCTCCTCCACTATCTCCCACCTGTTGGAACTATAAAATTATGATGATTTTTCATGTTGTCCATACCCATGCATTTTCCAAATGAGTCCTACCTTGAGCACATTTTCCTCTCTTCATGATATTTTTACATGTATTTTTCTCATATAGCTCCATAAAATCCATCGAGTCTTGAATAATTCATATCATGTTCCATATCGGCGTGAGGATACTAGGGTCTCCTTGATCCATTTTGCATTTTCTACTAGTATGAGTCTATGTTGCCTATTGACAATACTCCTTTAATGTTACAACGATTGGAATTCACATGTAGACAGCTTTCGGCAGGACTTCTTCATGGTTTTGGCGACAGAGGATGATTCACATCGACAAGAGTTGGGGCATCAATATAAAGTCATAGTGAACCCTTTTGGTCTCACCGACTAACACATTAAGGGATCACTTCAGCCAAACTATGGCTTTTCGGCTTAGAGTCTTAGCGAATTCAAATATGTCTCCTCGACTGACAACAAAAAAGGCATATCGGCAAAGGAAATCACTTTTGGAGGGATGTCATAGCGAACTCAATAAGCCTTTCAGACTTGTACAAATGTTTATTTCGGCCAAGCCAAGGTATTTCAAGGTGAGGTTTCACCAAATATCTTCGGTCTCACTGATAGGGCACAAAGGGTTTCCATTGGTGGTTTTTGGTGAGAGAACTAATGTGTCTTGGCGATGCACCGATGGAAGGAACTGCTCGGTAAGACTTACATGACTTTGGAGTATGGTCTTGGCAAAGGGTCGGGGATCTCACCGATGGAACGCAAAAGGAGGACCCTGTCGGTATAAGAATTGAGTTGTCTCGGCGAACAGGAATGATCACGTGGGATTTTGGTAAGACACAGGATAATCTATGAAGTGTCTCCCTGACTGTGCATTGTCTTAGCAAAGGTGAAAGAAGAATACAACTCGGCGAGAGTGTGCTTTTGTCTTAGCGACTCAGAATGGTTAAAGGGCTCTCGATGAAACATAATGCAATCTATATGATGTCTCCCTGACTCTGATGGGTCACAGTAAAAGAAAATAAAACAAAAGGAATGACTGATGATACAATTGCCTTCGGCATAACTATAGGGATGTCTCAGCGACTGTTTCAGAGATGATTAACAAAAATTCAAATACTATGGCTGACATGTGAATGCTTGAAATTTCGTTGCAGACCGACATGAAGCGAGCCCAAATTCAGCAGTAGGCCGACATGGGATCTCATTATAATATGTTTTTCTGATACGGGTGTATAAATATGCATTTTGTGATTATAAAAGAGGACCAACTAATAGTTATTCAATATATAGTAGGAAAATTAGATGGATACAGTACAATAGATTTATCAGATCAGAGATTATGATGCATGTTTTCAAAATGGAGGTATTTATGAAAGTCAATTGATGTTACTGCACATTTTTGGTGTCAATTATCTGTTGAATTCAATGAAAGTATTGCTAAGCTATCTCCAAGATGGATTCTTTCTAATTGTTTAAATTAATATAACAAGTTTATATTCAATTCATCAGTGCACATTTGTTGTATCTATGTGGTTAATCGATTGGTTCTTTCAAGCAAAGATTAAATCCTTTTAGTTGATCATAGTAATCAAAGAGATTCATTTGGATTGTTAAAGTAGAACTTACTAATCATAGTCTTGCATGTTTATACAAGTTGTAAATATAATATATGCTAGATAATTTGAGTTTTCTCCAGACAGGTGTTGCTCATCTTGATTTCATTTGACTCTGCATACCCAATAAGGCACTAGTCTTTGCACTTCATCATTTGGATTCATTTAGTTGCTTTACATTTGTTAACTGAGCATAATAGGATTTAGATTAGAAGATTGCTATTGCGCTTGGTTTCATTTGTTCACTTCCATCTGCCATTGTGGAAAAATCATTGCAAGAAGGATAATCATAAGTTAAGTCTACTTCATTTAGAAAGGTACACCCGCCTAGTTTAGCAGCACTTGAAGAGTAGAAGTTAGATTCTTTTGACCTTGTCCATTACCCTGAAACGTATCAAGAGATTGGCAGCCTCTTGAGACATCCTGCTTGCATTTTTGAGAGCTAACAAAACCTCTCCCACTCTCTCCCTCCCTCTCTCCCACTATCTTCCACCCTCTTTCAAATAATCTGCCACTCTCTCCCACCCTCTCTCCCACTCTCTCCCACTCTCTACCACTCTCCCACTCTCTCCCATAGTCTCGAACCCTCTCTCCCACCCTCTCCCACTTTGTCCCATCCTCTCCCACTTTGTCCCTCCCTCTCTCCCACTCTCTCCCACTCTCTTCCTCCCTCTCTCTTCCACTCTCTCCCACCATCTCCCACTCTCTCCTACTTTCTCCTCCCTCCCTCCTACCCTATCTCTGACTCACCCACACTCTCTCCCACTCTCTCCCACCCTATCTCTCACTCTCTACCACCCTCTCCCACTCTCTCCCACCCTATCTCCCACTCCCCCTCTCTCCTACACTCTCTCCCACCGTCTCCCACCCTATCACACCCTCTCTCCCACTCCCTCCCACTCTACCACTCTCTCCCACTCTCTTCCACCCACTTTCCCACTCTCCAAAACTCTCTCGCACTCTCTCCTACGCTCTTACATCATCTCTCTCACTCTCTCCCACACTCTCCCACTCTCCCTCCTCTGCACCTCTCTCCACCTCTCCCTTTCTCCCACCCTCTTTCCTCTCTCCCCTCTCCCTCTCTCCCACCTTCTCTCACTCTCTCCCCTCCCTCTCTCCCTACTCTCTCAACTCTTTCCCACCCTCTCTCCCACTCTCTCTACTCTCTCCCACCCTCTCTCTTTCTCTCTCCCCCCCTCTCTCACTCTCTCCATCTCTCTCTGACATGCATACATATATACATATAGGCATACATACAATAAACATGAACTGATACATAAAGGCATACATACATACATACAAGCATGCATACATATACACACATGACACAACAACATACACATACACACAAACATACAAATATATCAACAAACATTCAATAAAGTTGAATTTAATATAAAGGAAGACATAATTCAAGCACATTATGTCTTTCTTGACATGTTTCCTGAAGAAGCATAAAAATGTCAAAACTAAGACATAATGCTAGTATGTTAAAACACACTCACGGTATATTTTTCTTTGGGAATCCTGAAGCCTTAACATTGGTATTTGCCTTGGAATACCAACCCAAAGGCTTGGAGGGCATTCCCAATGACCAAAGACATGTTTTTCCAAATTCTATAATTTTTTCACATAATTGGGTTTGTACTCACTATCAAGATTGCATCTAGTTCAATATCAACAAAATCAAATACATAGGTAATGATAGATTCTCTCTTAGCTATCCAACGATGTAATTTTTTTCACTTTCTGACAATGTTAAGCCTTTCATCCATAATTTCTTTTGTTTGTATGTCTCTTTTTATCCAAAAAATAGTGTTTGGTGTTTTTTCGTTATAAATTAACCATTCATTAAAATTTTAAATAAATTACATTTTTAGAAACTAGACTTCATTCTACATTTTTTTTTTATTAAAAAAAATCAATTACTTTCCAAAATTTGTAGGGGGAGCAAAGCCAAAATTATGTTTTTCCAAAAGTGCCCACTTAGAAAATTAGTAAAAAATCAAGTATTCATTAAAAAATTATCAGAAAAATTGTGCATCAACTAGATACTATTAGATAACTTTTGACCATAGTGATTTTAAAAATACTACAAAAAAGTCCACTGTGCTAGGGTCATGAAAGTGTTTCTATGTTATGTTTTTCTGATAAAAACAACACCAATTTGTGTATGCCCCTCTTTTGAACCCCTTAATCTCAACCATTTTAAAAAAAAATTAATAGTTTAGAAAGTAGACTCAGAGCACTTCGATCCTTGTTTTTGTTCCATCTCAAAATTTTGAGTGTAACTATTCTCAAATTCACATCCAAGGTTAGTATTTCTCGATTTTAGAAAAAAGTGGCCAATTAAGCCTCCTTTTTGGGAACCATCTTAGTGCACTTACCCTCATCTTGCATAACACACTTCCCTTTCCTATGGAGCCATCTTGTTTGTTCATGGGTGTCAAGCATACGAAGTTTTGCTTGCCTCATGAATCTTGTTGTTCATGTTGTGTGGTGCCTTATCAAAGTTATCAGGAGGTATAGCTTTGGTATGGTTACCATATGGGAACTAAACTTAGGTGTGAATTTCCCATAGCCACTTGTTTTTTTGTGTGAGTGCATACCAACCATGCGCATATGTGTCTCACTAGGGGCTCACCTAGTGGATGGCCTAAAATTCCACTAGCCCTTGTGAGAATGCATTGATTTGCATATTGGACATTGTGTTCCACTTGTAAACGTATTGGACAAATAGAGTAGATTTGATCCACATCATATTGGACAAATGATCGAAGCTTGATCCACCCCTTTGATTTTGTTATTTCTTTCTCTTTATGTCTTTGACAGTGTATGTTTGTATCTTGTTGTCACTTCATACATCATTTTCATGTGTGTTCTTTTGTGCTTATGTTGGTTTACCATAAGATCTTGATCCTAGATGCTTTTGCAACTCTCTTAATTGTTTTCATCCTATCTTATTAGGATTGGTACACTTGGACCCCTCTTGACGTGTCTTTATCTACTTTAGTGTGATTTTGAAGTAAGTTCCTCATCTCACTAAAATAGGAGCTAAATATAGTCTAAAAAAATGTACCCCATTACATTTTCACACGTGTTTAGGCCCTCCTACTGAAATTCGGCTTCTTTATGCCTTATTTGATCTTATTTTGCATCCACAAGCCTTATTTAATGCATCCTTTTGAGGATAATCCCAACACATATCTAATGACCAATCATAATTTATTTATTTTGTTTGTGTGTTCTATATTTAGTGTTCTACAACTCATACACCACCTTAGGTGTATGGGTCCCACCTAAGTTTTGGGGCATGAACCCGAATTTGGCATGAAACTTAACATTTCTTGAAATTTGTGTCCCAAGCCTAGGCTACTAGGACTCATATGACCCAACTGGTATTTATTATATTGAATCTTGTTATTTAAAACTTTTAGATCTTACACAAAACTATTTATTATTATAAAATCACAAAATATTATTTTCAAATATAACTTATATTTAACTTTATAGGATCATAATTTTTTTGACAACCTTTCACATTTCATTATAAATTAGAATGTATTTATTATGTTCTCCTTTTATATTTGTGATAGAACAAACATATAATATTAAATGTTCCAATGTGAATACATTGTCACCCCATAATTGTAACATAAGAATAATATTTTTTTATATTTGTAGACATCCAAATTTGGACACTTAATTTATCCAAATTTATCACTTTTCATCCAAGCATCCTCTTATCCGAGTTAATTAAGTAATATTACTATTATTTAATTAATATCTTTAATTTTGCCAAATCCCTAAGGTATTTAACTAATAATTAAATACCTTACCCTCCTTAATCCCCTTTTCATCAAATGAATTAAATAAATCCTCACATGTCATTTTCATCTAATCCTAATCCATCTCTTAATCTCTTCATTAAGGATGAGCACATGCCTAATCCTTGATTAGTATGTGTCACATCCTCCAACTTTTGCAAGTTGGCTTCTAATCCACATTAACCCCTAATTATCCTCTAATTACTAATTAGTTAAACCTAATTAGTACCTTGGTCAACTCTCCCCATCTCCCAAGGAATTTTTAATTCCTTTTTATTCACCCTAGGCTCCTCTCTTTTAATTCACATTTTATTCCTCCAAGAATCCCCTTTTCCCATGCATCTTCTAGAAACTTTGACTTGTCACATCAAGTCACATGTGACAAACTCCCACCTTTTGGGAACATTGTCTTATCCACCAGATTCTTCCAATCATTGTGAATTTTTAATTCACTTTTATTCACCAAGATTCTTCCCATCTCCCAATGTACTTGGAAGGTACTTGTCCTTCCTCCACCTCATGTACCTTTTTGACACCTCATCTCCATCTCATATCCCCTTGGCCACTTCACCCTCCACATGTCAAGATGTGAGGGCTTGTGGGTTCTCAACCCACCATAGCCCTTCATCTTGACCTTGTTGGATCAATCTTGACCATTGAATTCTCTAGAGAATTCAAGATCCTCTATAAATACCCCCTCCTCAAGGGCATTTACAACACTTTGAATTTTCATAACTACATGCTACTATTTTGTGCACTCATCTAGCCTTCAGTTACATTTACTTGCATTTACATCCAAGCACATAGTAAAATCCTCCATTTTAGCCACATCAAGAGCCATCAAGGAGCACACATATCATTCCAAGCAAGGGCCAATCAAAGAGATATCAACAGCAAGGAAGGTAAAACCGTTTGTGTCTTATGTTATCTATTTTCCTTCTTATTTTGTCACTCTCTTTTGGCTAATCTTGAAGTGTCCTTAGTCTTTTATCATTCGTATTTTGAGTTATTTTGCACACTAGAATAGGATAAATTCCAAGGTATACAATATTAAAATACTTGTATTGATGAATACCGTATTTTATTTGACATATTTAAATTGGATAGTTACAATATTTTATATAAATTAAAAAAATGTTTACTTCACTTGTTAATAAACATATTTATGATTTTTATGTATGACATTCATAAATTTTCATGTATTCATATATAAATCCAGCTTGTCAAACATTTTGTAAACATATTTATCATTTTTATATATGACATTTATTCATATAAAAATCCAACATTTTATAAATTTATATATGAAATAATTATTGATCTAATATAAATACCTATGTTAGAAAAAAATAAAATTATAAAACAATAAAATTTCACCCAATTATTAACCACCCTCTCTTATGATTGATTGACAACTTCCTTTGAGATTTGTCATAATATTTTATCAACCACTATGGAAAGTGGAATAAAGCTATGTTATCCCACTACAAAAGTATTTATTAGAAGGGGTACATGTCAAAAGTGATCATAAAATTTTGTAAGTGGAATGTGACTAGGGACATAAAAGAGAACTATGCCCCTCAAAATGACTTTACAAATTTGTTGCAGTACCCACTCTTCTCTGCATTTTACACAGTGCCACATCTTACATTTTTACACCTCTCTTCCACACAATTTCATACACAAATATAAGCCACCACCAATCTATGCCCCTCATCATTTCTTCCGCAAATCATGTTATACTTTTGGTCACTTTAAAATTTCAACATGGGTGATCCCATAATAGTGGTTTACAATTTTTGACCAAACTGGACATTGAAATTATTATTTTTAACTAAATCTTCACATTCGGGCACCTATAGCGGCTAAACTGTGAGGATTTTGAAGATGGTGCAAACTAGAGTCTCATCAAATTTTTTCTGTAGATTCTAAAAATATTTTTTGCAAAATTTTTGGAATCAAATTGCACTTCTTTTTCCATCTCCCACGAAAATTGTTTTTTTTTCAGAAAACAACATTTTTAAAAAGTGACGCACACCGTATAACGCATAACTTTTTTTCCATGAAGGATATAATTCTAATTCTTTCAAATTTAGATTTGTAACTCTGATATCTAGTGCTTCCACTTGATTAGATAGTTTTTTATTGAATATTTTTTCCTTAATCAAGTTTCAAAGTCAAATGAATTATAATTCAGACACAATGCGACCGTATAACGCGTAACTTTTTTTGTATATGTCAAAATTTTATTTTATTTTTTTTGTTGGATCAAGGACTTCAATATCTGGTGCACTCATATTTTTCAAATTTTTTTTTAATAATCTTCTATTTTTTCACATGTGAAGAACAAAGAAATTCATTTTCGATGAAAAACCTATGTTTAATAAAACTTAAAAAACAAATACATAACAAAACCAAAATATATTAAAATTATATTCATTGGATAACTTGTTTTGAGGAATACCATAATCATTTGAAATAAATTTTAAATGAATTCATTTGATCCCCCAAAAGCTAAATCAAAAGTGATTTTTTATCAGCATTTTGATAGGTGTAAAGGAGATGCATTTATAGGTATGGTTTAAAACTAGCGAGGTTCTATCCAAGGGGGTTTGATCTAAGGTGATTTGATCAAACCCTCTTCAATTGGAATCCTTAAAATGGAACTTTTTAAGGCTTAAATCATTATATTTTCTAAAAATATGTGATTTCAGCTAAAATCCGTTCCTCTCAGGAATTGTAAACCACTATTATGACAGTACCCACATCCAGTTAGTAGATTTTCACTCATGAAAAATATTGCGTAGGTAGTTTAATTTTATTTGTCATAGAATTTTTTGGGTATATCTATGATATTTTTGTGAAGGAATTACTCCAACATAAATTATAATTTAAACATTGAAAATGGATAGAATTAAACAAATGCACTTACGAGGATAAATGGAGGGCAGTTTCGATGGCTTTAGCAGTTGAGATTGATGAAAAGGAAAAGCGAGAGGTGAAAAGATGCGCAGGAGATAGCGCAACTTGGATAGGAAAAAGAGGCATCACATTTACGCATGCCATGCCAGTTAAATAGGCAATGAGATGACAAGGTTGCAAACTGTAGGTAGAAAAGGATGACAAGGGTTTATTTTTTAAGTTTTTAAAAGTTTCCAGTTATGGCTAGATATAAAGTTTGAGCCTCAAATTTAAATGCACAGCATGAAATCAGCAACATTTTTTGAAAAATAATGGTGGGAAGGGTGGGGCCCACATATTATTTTGTTTCAATGGGATCGCCAAGCGGTGGGCAGAATTGCAAGCCTATGTACGTAACCAGATGCAATTATACAAGGTAAGATGTTCAAGGTATGAAACCTTTTAATGTCATGTAAACATTTTCTTTGCAACTATGATGCACAAGGTATAAAACAATAGTTATAAAATCTGTCAAATTTTATGTATTTCTTAAATCTAAAGAAAGAATCTAAAGCATGATTTAGTACATAATTATGAATCTAATTTATTTTTATCTTTGTAACACTCAACAAAATGCATGCTAATGTATAACCGTACCAAAAAAAAATGTAAAAATGGGATGATTTGAATTTTTTAAATAATATTGAGAAACATAAAAATTACAGTGCCAAATTATGGACTGTCCCACCCATCCCGCTGATGCCTATAGATAGTAGGACAAGTCATTTATACGCTCCTATTATGAATGATCCCCTATATGGCCCTCTTTTCTTCACCGTATTGGTTCACTATTGGAATGATAAAGAGAGGAAGAAATTATACTAGAGGACCGCCCCTCACATATTCTGTTATGGCCAACGCCACGAGGCCAATCATAGCCAAATGCCCATTCCAAATCTCTACTGAAGATGAAAATATTGGCTGTGATTTTTTCTCTGACGATATCCCCTTAAACATGGGCACCAACAATGCCAACGACAACATTATTACACTTAAAAAAAACCACGACACCCCTCCACTACTCAGCTGTAGCACCAGATCTTCTCCGTTCAATAGCTCCACCCCAACTGCAGACACAAACCCCACCATTTCCAACCTTCCATTAATGGTCTCTGGTAATGGCCTTGAGAATGCAAACACATCACCAAACTTCATGCTAACCTAGCCAAACCCAATAAAAATGACATTAAAAATGACTACATCATATGTATTTTATGGTGAGGGATTTGGGCAACGGGAAAGGTACTTGCCTTGTTTGTGAGGACTGGAAGTGAAAAACTTCTGGTTGGACTTGGGATAGATTTTTCCAAAATAATATGAGACAAAATGTTGTCTCTTGGGGAGAGCTCTTTCAGCTTCGAATCCACCTGCGGGGATAAACAAATTATCAAGAATTTTCACTAGAATTAGTTTGCAGTGAGTAGTGAGTATAAAGTGATTAAGAAGAAATAGCAAACCTCTACCAAGCACTTGACATGGAAGCTCTTCTGTAGCACTCTATTAACATTACCCATAAAATTCATTTCCTTCATTCCACAATTAGGCAGTGTAGAAGATTTCAGCATCATTGAAGCCATGGCTACCATTAACGAGCTTTTTGAGGAGTTTTGAAGATATTTTATTGTCCCTCAGAATTTGTTGCTCCACATCTCTGCGTTGAATTTTGACTTGTCATCTATTCCATCATTATATAGAAGAGGATGGAATGTTTCAGTGTTATTTTGGAGGGTGATAATTAAGGCACATCGATTTTGTAATGTGGGTGGGTAAAAAGAGGAAGACATGGTTACTCCATTATCCGCACGTGTCCAGTTGAATGTAGAGAGAGCGGAGGAATGCTCCATTCCAAAATTAACTGTGAAAATTCTATTGCAGAAACTGATTATTAATCTCTTATTTAAATAGATTATTTGACTACATAAATTTAATTCACAACAAATATTGAAAAATAACACAACTGTAACTTCAAATATAAAACTCACAAGAATAAAGAAGAAAACATGTACAATAATGAACACAATATTTTTGAACAAATTATCCTTGGAAAAACTTCGAAGGGAAAACCAATACTGTAGATAAGGAATTTTATTAAACTTTAGCAAGTCAAGAGATACATAAACTGCTTTCCTCTTACTGGTAGAGGTCCGACAATATTATTCTCTAGAAATTCTTCCCTCAATTTCTCATGTTGAAATTCCATAGCTATTATCCCCAATGCTATCACTACACCCTTGCTATCACTGTAAAAAATCCTCAAGTGTGTGTTCTCCAAATGCCCATTGATCCCCTTTTATACTATTCTGATTGAAAACTCAATGGCCATTATTTAATCTTAATCAATGGCTAAAATTAATTAGACTCTAACAACGCTAACTAACGAAATTCTAGAAGTCTCTAGAGGAATCAGTTAATTAATTAATTACATAATTATCTAAACAACTAACTCCTTTCTAGAAGTCTCCAGAAAAATCAAATAATTAATTAAATATTTCTTGGGAATGGAGACACCTGTCCAAGCTACTAAAATTAACACTCCCTCTTAGTGAGGAAGATTTTTTGCATGACACCCAATTTATCTTTGAAGAAGATGAATTTTTCCTTCCCCAATGCCTTTGTCAAAGTGTCTGCTACCTGTCGATTTGTAGGTATATACTATAGCTGAATAATCCCCCATTATACATAATCCCTAATGAAGTGATACCTGATGTCTATATGCTTAGAACTATCATGAAACATTGGATTCTCAAAAAATTTGATGTAGTTTTGATTGTCGTAGTGTATCACTATAGTCTCAACCCTCTAACCAAAAAAGGCTACCAGCAACTTCCGAAGCCATATCACCTCACATGTCGCCATGCTAGTTGCTATGTATCCTACCTCTGCAGAACTCAAAGCCACAGACTTCTGCTTCCTACTATACCAAGAGACAGCTCCTGATCCCAAGCTAAAGCAACACCCTAAAGTTCTTTTCCTATCCATTGTACTTCCTACCTAATCTGCATTAGTATAGCCTATCAACCTAATACCATCACCTTGAGCATATCTAATCCCATACTTGATTGTACCATGCAAATACCGCAATACATGATTTGTCGCTATCCAATGCACTCTCTTTGGCTCCGCCATGAACTGACTAAGAGAGTTTACTACAAAGGATCTATCTGGTCTGGTGTTGATGAAATAAATGAGAGACCCAATCAACTACCTATATAAGGTGGGGTCTACATCCTTTTCCCTAGATGAGTCTACCTTCTTCCAATTCATGATCATAGCAGTAGACATGGCTCTACAATCTTTCATCTTGAACCTCCTCAAGATTTCGATGTAGTATTTCCCTTCTCCAAGAAAAATCTCTCCATCTATCTGCCATACCTCAATGCCTAGAAATTAGTGCATAAGCCCCAAATCCTTCATCTTGAACTCTACAGCAAGGTCCCTCTTGCACTCCTCTATGAGACCCAGTGAACCTATTAAAAAAAAGTCATCCCAATATAGAACAAGAATGAGAACCTCAACCGCAACCACCAAGTAGTAGAGGTTAGCATCTTCTTCACTCTTCATGAAGCCCATTCCTTGCAAGTATCTATCAATGCACTCATACCACGCTCTAGAAGCCTACTTGAGTCTATAAAAATCTCTCATTTATCTACACACGTGGGTTGCATTGTGTGCTACAAATCCCTCAAATTGTTCTATGTATACCTCCTCTTTCAATTCACCATTAAGAGACACCATCTTGACATCCATTTGATGGATCTTCCATCTCATCTATGTTGTAAGTGAGATTACGACTCGTATAGAAGTATACCTGGCCACTTGATAAAATGTCTCCTCATATTCAACTCCCTCCTTCTAAGAGAACCCCTTGGCCACAAACCTTTCCTTGTATTTCTCGATGCTACCATCTACACCATGCTTTATCTTATAGATCCAGCGTAATCCAACCACTGCCCTATCTGTTGTTCTAGGAACAACCTCCCACACATTGTTTTACACTATTGAGGTATATTCCTCAACCATCGCATCTTGCCACACTTGTTGTTGTGCAACCTCTTGATAGCTCAAAGACTCACTATCTACCAACTAACTAACTAAATCCATATAGTCATTATACCTGTGTAGTTGTCTCCACTATCTACTACTTATCCTAAGAGCTCCCACAAACTCCTAAGTATCTCTATGTGGTTGTTGGTTCCCACTACCAACTATAGAGGATGAAGTATCAACCTCCATGTCTCCTTGATGCATCTCTTGGATCTATTTCATCTATTACTCCATACTCTACAAACTCTTAGCACCTAAGCCTATGCTTGTACTATTAACTGTACTCGAACTTCACTGTCTCTAATTCGGTTGAACTATCCTTGGAGCTTCTACTGGCTGCTTACTCTAATCATCTGCTAGCAAATCTCTGGACCTCCTAAATGCCTTGGCCTCCATGAAATTTTCATCACGCCTAACTATAATCCTTCTAGTCCCTGGTATAAATATCTGATATTCCTTTGAGGTTTCACTGTACCCTACAAAGTACCCTCTCTCTGCAGTCTAATCTAACTTGGAACGTGAAGCCCCTAGAATGTGACAATATGCCAAAATCCTAAATATCCTTGTGTAGCCTTGGATTTTAACTATTTTAATGATGTAAAACAACTAAAATGAAAATGTGAAAACACAAGGAACACCTCAAAAGATTATCCTAAGGAATTGATGACACAAAGAAAATAGATGAAATGAAGAGCATAAGTAGATATACCTTTCATTGCTACTAAAATTCCTTGCTTGTCCCTTGTGAATGTAAGCTTGTATGATCCTTGGATGGCTATAGATATGAATAAATGCAAGATTGACAATATGATGGGATGCAAATGCAAATGGCTAAAATGGCTTGGCTAAATGAGTGAAAATACTTGTGAATTAAGTGCTCAAAATGACAACATGTGGGTGTAAAAAAGACTAAGTGTTGTAAAATGTAGTAGAAGAAGGGGGTATTTATAGAGAAATTTGAATTCTCTAGAGAATTCAATGTTTAAGATTGAACCACTAAGATCAAGATATAGAGCTATGGTGAGTTGAGTCCCTCACAATCCCTCGCATCTTGACATGTAGAATATGAGATGGCCAAGGATAAGATGATACATGGAAGTGAGATGGAAGGGAGGTACATGATGTGTAAGAAGGACGTATACTTTGGAAGTACATTGGGGGATGAGAAGAATCTTGGGTGAATAAATCTAAATTAAAAATTCACATGCTTGGAAGAATCCCATAGAAAAGACAAGGTTTCAAAAAGGGAATCACTTGTTCATATGTGACTTGATGTGATAAGTCAAATATTCTAGAAGATGCATGGGAAAAGGGGATTCTAGGAGGAATAAAAGTGAATTAAAAATTCACATGGGGAAGAGAGGAGCCTTGGATGAAAAAAAAAGAATTAAAAATTCCTTGGGGGATGGGGAGAGTTGATTAAGGTACTAAATACCTAGCTTAACTAATAAGTAATTAGAAGATAATTAGAGGATAATGAGGATTAGAAGGCAACTTTCAAAAGTTGGAGGAAGTGACACATCCTAATCAAGGGTTAGGCATGTGCACATCCCTAATGAAGAGATTAAGATGTTGATTAAGATTAAGGAAAAGTGATGTGACATGTGAGGAATTAAATAAATATCATATTTATTTAATTCATTTGATGAAAGGAGGATTGAAGAAATAAGGTATTTAGGAATTTGGTAGAATTAAGGGTATTAATTAAATAATAGTAATATTACTTAATTAATGCAAATAAAAGGATGTTTAGATGAAAGGGGATAAATTTAGATAAATTAATTGTCCAAATTTAGGTTTCTACATTTTTCCCCTCTTCGAGATGGTGTTACAAAGTAGCATCATTTCAAAGAATATTATAACATAGAATCTGGAAAAATACGGTTAGATTGGAAAAGATGCCCCGATCATTCAAAATATGGGGATGAAGATGAATATTATGGATTGAGGATGCCCCCTCGAGAGGACATGCGGGTTCAAGAGAACATCGGTGTGCTTTTCGAAATGGATGTGATGATGCAAGGGGAGATGAAGCACAAATGGATTTAAGGTGATGTTTCCCTAGTCAAGCGACACGCCAAAAGGGGTCGATGATGGACGAAGTGTTGTCGATGAGGGAATGAGAGATCCTGAAACAACATGAGGATAGGGTAGGATACATCCCAAGGAGTGGTATTGATGAGGGAAGGATACATCCCAAAACACCACTAAAGGATAGGGTAGGATACATCCCAGGAGGATGATGATGATGATTAAAGAGATGATGATAAAAGATTAGATGAATAGGGGAGGGAGATTGATGAAGAATGTATGCATGGGTGGGGAAGATGAAATGGAATACTAATGCAATTTTCCATCTTCGGAGCACTGATTTTTACTATATCATAAGACACAACATGCTAGGGTATGAAGAACCTAGGCTGCTTAGTGTCTAACGCATAATATAAAGACAACAAACAAGAAGGCTATCCCAACACCCAAAGTTGTGAAGACCTTGGTCAGGCTAGGTATTGAGATAACCACAAGCACAAAAAGGATGGCCCGGTGTAACACAAGACCTCAGGAATCTTGGTGGGTACTACATGAGACAACCACGAAGACAACAACATAAATAAAAAGATCAAGATATGCCCTTATGTTAACCTATCAAAGCACACCTTGATATGATGGATTATGGAAACCATAAAAAGTGATGATAGGGAGATGAAATGATAAACAAAATAAAAAAGCATCAAAAGATCATAATCAATTTCAAATGTCATTTTCCATAGGATCAAGATGATGGATGGGTTTGGTGAGGTCTGTTAGGAAGGATACATCCTATTGAGACCGATGATGGATACTAACTAGAAGATTGTTATGACACATGAGATTCAAAACCAATTGGATCCATTGATATTGGTGGATCTCATTTGTTAAGAAGTAGCTAAATAAGGGAATAGCTTGATGATGCGACACAAGAGAGACAAGACGTAGGACTAACACACCCTAAAGACCTAGTGGCTCGGGGGTAGATCAAAGATTAGCCTTGCCTACGTGAAAGTGCAAAGCCCTTGTAGTTTGATAAAAGGCTGAGGACTGACCATGGATAAAAGCAGGAAGAGGATGATGGAGACCTTGATAGATGACCAAGACAGGATGGAAAAAAGCAAAAAAATGGATGATAGATGATAAAGTAGCCCCAGGGGTGGATCAAAGGATTGACCTTGCCTACATGAAAGCACAGGGGCAACATAGTTCGACAAAAGATCAAATACAAACGATGGTTAAGGATGAGTGGATAAAAACATGAAATTGATACGATGAGATAGGAGAGACCCTGTGGATAAGATAGGATGGATGATGATGACACAAAGCTCAAGTATGGGATAGTTATCCAAATTAGCAAAAGATGAATTGGGAGAATGACATGATGGAGAGATGAATGATAAAGAATGATAAGAGATTGGAAAGATGACGAAGGATAGGGAAGGATACATCCTAAATCAACATAAAAGGATCAAGGAAGGATATATCCAAATGATGACAACAATGATAATGATTTGATCAAGGTGTTGGTTTGCATGATGAAGGAGCCTATAGCTAGATACCAATGACAAGGGATTACAAGATGAGATAAGGATAGGGATGAATAGATAAGAAGTGGAAGATGGATTGGATGGGGAGTTGAAAGGGATGATATGATGGATGAATAGAGAGATAAATATGAGGAGATGAAAGAGATGCTATGATGGATAGGAAGATAAGGATGGGGAAATGAAAGGGATGCTATGATGGATAGGAAGATAACGATGGGGAGATGAAAGGGATTGGATGGATAGGAAGATAAGGATGGGGAGATGAAATGGATTGTTTGGATATATAGGAAGATAAAGATGGGGAGGTGAAAGAGATTATTAAGATGGATAGGAAGATAAGGATGGGGAGATGAAAGGGATTGTCTAGATAGGAAGATAAGGATGGGGAGATGGAGGGGATTGTTTGAATGGTTGGAAGAGAATGATTGGTAGATGTAAGAGATTGTTATGATGGATGATGTCTCTAAGGACTATGTCACAAAGGGAGATAAGTTCCCCCACTCTAAATATGTCATGTGTCATGAGGAAGGAGGGATGCAAGATGAGTGGAGAAAGAAGGTAGAGAATGTGGATAAGGATTAGGATAGAGCATGGATGAAGGGAATGTATATCGAGAGGTGTCTAAAGAATGCATAAAGAGGTTCCCCTATTTTGATCAAGATCACAAGAAGGATGGAGGGATTGGAGATAAATGGGATATGATGGTAGGCTGCAAAAGATAGGTGGGATAGAGAGGATGAATAAGGAGGATGTATAGCAGGAAGCATAGTAGATGGAGGGAATGCATATAAGGAAGCTGCCCTCAAGTGTGGAAAAATATGGATGGGGATTTACACATGACGCCTGTTTGTGAGGTTTTCATCATGGTACTTATCCAAGGTGCTTGTTTTCCAAATTTTCACCATTGGACAAATTATTTCTCTTTATTTTTATTTATTTATTTATTTTTTACTATGTTGGATTTTCTTTTTTTCTTTTGTTTTTGACTTTTTTGAATTTTGTGATAGTATAGGAAGATGGATAAGGATAAGGATATGGATGAAGGACTCAAGCATCAAGTTCCATATGAGCTATTAAGAGCCCATGTGTGGGGCGACTATTTGAGGTTGGTACAACCCTATTACGATAAATGGATTATGCAAGAGAATGGATTAAAGGGATTGGGTGGGGGAGATATGGGGGATAATGGATGGGATGCTGCAAAGTGTATGGATGGAATGATGGGATAGGTGTGTGATGGGGTGATGAGTTCAGGACCAACATTGACATATAGGGCGGTGGATGTGAAATGATAGGAGAATTAATTGATGAAGAATGTGAGGATAATGGAGGTGATGGGATAGTGAATTTTGGGACATAAGGACCCAAAATAGATTGAGATGACAAGAGTGTATGATTAGATTTTGGATTAGAAACTTTGGATGTTGTTACAAATTTTTCATTTGAAGGTATTACATCTTTTTTCTTTGGGATCCACATAGTTTTGATCTTTTCTTTGGTGGGCCTTTGTGGTCGATGGATATGATTATGCTTTTGGATTTGATTTTGGATTGGATTTGAATTTTGCATTTGGTTTTTATTTTTGTCAACATGTCCTTTAGATTCATGTGAATGTTTAGATTTATGCATTTTTACTTTAACATCCAAAGTGCTTTTAATAGCAATGGGATGGGTGCAAGGAGATGGATGATGTGGAGATACGGAGGTAGGATTATAGGGATTATGTGTAGATGGTGGATGTGTGGGTACGTACCTTTATTGATCCTGATTAGGGGACATGCGAGTGGGATGTTTATGATGGGTGACATGGAGGGGTGATGAATGGATGAAAGGATGAATAGGACAAGATGGAGGAGGTGATTTTGGGATATAACGACCCAAAATAGAATTAGGAATTGGAGGATGTGTGATGGTAGAAGGAGGGACATAAGGACCCAACATGGATGGAGCAGATGAAGGAGGAATATAGATGGTTGTTTTGAGGCAATACGATGGAGGGGGATGGAAACAAATGATTTGGTGGAGGGATTGGGGGAACCTCTTATTCTTTTAGAAGAGGATCATTGATGGTATGTGGAGGTTGTACCAACACATTTGGATTTCGAGTCACGAGCAATACAACCAAGAACATTTGTACAAGGATTTTATTTGGACTGGATGGGCTCTAAAATACCTTGCTCATGAAGGCCTAAGCCCTTTCCTTGATAGTTCATGTTCTTAAGCATTTGATCCATGATAGGATTTTTGTTATTTTGGAAGAATGATGCGAGTCCATTATTAGGTGGAGGAGGATGGGTGGTATATATGCTTTGTATTTGTTTAGCGAGGAGACCACCATGGGAGAATGTGAGAGTATGATCCAGGTGAATCCAAAATACCTAAAAATTTCACATTCTCAGACTTCATCCAAAGAAGCATCAATGTGTAGATCTCGCTAACATGATCCTAATGCAACTTTAATGGGCTCAAAAGGAGTCTATGTAGAAGTTATACTCAATCAAAGGTTTAGTCAAATAGGCAAATCAAGGGTTCAAAAAGACAAAAAAATTGATTGTCTCAAAATGAAATAAAAATGATGCCAAGTCGTAGTGCTAGTCACGCTAATTCTAGAACTATATTCGGTTTCAAAAATGGAGCTCGTATGTGAAAGTTACGGCTGGTCAAAATTTTCACTCTGGTTGACTTTAATGACATCAACAAGTTGATGTGGCAGGAAAGGTGAGTTGGCACAGACATGGTGGAAAAAGGAATATGGATTAAACCATATTGTTAAAAGAAAACACGTATGGTTTAAAAATTAGAAGATTTTTATGATTTCAAGGAGGATTTGGTGGGATTTTGTCCCTTAAAATCCTCTTCCCTTGCCCATAAAACAAGGAGAGAGAAAAAAGCCCATAAACTCATATTTCTACAATTAACCCCTTTAAGCCCAAATTCTAATATTTTAAGGGGCTTAAATAAAAATGAAAATAATTCATAAATATTATTAAAGGAATAAATCTGGAAAGGATTAAAGGCTTGAATTATAAGTCATTCATTTAAAAGGGATTTGATTATTTGTAAGTCCAAAATTATAACTGCCCATAGTTAAAGGGGTTCGTTTTTTAATTGTATGGCTTAGAATTATAAAAGCAAAAGGGGGATTTATTTTTGAAATATTAATTTGTTATACTAACAGGATATTAGTGATTTTTATTGTAAAAGGGGGAAATGGTTGGAATTTTTACTTGTATATGGGAGATATGCAATATTTGCAAAATAATATGGTTAAAGCCCTATTAGCAAATAAATTTGTATAAAAAGGGGTCTTATTTTCTTGTAAAGGTGGTAGAATTTTCTTGGAGAGAATTGTAACAAGGAGAATTATTCAAGTCACTTTGGGAGAAATAATTCTTTGGAGGAGAATTTACAAGGTGTTTTGTACACCGAAAATTGTAAAAGAGAGAGATTGTGGAGAGATTATTGTAGGTTCTTGGAGCTTGGGTATTGTAACAAAGCATAATTTTGATTGGTGATATCAATAAAGTGGTCCCAACATTGAGAAGCAGACCCAGAGACGTAGTCCACATTGGACAAACTCCATTATCAATCTGTGTTGTGATCCTTCTATTTCTTTATGTCATTTTTCTCTCTTTTTGTCCAATATCTATCTAGTTCAATTTAGTTTATTTTTCAATAATTGATTTTCAAGTGTACCTTATTGTAATTTCAATGGTTATAAAGCATAATTACACAATTCTGCATTAGATCAGGAAATTACTAGAATTAGATTTAATTTACATGTTATTTTGTAACTTTCTAATTATAGATCAAGTTGGTATTAGAGCCCATTTTGTAGGAAATTGTAGACTGAATGTTAACCAAGTTGAAATTGAAACAAGGAGAAGGTGCACTAGAAGAGTTCAATCCAGAGATCGGAAAACAAAGGAATTTTCCACAAGCATAGATGGCAACTGAACAAAATCCTACATAGCTTGATGAGAAAGCTTTCCAAAAAGCATTTCTCAAAATGAAGGCTATGGTGGAAGTTCTTTTCCAAGAGAGGCAAGAGTGACAGAAGAAAAAGGAACTCAAGAAAAGAAAGAAGAATGAAGGTGAATCCTCTTCAAAAGATGATAAAGGTAAAGGAGTAGGAGGTGGTAGTGACCCTCCTAAACCTCCATCCCCATCTTCTTCTTCATCCTCCTCTTCCTCTTCATCTACCTCTTCTTCTAAAAAGAAACAACCTGTGAAATTTGAAGTTAATTCACCTTTGTTGAAACTTGGTGTTAAATTTGATTTGCCAATGTATAATGGAGAACTAGATATAGATAAACTAGATAATTGGATTAAGAAAATTAAATTTATTGTAGAATTCAAAAGTTTATTGAGGATTCTCAAAAAATCCAATTAGCTACTCTTCGCCTAGGAGGCACAACTTTAATTTGGTGGGAGAGTAGAACATAGGAGGATCTAAGTCATTATGGAAAAATTATTTCTTCTTGGTTTGAGTTTATATCTACATTAAAGAAACAATTCTATCCATTAGGACATATGCAAAAAGCAGTAATGAATTGGCAATCATTAAAGCAAGAAAAAGGACAAAGTGTTTAGGAATATACACAAGAGTTTAGGAAAAGGGCTTTAATTTTGGGCATTCCTTTATACACACAAGAAGCTTTATTAAAGTATAAAAGTGGATTACATGAAAGTTTGATACATACAATACTTATGTTTAATCCAACTAACATTGATGAAGTTAGTGTGCAAGCTATTCATTTGGAAACAAGCTCAAGGAATAGCCATGATAATCTGTTGATGGAATCCAATAAGCAGAAAGGAAGCAAGAAAGGGAAAGAGAAATCATAGAGAACCACTACTATAAAGAAGGAGGATGAGAAGCCTTATTGCTCACACTGCAAGAAGCAAGGGAATGAAGATGCAAAGTGTTGGAAATTGCATCCTGATCAGAAGCCTAAGTGGTTCAAGGATAGAAAGGGTAAGTAGAAGACTGTACCTATTGTGGAGGATCTTAGATCTGGTTCAGATGATGAAACCAAGATCTTAGTTGTGGGTATCAAAGGTAAAAATATTATTTTCATTACTAGTTCTCATGCTTCTTCTCTGAGTTGTAATGAAGTACCTATTGAAAGTAAGAGGAATGAATTGTTTCATATAAGGGTTATTGCTAAACAAAGCAAGATTGAAACACATAGATAGTGGATCACAAGTGAATCTAATCTCTGAAAAATTTGTTAAGGAATTGGGATTAAAGAAAACACCTCATAATAATCCATATTCATTGGGTTGGGTGAATGATAATGCTTGGTTACATGTGTCACAACAGTGTAAACTTTGATTTGCAATCACATCCAAGTTTGTAGATGAGGTAGAGTTAGATGTAATTCCGCTTGACATATGTGGGATGGTTCTAAGTAGTCCTTATTTTTATGACAGAAAGGCCATTTTCTATAGGGAACATAACAAGTATCATTTGTTTAAGGATGGAATTGAATATATTGTAAAATATCATCACATGAAAAATGATAGATCTATTGTAAACACAAGGCATATGAAAATGAATGTAAATTCAAGAAATGCTTTAATTCTCATGTCTATAACAACTAGTGATACTAAGAATGAAGATGATAGGGTGTGACAGACAATACAGTGTGAGGATTAGTTACAAGCAGAATCAAGCCTTCAGCTAGAGGTGGTAAAAGAGGGTTTGAATGTTTCAAATTTTAACAATGTTCCTATTTAGAATATCAAATGTTGATACTGTTTCCTTCACATTAGTGTATTTAGTATTGTTTCTTGTTATTCTACTAGTTATTTCTATGTGGATAATGAATGTGATAGTGAATATTGATGAACATGCAGTTGATGGTATCAACAAAGTTACCTCATATTTCTTTGTGTTTGTGATGGGTCACATGTTAAAAAATTTAGCAAGAAGGACAAATGATATTGGGAAAGTGGGGGCGACATTTCCCTAACTCAAATTGTACATAAAAATAGACTTTTTGAGGTCCAAAAGCTTCTCAATGGGGAGGAATGATCCAGGTGGATCTAAAATACCTAAAAATTTCACAGTCTCAAAATTCATCCAAAGAAGCATCAATGCGTAGAGCTTACTGACACAATCTTGATGCAAATTTAATGGGCTCAAAAGGAGTTTGTATGCAGAAGTTATGCCCAGTCAAAGGTTTGGTCAAATAGGCGAATCAAGGGTTCAAAAAGGAAAAAAATGATTGTATAAAAATAAAATAACATTGGTAGATTTTGACCCATTTTTCGACGACGGCCCGTTAGAATTTCGAAGGCTATTTGTCGCTATTTTTGCATCAAAATTTCGACAGCATTAGAAATGTCAAAATTCCGGCCCGACATCGTCATCGAAAAATGGGTCAAAATCTACTAGTGTAAAAATGATGCCAAGTTGTAGTACTCGTTGTGTTGATTCTGGAACTATATTTGGTTTCAAAAATGGAGCTCGTATGTGAAAGTTACGACTAGTCAAAGGTTGGTCAAAATTTTGACTCTGGTTGACTTTGATGACATCAACAAGTTGATGTGGCATGAATGGTGAGTTGGCATAGACATGGTGAAAAAAGGAATATGGATTAAACCATATTGTTAAAAGAAAACACGTATGGTTTAAAAATTAGAAAATTTTTATGATTTCAAGGAGGATTTGGTGGGATTTTATCCCTTAAAATCCTCTTCCCTTGCCCATAAAACAAGGAGAGAAAAAAAGGCCCATAAACTCATATTTCTACAATTAACCCCTTTAAGCCCAAATTATAATATTTTAAGGGGCTTAAATAAGAATGGAAATAATTCATAAAGATTATTCAAGGAATAAATCTTGAAAGGATTAAAGGCTTGAATTATAAGCCATTCATTTAAAAGGGTTTTGATTATTTGTAAGTCCAAAATTATAACGACCCATAGTTAAAGGGGTTCTTTTTTTAATTGTATGGCTTAGAATTATAAAAGAAAAAGGGGGATTTATTTTTGAAAGATTAATTTGTTATACTAATAGGATATTAGTGATTTTTATTGTAAAAGGGGGAAATGGTTGGAATTTTTACTTGTATACGGGAGATATGCAATAATTGCAAAATAATATGGTTAGCAAATAAATTTGTATGAAAAGGGGTCTTATTTTCTTGTAAAGGTGGTATAATTTTCTTGGAGAGAATTGTAACAAGGAGAATTATTCAAGTCATTTTGGGAGAAATAATTCTTTGGAGGAGAATTTACAAGGTTTTTTTGCACACCAAAAATTGTAAAAGAGTGACAAATTGTGGAGAGATTATTGCGGGTTCTTGGAGCTTGGGTATTGTAGCAAAGCATAATTTTGCTTGGTGATATCAATAAAGTGGTCCCAACATTGAGAAGTGGACCTAGAGACATAGTCCACATTGGATGAACTCCGTTATCAATCTGCGTGTTGTGATCCTTCTATTTCTCTATCTCATTTTTCTCTCTTTTGTCCAATTTCTCTCTAGTTCAATTTAGTTTATTTTTCAATAATTGATTTTCAAGTGTACCTTATTGTAATTTCAATGCTTAAAAAGCATAATCACACAATTCTTCATTAGATCGGGAAATTACTATAATTAGATTTAATTTACAAGTTATTAAATTGTAACTTTATAATTATAGATTAGAGTACCAAGGGGATATAAAAGTGGTGTGGGGATAGTAGGTTTAGGTGACGATGGAGGATCATGAGATGGAGGTGATGGGGTAACAACATCCTAATCAGGAGTGAGTGGTGAGGGATCAAGAGAGGGATTAAATAACATGATAGGATTTGGATCTATGGTAGTGGGTGATAAGGGCTCATACAATAGAGATGGAGTGGTGGGATCAAGGAGATAATGGGATGGAATGGATGGGGGACTATGATCTTGAGGTGGACTAGATGGGATGATAGGATCTTGATATAGAGAAGAGGGAATGTTAGCATGCTTTGGATCAAGCTCTTGGCATTATTCTTCTTCTACAGGTGGGATGATAATGGAGGCCTGTTGGATGGGTTCATCAAGTAGGTGATATGGAAGGTTGGAGGGTTCATGAAGTTCATGAGAGGGGATTTTGGTGATATTGGGAGTGGGAGGAGGGGATTGGATTTGATCATCATCAGTGGGTTTGATGACAATCATAGTAGGAGATGGGGGTTCAGTGGATTCAATGGGTGTGATGGTGTCAATGGTTTGAGTGGTGCTAGGGGTGGTAGAATCAATGATAAGGGTGATCCCATAATAGTGGTTTACAATTTTTGGCCAAACTGGACACTGGAATTTTTATTTTTAACTAAATCTTCACATTCAGACACCTATAGCGGCTAAACCGTGAGGAATTTGAAGATGATGCAAACTAGAGTCTCATCACATTTTGTTTGTAGATTCTAAAAATATTTTTTTCAAAATTTTTGGAATCAAATTGCACTTCTTTTTCCATCTCCCACAAAAGCTGGTTTTCAAAAAACAACATTTTAAAGTGACACACTGCTGTATAATGCCTCTTTTTCCATGAAGGATAAAATTCTAATTCTTTCAAATTTAGATTTATGTCGATATGTAGTTCTTCTTGGTTAGATAGTTTTAATTGAATATTTTTAACAATCAAGATTTCAAAAGTCAAATAATGAAATGGTGTGAAGGACATAGCGGCCATTATAGCGTAACTTTTTTTTGTATATGTAAATGTTTTATTTTACTTTTTTTTTGGATCAAGGACTTCAATATCTAGTGCGCTCATATTTTTCAATTTTTTTTTTTGATAATCTTCTATTTTTCCACATGTGAAGAACAAAGAAATTCATTTTCGATGAAAAACCTATGTTTAATAAAACTTAAAAAACAAATACATAACAAAACCAAAACATATTAAAATTATGTTCATTGGATAGCTTTCGTTTCAAGGAATACTGACTCAATTGGGTTTTGTGAAGATTCCCCATTTCATCCTCAACCTAGCGTCAAGTGTAAAATTAGGTTTTTGTGTGAGACAAAGTCAAGAAATTAGGGAAAGGGTTCGCTGAGACAATCACACACTAGACAGGGTTCATGAATCAAAATTGAACCACAATTCTAGATCCCCTCAATAATGCATTTCCTTTTGTTTTTGGGTGGAAATGTGGGCCCAAGTGATTGATTCTATTGAACCCTAGTTCAGTGTGAACCCTTTATGGTTTAATTGAACTTGTAGGTTCATTGAGCAAATAATTTTGCCATGGGGCCATTTTTTCTTAATTTTCCTTCCTCCATCAAATTGTAAACCACTATTGTGGCTTCACCCATAAGCATGATACAGAGAAGGGTCTCATCACTAGTGACCATGGATGATGGACAAGGATGACATGGCTCCATGACTTCATGATGTGGGGTTACAGATGTCTTCTTTTTCATAAGTCCTTGGAGAACTTTTGGAGTGAAAAACTTGCATATTTTAGTTTGAGATGGTGTGATAGGAGTAGGTGAGGGATTAGGGATTGGTCTAGGATCATGGATTGGTGGTCCACTAGGGTTAGATGGAGGAATGGGATTGGATGTAGGAATGGGAGTAGATGGAGGATTAGAATTGGATGGGGGTTTAAGGTAGGGATATTGGAGTGGTGAATTAGGATAGGGGGCATGGACTATGGATTAGGACAAGAGGATACAATTAATGGATTGTAGTAAAGGTATTGGGATGGTGGATTAGGATAGGTTGATGGGGGTTCATTTTTAAGATAAAAAGGTGTGGATGTAGGATTAGGATGGGAAGACTAATAAAGGGAATTAGGATAGGTAGAGTGGTGTGGAGGATTAGGGTAGTGGACATATGAGGATGAAGGATTGAGATAGGAGGATGTGAACATGGGATTAAGATAGGGGTATTGTGATGGCGGATTAGGATAGGAAGACATGGATTTTGGAGGAGGTGATGCAAGTGAAGGATATGATAGGGATGCAGGTGAGGAAGACAATGGATATCCTTTTTCAAAGGTAGCATAAGGAACGTGATTAGATATGGATGAAGACATAATGGGATGGCTTGAAGGGGTGATTGGATTGCGGGAAGTGGATGGAGAAAACTTACTAGCAATGATAGCGTCAAGGGGATCTATGTCATATTCCTCTTGATCGACAAGGCTTTCGTTATCATCATCAACGTAATTAGGGTTCTCCTTGATTACTATTTTTGGTTGAATTGATGAAGGGTAAGGATTCATGATGTTGGCTTAGATCAATATGGATTAGAAATATGATGAAAGGATAAAATAATGGATTAGAAGAAGATTGAAGGAGGTATCTTGGATGTAGATGGACTAAAGCTTAGATTAGGATTTAGGTTAAGCTTAGATTGGGATTGGATTAAAGCTCAGATTAGGATGATTGGAATTGATGATCAAAGGATGTTTACAACACCGAATCTACCTCAAGATGGAAGCAAATTGATTGGTTCAGAGGTGATTAGATAGGGATGTGATTAGATTGGATTGGATTAAATCAATCAATGAGACAATTGATAAGATCAAATAATGGACCACACAAGATGATGGAAGGGATTCTAAACTAAGTTTTGTTATGCCTTGCATAACCACCCCATTTTATTCTGCAACAAAACGGGTTCCCCTTTGTGTTTTTTTAATTTTGACCTTTGGTTTTCTGCCTTAGGCATTTTTTTCTTTCAAGGTTCTGTCGGGAGCGGAACCAGGACCAATACCAGACTTATTCCTTCTAAGTCTTGGTCTTGTTCCTTTCCCGGTTTCAATCTCGACTATCACTTCCTCTTTTTTGTTCTCTGTCAAAATCAGATCTAGGTATGAATCCAAATGTTTAACTTTTTCTAGGTTTCTCATTCGGGATCCCATTCCGGCCCCGACACCATTTTGCTTCTATCCTTCATGTTTCGGTTTTGTACAGGTGGACTCAGAATTGGATCTGGTACCGAACATGGAAATTTTTTTAAGTTTCATTTTCTTGTTCCATCCCAGACCCAACTCCGCCTTTCCCCTTTGTTCCTTTTTTGGTCGGTCATTTTTTTTTTCTCTTTTGACCTTTGCCTTAGGTGTTTTCTTTTTCGGCCTTGGGCAGTTTCTTTTGTTCTGGTAGGACCGGGACCGGGACCGGAATAGAAACCTAACTTGGAATTTCTTCCAAG
>VDFB02281492.1:408945672-408972429 GCA_007258455.2 Sequoia sempervirens | reverse complement strand
TATAGTCACAGAGACTAAGAGCTACACTTCGGCAAGAGGCTTGTCTTCGACATAGGGTCTTGGCGAAATATTAGAGTCTTGCCGACCGTTGTTAAGGGATTCACATGTTGCCATAAGGTTATCTCCCTGCTAAAAGGTCTAGGTGACTCCAATGAGTCTCGTCGAAAGGAAATGAAATCAGGGAGACAGGTGGCTTTGCCATAGGGTCTCCCCGACTACGAAGAGCTTCACCGAAACAGAGCAGACTCAGAGAGAAACAAAGGGGTCGCTATAATGTCTCCCTGACCTTGGAATGTCTCGCCGACTAAGAGCTACACCTCAGCGAGAGAGGAAGACCTCGACATAAGGTCTCGACGAGGAGGGTAGGTCTTGCCGACGTGAAGTAATATCAGCATAAACTCTTGCCGAATCAACAGGGTCTGACCAAAATAAAACAAAGTCACCAAAGGATACATAGTTGGTGTAATGTCTCAGCGACTCATGAAAGTCACACCAAAAGGAAATTTGCTCGGTAAGAGAAGGGAAATTTGAGGTAACGTCTCCCCGATTTTGATAAGTCTCAGCAACACAGAGTAAGCTCGTGGAGAGGAAAGACATGCGCCAAGAGGTCTCAGCGAAATGAAGGAGTCTTTCTGATGGGTTTTGCGGACTCAATGTGACTTCTCCTATTCGCCGATACATTTTGCTAACTATCTTGTGTCATACTGATAGCTGCTGGGGTGATGAAATCGCATCAGGGAGACATGAGGGGTGTCTCACTGACATGTGATGCTAAGCAAACCGCTTTTGACCATCAAAGAATTTTACGTGGCCTATGATTGTCCAATCAAAAGAAGCATGATGGGCCATTGACTAATTGACCACCCCTGTGTAGGTAGATCAACATAATACAAACCAGATGGACTCTTTCTGAGAACAGTTGAAACCAATCCACTCAGGCGATGGTGTTTGGATCTGAGAGAAGGCCCGATGGTGCTTCTTGAGGGTGGTCAACAAGCAGAGGAGTCCCAGAATGAAAAGGAAGCCAAGTGATGGAAGAAACCATGACTCAGAGCGACACCTATGGTGATCACTGCTGGCAGAGGAAGATTAGTATTAATGAGGTTATCCTGAGCATTAAAGGGGGACTGCAAGAGAGTTCAAAGATGGACACATAGATGCTAGAGTTAATGTTGTAGTTATCAAAAGATCTAGAAGCGCTTACCCTACGGGTAGAAATCCTTCATCAGCATGGACAACAAGGATGGACATTAAATGCCCAACTGATTTGCTTCAAAAGATCTAAGAGCCAACTCTCCTACTGGATGCTGATATTTTTGTAAACCCTAGCACGAGGGACAGTGCATCCTTTCTTGTACGTTTTGTATATAAGGCATTCTTGCCTCTTTAAAAAAAGAAACTTCTAGGGTTAAAGATTATTTTTTTTTAGAGTTAGAACGGTTGGGAGTTAGTAAGTTAACAAAAGAAGATAGAGTTGCATCTTGATTCTGAGTAATGAGAGCTTCTTTTATCTTCTCCGTTAGTAGTAAGATTTTAGTACAGACTGTAATGTATTTTTTGAATTCTCTTAGTGTAGTCAAAAATAATCTGAAGAATCAGATTCTCTGTACACTGGTGTTTGTGCCAGTTTTGTAAATATTGCTTATATGTTTTAATAACAGTAGAAGCAATCAGAGTTTAATCTACTTCATGTTGTGTTCTTGAATGATATTTGTCTTAATTGATCATTGATTTGTGAAACCTACAAGGAATGAAAGGTTATTTGTGTTCTGTTTAATGGTAGTTAAAAGGTCTATAATTCAAATTAGCACTGTGAATGAAAGAGGTTGTGTGTCAATCACAAGTTTACTTTGTTCTGCAGTTTCAGTTTATGAATTCCTTGAAGTCAACAAGTTTGGTTAAGGTTGGATGAATTATTGTTCTTTTCTATTTCAAAACCTTGATCCATCTTTTTATATTTCTTTAAAACCCATGGTTAGTATAGGATTTATTTCATGTATGATCTTGGAGCAATCCAGAAGCCCAACACCAGTAGGCCCCTTGAATATTACTGTTGCATTGGCCACTGAGCAACATCAACACAGTTGAGACCCAACTACCAAGACCTTGGGAGCTAAGGCATCCATGTGTTGCCTTTCTCTTTCAGGAGAAGCAGAGTAGCAATACTCTGTTTGCATTGTTGTGGTGCCAAAATCGCCAACAACATGGAATTGGCGCTAGAAGGAGGGGCAAGAAGGGAAAGTTGGATAAAGCTGGGTTTTCATCCATAGAGAAGTCCCATAGAGTTCTTCGATCAACTAAAAATCCACCACCTTTGATAAAACTCAAGACCCCAATAAGACACAAGAGTCTTAAGATTGGGGCAACCATCATACCACCCTTGTCAGCTCCACTCACTCCACCAGGATTTTCACCAATACCCCATTGGATACTTATTCATCCACCATCCAATCCATCTCAATCGGCATCATAGCTGGTTCAACCCATACAACAGCTGGCTCAACCACCACCACCACCAATGGCATTCTTTCAGAATAATCCCTCTCCATTGGGGACTATTCTTGGAGGTTTTCATGACATGCCTAAGAACCCTGAAATGTTTTTCCCTAAGTACATCCATGGTGAATCAAGGAGTGTTGAAGAGCACATACAAGCTTTCAAGGATGCTTGTACCCAAGCTCAAATAGCTCACCATGATGTAGTTTGCAGGTTGTTTCCTTATTCCTTAGGGGACATGGCATACAATTGGTATCTTAATCTTCCTCAAGGCTCTATTCTTACCTAAACAGATTTGGAAAATGCTTTTATTAATTAGTTTAGAGTCTATGTGGACCCTGCTCTTTTGTACCATCAGTTTTCCACAATTAGGAAAGAGCCATGTGAATCCCTGCCCTTGTTCAACACTTTGTTTCAATGGATGTATAGGAGACTGTAAGATCCCTATCTAGTTACCAAGAATAGTGCCATTCAGGCATACTTTAGGGTTAGAGACCCTTTGCTTGGTTTGTTCCTACAAAGGACTTATCAACCAATTGACATTGATTCTCTATCCAAGGTTTATCATCTAGCCATTAAGTTGCAGCAACAAACCAACTCTCAACCAAGTTTTGGGGGGAGTTTTCCTTTAATGGGTTATCAGATGCCTAGTCCACCCCCTTTATTCAATACTGTTCCAGGGATGTCTCTTTCCCACTATGGGACTATGTTTGAAATGTAGAATCAACCTCCTATTCCTTTCTTCGCCAATAGGACCCCTGATTCTTTTCAACAACCATAGGTCCCTCAAGGTCCTTGGAGTCTTCCTAACTAGGTTAGAACCCCAAGTCATGTTGATCAGCCACCCATTGCTAAGGCTGTAGAAAATGAGAAGATAGTTCAAATCACAAACGAGGTAGAAACCTTGAAGAAAAAACTGTCTCAAGTCACAAATGACATGGCCCAACTTCGATTGAACCCCTCCCAAAACCAAGGTAATTATCCCAGTCAAAGCAATAACAATTAGGGTAGTTATCAGAACTAGAACAGTTATAACCAGAGAGGTTATCAATGCCAAAATAGAGGATACAACCAAGGGCCAAATAACAACAGACAATGGAATACAGGGCCTAATAATGGTGGAATCCCTCATAACTATCAAGCAAATGAGGAGAGATCACATACTACAAATGTGGCTGACCTGAATTTCATGACTAACTGGTGTAGGTTGCATGATACGATGACCCATTATGAGGTAAACTAGCCTCAGATGGAGAAAGTTGTCTAGATGGCACATGAAGATGCTCACACATTCCAGGGGGATTCAAACAAAGGAGGTGACTCAATGAATACTGCAATGACTTATGAGCTCTTTGAGGAGGAACCTTTATTCCCAAGGGAGGAGGAAAATGAACCAGAGGAAGATTCATATGATGCTCAGGCTTTTCAAAGAAAGGGAGGGCATTTCCTGAGGAATCAGGGTAAGGGTCCATTCACTATATTAGCACCTCCTAGTCACATGGTGTAAAGTGCTGATAATAATCCTCCTCCACCAAAAGGCCCCCCTAACCTCCATAACAAGGGTAATTCCTCTACTATTTTCAAAAGTAATTCTAGTTATAATACATAATTTGACATTGTTTCTGAGATGCAGAAACAAAAAACTTCTTTGTCATACTTTGACATTTTAAAGTGGTTCCCTACTCAAAGGGAGATAGTGATGAAAGCTTTGGAACAAGCAGATAAGGCAAAAGGGAGAAGCAAGGTTACACCCCCTGTAGACATGAATGCAACTTTGTACAAAAGAAAAGTAGGTACTCCACCTTTTCTTTTAAGTTTAAGAATTTTTGGAAAGAATCTACATAATTGTTTGCTAGACTCAGGAGCTTCAGGCAATGTCATGCCATTTTCTGTATGTAAGAAGTTGGGATTAAACCCCATTCAGACAAATAAGAAGGTCATTCAGCTTGACAAGACAAAGGTTAATGTGGTAGGAGAATTAAAAAACATACATGTCCAAGTTGGATATGATCCTAGGATCATGATGAACATTGACATTCAAGTAGCAGATATCCCTGAGACCTATGGTATGCTACTAAGCTGAGATCTGATGAAAAGTATAGGGGGATACCTCTCCTTGGACTTTTCACACATGTGGCTACCATGGAAGTGAATGCCTACTCAGATTAGAATCGAAAGTGATCCACGCCTCAAACATATCATCACAGAGTATGATTGTCCCAATGAGGTAGCTTACTTTGAAACTGAAATAGGGGTTTATAAACAAGAATAAATTCTAACCTTCTTGGTTCTCAAGGCCAAGGACATGGTAGAAAAGAAGGGCCCTGATCCCTTGATTAATGAAAATCAATGTGCCTTAGTCAGGAAGCTGCAACAAGACCAACTGATCCTAGGGGAAGATAGCGATTTGTTAAGTCTTTTACTCCCTAATTGGTGTAGGGTACACTATCAAAACCATTCGAAATTAACCTATCAACTCTGTATTGACACCTTAAATTTTGTTCCTCAAGCTGAAAAAAATAGCCTAAAGCATTTTGAGGGAGCTGTGGACCCCTTTCCATTCAAAGCCCAAGAAGCAACCATGCTAACCAGGGATAGGATCCCCTCAAAGGGGGTTCTTTCTCAAATAAATCCCACCCCAGATATACCCTTCAATCAACATATTAATAAAGATCAACCCCAAGGTTTGTTAGGCACCCTTGCCCTCACAAATGAAATGAAACCCAAGGAATCAAATAGAGGGACAAGTGATTGCCATGAAGATAACCATCGGTCATATGATACAACTGATTTAGAATTGCAAAGTATACCTAAAGAACATGTAGGAAATCTTTTCCCTACGTCTGATGCAAAAGATCAAGAAGTTCCACTTGTGGGTAATCCTATCCAAGTATCTACAAAAACTTCAAAAGGATTAACCCTTGCTTGTGATCAATTGTGGACCTTTACCTTTGATGGATCCAAGTCCAAAACTGGTTGTGGTGTTGGGATTGAATTATCCATCCCCAAAGGCAAAACTTTCTTTACTTCTTATAGACTGCAGTTTGGGTACACTAACAATGTAGCTGAATACGAAGCTCTGGCATGGGGGTTGATGTTTTCCCATAAAAAGAAAGTCACTACCCTCATGGTCAAGGGAGATTTAGAAATTGTCATCAAACATGTACGCAACCAGTACACCTACCACAATAGAAGACTGGAAACCTATAGAAATCGGGTATGGAACCTGATCGAAGACTTTGATGCCTTTGGGATTAGCTTAATCCCTAGAGAAGAAAATCAGGTAGTTGATTCATTAGCTATTGCTGCAAGCACTTTGGAACCTATGCAAGGCTCCAAGCTCAAGAAATTCTCAGTGGAATTGATATCCACTCTTGCTGTTCTTGATAATGTTAAGAACTTTCAAGTCTTTGATGATGATAGGAATATTCTTTCCTTTTTAGCAAGTTTAGATGTTTTTGAGGGGCAGATTATTGATGAGTCCAACCGGGATCAAGGGGATTGGAGCCCTGAAGAACCTGATACAAAGGAAGTCCTCAATCTAAAAGGAAATATCATTCCCAAGGGAATGGTGGCCTTGAAAAGAATTTTTGATTCAAACCCAGGGCTCGAGAGAAGACATCAGCTGAAGATAAAGGAGGTGAATATGAAACGGTTAACCTAGCTGATTCGGGCTCGGAAAGAAGTGTTTATATAGGGAAAGCTTGCCCTGAAGCAATTAGAAAAGACATATAATCACACTTAAGAGGGACATTACTACAATTGCTTGGGGATATGAAGATTTAAAGACATTTGATGCTTCTGTTATGACCCACACTATCCCTTTGAAGCCTGAGGCTACACCCTTCCGACAGAAGCAGCGCCCTGTCAATGCCCTAATTGAACCATTGATCCTTAAAGAAGTCCGGAAATTTCTTTCTGCAAGGATAATATTCCCTGTATGCCATTCAACATGGGTAGCCAGCTTAGTTCTAGTCTAAAAAAAGAATGGGGATATTAGACTATGTGTTGACTTCAAGAATCTGAACAGAGCCTCAAGGAAAGATAACTACCCACTGCCTTCCCTAGAGGAAGTGTTGCAGACCATCAACGGATCTCAGATGATATCATTTTTGGATGGTTACTCTAGATACAATCAGGTAATGGTCAATAGTGAAGACAGAATGAAGACAACCTTCACCACAAAGTGGGGAATGTTTGCATATAGAAGGATTCCATTCGGTCTGATAAATGCAGGGGAAACTTTTTAATGAGCAATGGACATAGCTTTTAAGGTTCTAATTGGTAAATGTACCATAGTCTATATGGATGACCTCATGGTGTTCTCCAAAGATCGACTGAATCATGCTGTAGATTTAGCCAAAGTTCTTCAAAGATGCATCCAGTATGGTATTTCCCTGAATCCCAAAAAGTGTGTGTTTAGAGTTTCTAAGGGGAAGCTTTTGGGACACATTATCTCAGAAAGGGGAATTTCAATTGACCCAGATCGAGTTGAGTCCATCCTCAAGATAGCCATGCCAGGAAGTAAGAAAGAAATGAGGTCTTTCTTTAGGAAAATTATCTTTGTGAGAAGGTTTATCACAGGCTTTGTAGAGATTGTGAAGCCGTCGAATCAAATGATGAAAAAAGATGCCAAAATAGAGTGGACTGAGGAGACAAAGGCTGCTTTTTCTCAAGTCAAGAAATCTATTTCAGAAGCACCAGTCCTTACTAGCCCTAACTATTTGAGGCCATTCTATATTTATTCTTTTGCCTCTGAACATTCTTGTGTAGTTGTACTAACTCAAGGAAGAAAAGAATGGGAAGAGAGGCCTATCGCTTTCATGAGTTCCCCATTCAAGAATACTGAAGTGAAGTATCCACCTCTTGAAAAACAAGCTTTTGCGCTTGTTAGGGCTGTTAAGAAGTTCAGGCATTACATTCTTCGAAGCCAAATCATCGATGTAGTTCCTGACACTGCTATGAAGTCTTTACTAATGCATAACGAGCTAGGAGAAAGAAGAGGGAAATGGATGGCCATCTTGCAAGAGTTTGATCTAGAGATACATCCTATGAAACTTGTCAGGGGCACAATCTTGTCTCAGTCCATGGAAAATGCTGGTGACAACATCATCTGTCAGTAATATACAACCCAGTCCTTCTCCAACAACCCTTTGTATACTGATATCATTCACTATATGCTCAACAATCGATGTCCAGAAGGAATGAATGCCACTCAGAGGAGAGCCCTAAGACTGAAGAGTTCTCATTATATGTTCAAAGGAGGGTTGCTGTATAGAAGGAATTTTTAAGGAATATATTTGAGATGCCTTGTTTATCAAGAGGCCAAGCAGGTGATTTCTGAGTTTCATGGGAAGCATGGCACTGGCCATGGGTCTGTAGATGCTCTGGCACACCAGATCCTCAGATATGGTTATTACTGGCCTTGTGTGTTCAAGGATGCCTATCAACATGCGAGGACATGTCACACATGTCAGGTTTCTACACCAAGGGAGTGTCACTCAGCTATGCCCTTGCAACCGGTCTATGAGGTAAGGCCCTTTTCCCAATGGGCATTGGATTTTATTGGGGTGATTAACCTAAACTCTTCTACAGGAAACAAGTTCATCCTGACTGCCACTGACTACTGCATGAGATGGACAGAGGCTATACCCTATAAGAACTGCACCACAGAGGTAGTGATCAAGTTCCTCACCAAGTGCATCACTACAAAGTTTGGGGTACCCTTCGCATTGGTATGTGATAATGGCTCTACTTTTTCTTCTACTGAATTTATTTCATGGGCATATGACCACAAGATAGTATTAAAATATTCTTCAAACTATTACCCACAAGGCAATGGAGTTGCTGAATCAACCAATAAGAATCTTTTAGGGGTAATTAAAAGGTTGCTAGAGAACAATTCTAGAGACTGGCATACCCAGCTGATATTCGCATTATGGGATGATAGGACTAGGATCAAGGCCGCTTTAAATACCTCCCCATTCAAGCTGGTATATGGCCAAGATCCAGTCTTTCCTATCCATCTGCAGATACCTATTCTTGAATTCATGTAAAAATTCTACTCTAGTGATAATAGGATAGAGATAAGATTAGTTGCTTTGATAAAATTAGAGGAAGATAGAGATGCCACCTTGCAACAGTTCTTTAGGCATCAGGTTGTCATCAAACGTTGGTTTGACAAAAGAGCCAAAATCAAAGCTTTTAGGGTATCTGACCTTGTATTGTTATGGGATAAAGCCCATGAAAAGAAGGGCAGTCACCAGAAATTTGACAAACTTTGGTTAGGTCCCTATCAAATTGTTGAGATCCTAGGAGAGAATGCTTTTAGATTAAGTAGCTTGACTGGAGAATTTGTTACATTGCTTGTCAATGGGCAGTTCCTTAAGCATTATTTTGACTCCTAAAGCATGCTAATTCTCTATTTTGAATGTAAATATTTCTCCGCCCTTCATGTAAATAATTTGTTTGTTTCCTGCTTGTAAGTAATTTGCTATTTCTTTGTAAATATGTTCGTTGTTTTGGTTTCTATTTCATTTTTGTTCGTTGGGGGTTTACTTCTTTCTTTCCATCTTGAAATGGTGGGTGGTTGTCTAAAGCATACTTTGGTTATTAGGAGAGAAGTGTTTTAGATATTTCCAAGTTTGCTGATTGGGTGAATTTGTCCTAAAATTTTGTTTTATGCCCATTACCAATAAGAGTTGTGGAAGGTCTTGAAAACAAGGTTCAAAGTAAATGATCTTTATTAGCCCCCTCTGAATCTATCACGAATCGCCAAGATCATCTCCTTTTGTAATGACATATTTTTCCTAGGGTGATAATGTGTAAGACTTGAGTGAAAAATCTGGTTCCCAAAATGCTGTCATGAGTTCCATGGTAGTTTCTAACCCAGATCAGATATTAAACATCTGACACATTAAGAAAAGATTGAATGAAATATCTAAAATTCCCAGAGAAAAGAGAAAAAGAAAAGAATTATCTAAAGGGAAAATAAGACTCAATGTGAATGGGTGGTTCTAGTATCTCTACCGGGGCTATGGACACCTGACTAGCAGTAGAGCAATGCTATGAGGAAACTAGAGGTATCTCCGTCAGGGCTATGAGCGCCTGACTAGCAGTGGAGCAATGCCCAGGATATCATTACACGACAACTAAACAAAATCAACTCATGTAGCTCAAATCTTGCACATTGTTGTCTAAAAGATGAAGAAACTTTATAAAAGAGTGATGCACAATCAAGCACACATATAAATTCAGGGTAGCTATTGTTGACTTACATTATGAAATTCTAGCTCAACCTTGCTTGTTGAAACTGACCCAGCTAGAGTTGTGATGTTCATAAACCAGGAGTTCTGGGTAACTGAATTCTTCAGTTTCTTGAAAATGGTTAAACCATTTCCCTAGTCGAGTCGCCATTTTTTATGCCTTGCATAACCACCCCTTTTTATTCTGCAATAAAACGGGTCCCCCTTTGTGTTTTTTTTCTTTTGACCTTTGGTTTTCTGCCTTAGGCATTTTTTCTTTCAAGGTTCTATCGGGAGTGGAACCGGGACCAATACCAAACTTATTCCTTCTAAGTCTTGGTCTTGTTCCTTTCCTAGTTCTGATCTCGACAATCCCTTCTTTTTTTTGTTCTCTGTCAAAATTGGATCCGGGTCCGAATCCAAATGTTTAACTTTTTCTAGGTTTCTCATTCCGGATCCCATTTCGGCCCCGACACCATTTTTCTTCTATCCTTCGCATTTCAATTTTGTACTGGCGAACTCGGAATTGGATCCAGTACCGAACACATAAACTTTTTTAAGTTTCATTTTCTTGTTCCATCTTGGACCCGACTTCGCCTTTCCCCTTTGTTCCTTTTTTGGTCGGTCATTTTTTTCTCTTTTAACCTTTGCCTTAGGTGTTTTCTTTTTTGGCCTTGGGCAGTTTCTTTTGTTATGGCGGGATCGGGACCGGGACCGGAATGGAAACCTAACTTGGAATTTCTTCCAAGTTTTGTTTTCTTTTCCTTCCCCGGTCTCAGCTTCACATTTTCCTATTCTTTTATCTTTTGTTTCTTTTGTTGACAGGGATGTTTTCCCCCTTCCCTTTTTGTTGCCCCTTTTGTCTCTTTGTGTGTCGTCGGAAGCGAATTCAGATTGAAATCTCAACCTGAAACTTGAAAAAGTTTCTGGCTCGTGTTTTGCTCCAATCTCGGTTCCACCAGGTTCGTTTTTAACCTTTGGTCTGACCATTTGGTTGCGGTGTTCTTCTTCCCCTTCTGCTTTCTTTTTCTTGTTCTTCCTTCATTTTTTTGGGTCGCGTCGGAGGCGGGTTCGGAATAGAATTTGAACCAGAAACTTGGTAAAGTTTCTAGTTTAGATTTTGGTTCCAACCCCAGTTCTACCTAGTTTGTCACACTGCCAGTTTTGAAAGTAGGAGTGGTCTCGGTCCTGATCTGGTTCTACCTCCACTGGAGCTAGGTTTCTTTTGTTAAGGGCGTGATTATTTTGGAACTAATGGAGACCTTGTTTTGTAGGATCAGGTAGTGTACATGCAAATGTTCCTCCAAGAAATTTTCCTCAGGGGTGAAACCATATTGGTGTAACAACTTGGAGTTCAGGAGGAAGTCTTGGCAAATGGGTGCAGTCTCACCGACAGGGATGTCTTCAGAGAGAGAGAGAGTGGGTTTGGCATAATGTCTCACTGATGAAATATAGTCATAGTGACTAAGAGCTACACTTCGATAAGAGGCTTGTCTTCGACATAAGGTCTTGGAAAAATCTCAGATTCTTGCCGACCATTGTTAAGGGATTCACATGTCGCCATAAGGTCATCTCCCCTCTAAAAGGTCTAGGTGACTCCAACGAGTCTCACCGAAAGGAAATGAAATCAGGGAGATAGGTGGCTTCACCATAGGGTCTCCCCGACTACGAAGAGCTTCATCGAAATAGGGCAAACTCAGAGAGAAACAAAGGGGTCACTATAATCTCTCCTTGAGCTCAGAATGTCTCGCTGACTAAGAGCTACACCTCAGGCGACGAGAGAGGAAGACCTTGACATAAGGTCTCGGCAAGGAGGGTAGGTCTTGCCGATGTGAAGTAATATCGGCATAAACTCTTGCCAAATCAATAGGGTCTGGCCGAAATAAAAAAAAGTCACCAAAGGATAGATAGTCGGTGTAATGACTCACCAACTCATGAGAGTCACACCGAAAGGAAATTTGCTCGGTAAGAGAAGGGAAATTTGGGGTAACATCTCCCCGAATTTGATAAGTCTCAGTGACACAAAGTAAGCTCATGGAGAGGAAAGACATGTGCCAAGAGGTCTCAGCGAAATGAAGGAGTCTTGCCGATGGGTTTTGCAGACTTGATGTGACTTCTCTTGTTCGCCAATACATTTTTTCGACTATCTTGTGTCATACTGATAGCTGCTAGGGAGATGAAATCACATTGGGGAGACATGAGGGGTGTCTCACCAACATGCGATGCTAAGCAAACCACTTTTGACTATCGAAGAATCTTATGTGGCTTATGATTGTCCAATCAGAAGAAGCATGATGGGCCATTGACTGATTGGCTACCCTTGTGTAGGAAGATCAAAAAAATACAAACTAGATGGACTCTTTCTGAGAATATTTGAAGACCAATCCACTAGGGCAATGGTGTTCGGATCTGAGAGAAGGCCCGATGGTGCTTCCCGAGGGTGGTCAACAAGCAGAGGAGTCCTAGAATGAAAAGGAAGCCAAGTGATGGAAGAAACCATGACTCAGAGGGACAACTGTGGTGATCACTGCTGGCAGAGGCAGATTAGTATTAATGAGGGTATCCTGAGCATTAAAGGGGGACTGCAAGAGAGTTCAAAGGTGGACATGTAGATGCTAGAGTTAATGCTGTAGTTGTCAAAAGATCTAGAAGGGCTTACCTTGTCGGTAGAAATCCTTCATCAGCATGGACAACAAGGATGGAAATTGAATGCACAACTAATTTGCTTCAAAAGATCTGAGAGCTGACTCTTCTACTAGATGCTGATATTTTTGTAAACCCTAGTGTAGGGGACATCGCATCCTTTCTTGTATGTTCTGTATATAAGGAATTCTTGCCTCTTTAAAAAAGAAACTTCTAGGGTTAAACATTTTTTATTTTTTTTAGAGTTAGAACTATTGGGAGTTAGTAAGTTAACAGAAGAAGATAGAGCTGCATCTTGATTCTGATTAATGAGAGCTTATTTTATCTTCTCGGTTAGTAGTAAGATTTTAGTACAGACTATAATGTATTTTCTAAATTGTCTTAGTGTAGTCGGAAACAATCTGAAGAATCAGATTCTTTGTACACTAGTGACTGTGCCAGTTTTGTAAATATTGCTTATCTGTTTTAATAATAGTAGATGCAATCAGAGTTTAATCTACTTCGTGTTGTGTTCTTGAATGATATTTGTCTTAATTGATCATTGATTTGTGAAACCTCCAAGGAATGAAAGGTTATTTGTGTTTTGTTTAATGGTAGTTAAAAGGTCTTTTATTCGAATTAGCACTGTGAATGAAAGAGGTTGTGTGTCAATCACAAGTTTACTTTGTTCTGCAGTTTCGGTTTATGAATTCCTTGTGAAGACATCCAAATTTGGACACTTAATTTATCAAAATTTATCACTTTTCATCTAAACACCCTCTTATCCGAGTTAATTAAGTAATATTACTATTATTTAATTAATATCCTTAATTCTGCCAAATCCCTAAGGTATTTAATTAATAATTAAATACCTTACCCTCTTTAATCCTCTTTTCATCAAATAAATTAAATAAATATTAAATTTATTTAATTCTCACATGTCATTTTCATCTAATCCTAATCCATCTCCTAATCTCTTCATTAAGGATGTGCACATGCCTAATCCTTGATTAGGATGTGTCACATCCTCCAACTTTTGCAAGTTGGCTTTTAATCCTAATTAGCCCCTAATTATCCTCTAATTATAAATTAATTAAGCCTAATCATTCTCCAAGGAATTTTTAATTCCTTTTTATTTGTCCTAGATTCCCCTCCTTTAATTCACATTCCATCCTTCCAAGGCTTCTAGAACCTTGGACTTGTCACAATCACCACATGTGACCAACCTTGGACTTGTCACAATCTTCACATGTGACCAAGTCCCACCTTTTTGGAGCCCACCTTTTACCCTCTAGATTCTTCCAATCATTGTGAATTTAAAATTCACTTTTATTCACCCAAGATTCTTCCCATCTCCCAATGTACTTGCAAGGTGCATGTCCTTTTCCACCTCATGTACCTTTTTGACAACTCATCTCCACCTCATATCCTCTTGTCCATTTCACCCTCCACATGTCAAGATGTGAGGACTTGTGGGTTCTCAACCCACCATAGCCCTTCATCTTGGCCTTGTTGGAGCAATCTTGACCTTTGAATTCTCTAGAGAATTCAAAATCTCCTATAAATACCCCCTCCTCAAGGGCATTTACACAACACTTCATTTTTGAGCACCCACATGCTGCCCATTTTCCTTCTCAAACACTTTTGATTTTCATAACCTTATGCTGCCATTTTTCCTTCACAACACTTTGCACTCTCACAACTACATGCTGTCCAAGTCATTTTAGATCATTCAACCATCTTTTGTCCATCATTTTGCATATTGAAGCTTGCATTTTAATCACTCAATCAATCATCTAAGGAGCACACAACCAATCCAAGCAAGGGCCAATCAAAGAAGTTTCAACAACAAAGGAGGTAAAAGTGTTTGTGTTTTATTTTATTTGCATTCCTTTTCGTTGTAACTCTCTTTTGGCTAATCTTGAGGTGTCCTTGGTGTTTTGTCTTTCATGTTTCTTAGTTAGATTCACACATTTAGAGTAGCATAAAATATCAAGGTATCACACCTTGAATTCAACAAGTTTGGTTAACGTTGGATGAACTATTGTTCTTTTCTGTTTCAAAATCCTGATCCATCTTTCTATATTTCTTTAAAACCCCTGGTTAGTATTGGATTTATTTCATGTATGATCTTGGAGCAATCCAGAAGCCCAACACTAGTAGGCCCCTTGAATATTACTGTTGAATTGGCCACTGAGCAACATCAACACAGTTGAGACCCAACTACGAAGACCTTGGGAGCTAAGGCATCCATGTGTTTCCTTTCTCTTTCAGGAGAAGTAGAGTAGCAATACTCTGTTTGCATTGTTGTGGTGCCAAAATCGCCATCAACAAGTTCAAAGATTACCCTAGGTGACCTGGGATATTGAATGATCGAATTAAAGGATGAATGGATGATTACGACACTAAATCCACCTTGAGATTGAAAGAAGATTGATTGGGTTGAGATGATTGACTTAGGATGGATGAAAATCCTAAGAAAATGTTGATGATCACAATCAGATTTAGACACCTAGGTCAATTTGGATAATAAATTCAAATGAATTTTAGAATATTTGGATTGAGAAAAGTATAAGGGATGTGTAGCCTAGAGATGCTTGAGGATGATGTATCGATACGATTTGAATGATGAACGAATGAGCTCGATAGAATGCAAATAGACCAAAGCTCAGATTCAGATTATATTAAAGCTTAAAGATTAGGATTGGATTGAAAGATATGGTGGGATTAGTTCCATCAGTTAGATCTGGAAGCTGCAGAGGGGTGAATTTTCCCTTCTGGTGTGGATCTATGAATTTTCCCTTCTGTAGGGAAAATTTTCCCCACTATAGGGAAAGTCTGCCCCACTACTTTTAGACTCTCTAAGTGGGTAAATAGGCTATTAGAACAAAGGGATGAGTGATTGGAACACGGTGTTAGATAATCAAATTAAGGAAATAAATGATTGGATTAGGAAAAAAAATGATAGAGGTGGATGAACAAGCACTCAGAACTGGTAAATGATTGCTTAGAATGGATGAACAAATATGTGGAACTATTAAAAAAAGGTTTAGAATGACCAAATAAAGTTTTGGAATGGATAAACAAAGGTTTGGAATGGCTAAATGAAGGTTTAGAATGATTAAACAGAGATTTGGAATGACAAAATAGAGGTTTAGAATGATTAAACGGAGGTTTGGAATGATTAAATAGAAGTTTAGAGGCTAAATATAGCTAAATGGGGCAAATTTGACTGTTCAAGAGGGAAAATTTTCTGCACTGCAATAAATAGGAGGGAAAATTCACCCCACTACAGCAAACAGGAGGGAAAATTCACCCCACTACAGTAAACAGAAGGGAAAATTCACCCCACTACAATAAACAAAAGGGAAATTCACCCCACTGCAGTGAACAAGGACTTGTTTTTAGATGGAAATGACTATGTAAAGGACTTAAAATGACAACAATAAGGCCAATTTGTCAAAAAATTTATTGGTTTCTCACAAGAAAGCACTTTCAAACAAGCGCAATCCTATGATTAGTGTTAAGGGTATATTAATAAAGGTCTTAATCTAGGATGCAAAAGGTGTCTAGGGAGTCCTTGATATACTCTCGATACGTTAGGCACAACCATGAACACTAACTCATCACAAATGTGAGTCAGGAACCCCAACAAGATACTAAAGGGCTCAAACCAACTCTTCATTTCTATCTACGTATCACCCTAGCTTCGACGCTTTGCTAATTACAATGCGATTGGATTGAGGTACAACTTTCACTCTCCCCCTTTATATATCCTACCAGTACATGTGGCTCAAATCATCCCTTGGGTTGATGAAATCCCCAAGCAAGTCCCACTAGAAAGAAGACACTAATTGTTTCCAAATATGTCCCAGGCTCACATGAAGTGCAAGGGGAAAGTGAAAAAAAACTAATGCCCCCTTTGGGTAATACAAAAATATATACACAACAAACAATGGATATTACCTCCCCTAATTAAACTATATTCCTAGATTAACGAAAAACAACAACGATAGCTTTGGAAATCTATGCAAACAGAAGGCCCTGGAAGTAAACGTTAGTTGTTTTATCTTTCTTTCTTTTCCAATTACACAAGAATATGCTGAAAAATGTTAGAAAAAACACCAATATCCTTGCAACAAACAATGTTAGGGGGCTAGAATCTGAAAAGGGAAAAAAACTACAGCAAAAAAAAAGCAAAAATGGTCGTTTTACCTCTCAAAATGTGTTGTTTTGGGGCATATCTGCCCCACTATAGTAAATAGGGGGAAAATTCACCCCACTGCAGTAAATAGGAGGGAAAATCTACCCCTCTATGACAATCTATGAGAGAACAAAGTTAGGATAAGGGTGTGTCTGCCCCTTTGTAGTCAAATGTTAGAAACATTATTCAAATTAGGGCATAGTCACTCTTATGCAGTAAAATGTTAGAAACAATATTCAATCTAGGGTGTAATCACCCTTCTGTAGTAAAATGTCAAAAACAAAGTTCAATACAGGGCATAGTTTCACTTCTGCAGTGAATAGGAGGGCATAATTGCACTTCTGTAGTGAACAAGAGAATGTAATTGCATTTATGTAGTAACCAAGAGGGCATATTCATCCCTTTGCAGTAATCAGGAGGGCGTATTTGCCCCTCTGCAGTAAGATGTCAAAAGCTATGTTCAGATTAGGGAAAATCTACCCCGCGGCAATCAAATGTCAAAAATAATTCTCAGATTAGGATAAATCTTCCCCGCTATAGTAAAATGTTAGAAACAGTTTCTCAGATTAGGGTGTATTCACCCCACTACAGTAAATGTCAAAAACAATTCTCAAGTTAAGGCGTATCTGCCCCTTTTTCGCAAACTAGTTAGAAATAGAATATAAGTTAGGCGTATCTACCCCGTTGCAACAAACTTGTTAGAAATATAATATTGGTTAGGGAGTATCCACCCCTCTACAACAAACTTGTTAGAAATAGAAAATGGGTTAGGGCGTATCTACCCCTTTGTAGCAAACTTGTTAGAAAAAAAATATGGGTTAGGGCATATCTGCCCCTTTACAACAAACTAGATAGAAAAAAATATAGATTAGGGCGTATCTGCCCCTCTACAACAATTAGGAGGGCATATTTTCACTTCTACAGTAACTAAGAGAGGTTATTCAAACTTCTATAGTGAACAAGAGGGTGTATTCGCCCCTCTATAGTGAATAGGAGGGTGTAGTCACCCCTCTGTAGTGAACAGGAAGGCGTAATCACACTTTTTTAGTGAATAGGAGGGAATAATCACACTTCTATAGTGAACAGGAGGGCGTAACTGCACTTTTTTAGTGAACAAGAGGGCATAATTTCACTTATACAATGAACAAGAGGGCGTAATTGCACTTCTGCAGTAACTAGGAGGGCATATTCACCCCTTTGCAGTGAACAGGGAGCGTATTCACCCCTCTGCAGTGAAAAAGAGGGCGTAGTCACCCCTTTGCAGTGAACAAGAGGGTGTAGTTACCCCTTTGTAGTGAAAAAGGCGGCGTAGTCATCCCTTTGCAGTGAACAAGAGGGTGTAGTTACCCCTCTGTAGTGAACAAGAAAGCGTAGTCACCCCTCTGCAGTGAATAGGAGGGCATAGCCGCCCCTCTATAGTGAACAGGAAGGCGTAGTCGCCCCTCTGCGACCTATACCTACAAAAAATCTCAACAACAACAAATGTGAAGTAAAGGAACCCATTTGTGGGTCCCACCAAATGTGCCAGAAATGTGTAGCATTGGGTTTTAACTATTTTAATGATGCATAATAATAAAAATGCAAATTTAAAAACACAAGAAACACCTCAAAAGATTAGCCTAAGGAATTGATGACACAAATAAAATAGATGAAATGAAGAGCATAAGTAGATATACCTTTCTTTGCTGCTAAAATTCCTTGCTTCGCCCTTATGAATCTAAGCTTGTATGATCCTTGGATGGCTATAGATATGACTAAATGCAAGATTGACAATGTGATGGGATGCAAATGCAAATGACTAAAATGGCTTGGTTAAATAAGTGAAAATACTTGTGAATTAAGTGCTCAAAATGATAGCATGTGGGTGTAAAAAATACTAAGTGTTGTAAAATGTAGTAGAAGAGGGGGTATTTATAGAGAAATTTGATTTCTTTATAGAATTCAATGGTTGAGATTGAACCACCAAGATCAAGATGTAGGGCTATGGTGAGTTGAGGACTCACAAGCCCTCACATCTTGACATGTGGAATATGAGATGGCCAAGGATAAGATGATGGGGAAGTGAGATGGAAGGGAGGTACATGATGTGTAAGAAGGACATGTACTTTGGAAGTACATTGGGGGATGAGAAGAATCTTGGGTGAATAAATGTGAATTAAAAATTTACATGCTTGGAAGAATCCCATGGATAAGACAAGGTTCTAAAAAGGGAAGCACTTGTCCACATGTGACTTGATGTGACAAGTCAAATATTCTAGAAGATGCATGGGAAAAGGGGATTCTAGGAGGAATACACGTGAATTAAAAATTCACATAGGGAAGAGAGGAGTCTTAGATGAATAAAATAGAATTAAAAATTCCTTGGGGGATGGGTAGATTTGAGCAAGGTACTAACTAGGCTTAACTAATTAGTAATTAGAAGATAATTAGAGGATAATGAGGATTAGAAGCCAACTTGTAAAATTTGGAGGATGTGACACATCTTAATCAAGGATTAGGCATGTGCACATCCCTAATGAAGAGATTAAGAGGTTGATTAAGATTAAGGAAAAATGATGTGACATGTGAGGAATTAAATAAATGTCATATTTATTTAATTCATTTGATGAAAGGGGGATTGAAGAGATAAGGTATTTGGTAGAATTAAGGGTATTAATTAAATAATAGTAATATTACAAGTAATTAATACAAATAAAAGGATCTTTAGACAAAAGGGGATAAGTTTGGATAAATTAATTGTCCAAATTTAGGTGTCTAGAATCCTGAAGTGGCTAACATCTGGCTTCTTCCCTAAGAATGCCTCCTCTGGTGACATCTTTCCCAATACCTTATGTGGAACCTTGTTTTGTATGTAAACTATCGTACTGCATGCCTCTTCCCATAAGTAACGTGGCATATCCTAGTCATACAACATAGCCCTTACCACCTCTAATATAGAATAATTCTTCCTCTTAGCAACCCCATTCTGCTATCGATTGTAAGGAACAGTCCAATCTGTCTTGATTCCTTCCCTGGTAGAAAACTCCTAGAAATATTTCCCTTTGTACTCACCTCCATTGTCTGACCAAAGTACCTTTACCTTCCTGTCTATCAAATTATCCACAAGAGCTTTGAACTCTTGGAAGCAACTGAAAACCTCATCCTTGGTCTTCAAGAAGTATATCTAGTTTTTCTTAGAGAAATAATCAATAAAAGTAACAGATTACTCGTATCCTTTGAGATACTTCATTGAAATTGGTCCACATATATCTAAATTTACTAGATCAAGAACACCCTTTGATCTGATGTCACTCCTTGAAAAATATGTTTTCGTAAACTTCCCCAACACACATCCCTTACATGCACATCATGTGCTTGTGCTCACCTTTGGAACACCTATCATTATCTCACGAAGCAATTTAAGTGCTCCATGATGTATATGGCCCATCCCCCTGTGCCATAGATCTCCTTGATCTCTAAAATTACTACTACGTATTAGTGTCCTATGAGTATCAAACTGCAACCTATAAAGCCAACTACTCCTAACTCCAATAGTTGTGGGTGATTACTAATCCTTATGCTTGATTAACACATTTTCCCCTCTAAAGAGTACATTGTAACCTTTATCCTGAAGGATAGATATAGAAATCAAATTCATACCCAAGCCTAGCACATGCACCACATCATGAATGGGAATCCACTTTCCATTCTCCCTCTGAAATAAAATAGTCCCTTTCCCAAATAGATTGAGTTTGGACATGTTCCCCATAGAAATTTGTATTTTGATGTCCTCCTCCTTATAACTAGAGAAGTACTCTCTAACTCCTATCATATGAAATGACGCCCCACTATCTATATACCAAACACCTTGTGAGGTTGAGCTAACCATACAAGCTATGAGAGTGAATTTATCCTCCATTCTACTAGAGAGCTCATTTGGACTTGTTGAAGTTGTCGTCTGCTTGTCTTTCTTTTCATTCTTCTTTCCTTTGTATGCAATCACTGACATAGTGGCCAAACTCATGACAACCATAACACTTAATCTTAGAAAATTATTTCTTTTCACCTTGTGAATTTGATCCTTTGCTAGACCCCTTATTTGCTTTCCCTTTCCTTCTAGGGAAACGTTTTCTTTTTTTTCCTCACTTTTCTAACTCTTACTACCAGTTCCACTAAAAATACTAAGTCTAAGCTCCTCCTGAGTGAACTCACTCCAAAGTCGATCCCAACTCAGTAAGGTGTCTCATCCATTAATAACTTGAACAAAGACATCCCACTACTTAGTAAACCCATTTAGGGTTACTCATACTATCTCGTCCTTGTCTAGTTTATCTCCAACAACTGTTAACTCATCCTTGACAAGTTTGAATCTAGTGAGGTAATTTTTCATGTCTTCTCTGTTCATCCAAGTATTCCTCAACTTTTCTCTAAAATCAACTTTCGATTAGTGGTAGTGCCATTCTAGTATAGATTCAAAATGGCGTCCTGCATCTTCTATTTTTTATCTAACTCTATGACATGTGGAATAATATGTTCCTCGATACCATCAAGAAGCATCCTCCTTGCCTTGGCATCTTCCTTCTTATATGCTAAGATTTGTGTTGGATATGTACATATAGGTACAACACTAGTCACATATTCCTTGATCCCATTATCTTCCAATAATAAAGAAATTATAGCTTTCCAAACACCAAAATTTGAGGCTCCATCCAATATTTCTTGATCTCTTAAAACTACTAAGGCCATCTCAAAAGATAAAAGCAATAATAATAAAAATAAATCTGAAGAGATAGAATTAGGTTTTTATAAACCCACAAATTTTCCTTCCTATGCCTACACTAAGCTTTTTCTACCCTCAAATCAACTCTAATACCATGTGAAAATTCTATTGCAATTACTAATTATTAATCTCCTATCTAAATAGATTATTTGACTGTATAAACTTAATTCACAACAAATATTGAAAAATAACACAACTGTAACTTCACAAATAAAACTCACAGGAATAGAGAAGAAAACATACACAATAATGAACACAATATTTTTGGAAAAACTGTCCCTAGAAAAACCCTAAAGGGAAAACTAGTACTGCATATGAGGAATTTTATTGAACTTCAACAAATAAAGAGATACATAAATTTCTTGCTTCTTATTGGCAAAGCTCCGACAATATTCTTCTTAGGAAATTCTTCCCTCAGTTTCTCCTGCTGAAATTCCACAGCTGCTATCCCCAATGCTATCACTACAAAAACTCCTCAAGTGTGTGTTCTCCAAATTCCCATTGATCCTCTTTTATACTATTCTCATTGAAAAATTAATGGCGATGATTTAATCTTAATCAATGGAAAAAATTAATTAGACTCTAACTTCCCTAACTAACTAAATTCTAGAAGTCTCTAGAGGAATCAATTAATTAATTAATTACATAATTATCTAAACAACTAACTCCTTTCTAGAAGTATCCAAAAAAATCAAATAATTAATTAAATATTTCTTGGGAATGGAGACACCTATCCAAGCTACTAAAATTAGCATTAACTCTTTTGCATAATCTAGAATCCTCTAGTAATTCAATAATAGTGTTCAACATTGAAATTTGTCATCTTTGATCAAACGTATTTAGCTATTAAGTATAGAAAGAAAATATTACTGTGAAGCATATATGCTTGTTCCGAGTACAACAATTTCTCAACTATGACTCGTTTGCATTAGTAGAATCTATTGGTTTTGGTTGACTTTTAAGATCACGAGTGTGATTTCTGACAGGAGGGGAAACTATCCATGTGTTCTAAAATGTACCTACATTCAATTGATATGCTCAAGGGTTCCATTTACAGTTTAAAATTATAATTTTATTACAAGAAATAAATATTATTAAAGATATTATACTTCAATAATTCATATTAATAACAATGTATTTTTATATTAAATTGTATATAATTTATTTGCAACAATGTTTTGGACCACACTTCATAATCCATCATCATTTTTTTCTCTTATAGTTCTCTTTCATCTTGATAATGGATCATGGAATGTGATGGAAAACGTTGATGCAAATAAATCATACATAGTTTATTCTAGAAAAAACACACTGTTAATAAATATTATCTTATATTTTTATTATACCTAGTTTGATTCATTTAAATCTTATATTATACCTAGTTTAATTCATTTAAGTATGTTATAGCTGCATTCATTTCCCTAAAGATAGATGGGATATATCCTAATTAGATTTGTATATCTAGTCTTATGGCTCAATCATAGGATTGGGAACATTCTATCCATAATTTATTTCAAATAGATTATATTATATGTAGATGAATAACAATGATGTTATTATATTTTTTGAAATAATATTTGATTAACAAATTTAATATATAAATTTTTGGTTGATTTTTTTTCTCATTCATCAAAACATAAAAGGTAGAGTAAATTCATGAAATATTGTAATTACAACTATCTTGGTAGATACATATGTAAAATGTAGAAGCATAAACAAATCACATGATCTATTTAATAAAATTTCTCAAAGAAATTTTCCTCATGGAATGCCATGACTGCAAGATATACACAAGAAGCTTTTGCTAAAAATGATTTAAAAAAATTCAAGCAAATGCAATTGGCAAGTATAAAGACAAATTTCACAACCTAATCTATATATACCTTTAATTGGAACCTAAAATTAATTAAAATTGTGTCTTATATACTGATTGTGCCTTTCCTTCAAATATTTATGCAATTCACTGTTACATGTTGAGCACAAGGAAATAGGTGTTCCACCTTTTAGGATATGGAACTAGGGTTAGGAACTATTTAACTCTTAGTTCATTAGAAAACCAAGATCCCTCAACCAATTGACTCAATTGAGGGAAGGAGAACTACAAGGGGTTTTCCTTAGGTGTGATTAAAAGGGGAGGTTCACCATTAAAATAAAGCTTCAAAGGAGAAATGCAAACTCTAATGCACTAAACCCTAGAAACTTAAAACACAAAATTAGATTACTAAACAAAGAGAAACATAAAAGTACTTGGAGGATAGGATATGTATAGAAAAGATCTATGAACTCTAAAAAAAAAATTTCTTGAAGTGCACTGGGACTCATAGGCCAGACTAGGTGATTTAGTCCTACTATTGGAATCTGGACAAAATTTGGAATCTTTTATTGACAAATCAGGATCTACAAAAGATTGGTGAAAAGAGGTATACTAGGACTCATATGCCCAAAAGGGTGATTTAGTCCCAATATTATCCTTTGATTAAAAAAATTTTAGCCTCTAGTGATCTTCTGTAGCTTTTGTCTTTTCTGATCTCCAAATCTAAAAGTTTGAATTCTAGCATGTAGGTGAGTTTTCCTGAAGATGACAACTTTGAAAACTTTCTTTAATCTTGCAACTTTTTATTCACAAGATCTCCAAGCTCCAAATCACCTAGATATGCAATCACACATGAAGAGAGAAAAATGGTGTTGTGTTAGGGAATATGGGTTTTCTTTGGTCAAACCCCATTTTATTAATCAAACCTTGAAAAGAAATAGAATAACATTAAGGAATGGTGAATGAACAATATGCAATGTTGCAAATCACCAAACCCTTAAAATAAAGGTTGAAATTTTGTGTGAAATGAATCCAATGGATGTGGATCTTGACTCTTGATCTTGATATGAAATAATGTCTCTGAATGCTTGCTTGAATTGTGAAAACCTACATCACAAATGTTAGCTCAAAAACACACAAGATGCATGAAGAATTTGACATGATGCTTGAATCTTAAATATAGCTCCAAATGTTTGATAATCAGCTCTTGAATGCTCTTGAATACTCTTGATCTTATAAAATTTCCTTAGGAACAATCTCATCAATTTGCTAGGAGAAATTACGTGAAATAACCTTTTATTTATACTTGTTTATGCAAAATTTCCAAAAATTATAGCACTACAAGCCAACATTAGATCTAGGATAATGAAATACCACTAATAATTTGATTTAAAATAGGAATTGGTTAAAATAGGACTTGTTGGGACTATAAAATTTTACAAAATTTTAAGTGCCTATGTTAAAAATTTTCCTTTGACACTCAAAAATACACCTAAAAAATTTTCCCCAGTGACCTACTTTCCAGGGTCATAATTTGGAGCCCATTTTTTTTCATGCCAAATCCCTTGGTGAGTGTATTCATTTGACATATGTGAACATGCATTTATTATTCAAGCCTCTAGTGATGAGTTTTGATAAGGTTTTGAAACACAAATATGGAAGGTTCTGGGACTATTTTGTTATTTGCAAACTCTCAAGCCTATAAAGTGGCCTCTTGTTCAGACTGATATCTAATTGTTGGATGATCATCATGGAAAATGGATTGGTTCTCTGCATTCCCATCACATTCATATTCTCCTTGGTCTGATTTGAGAGCCACAAGATCAAGTGTGATATTTTTTTGAGGTCAAAAGAAAATGTAGTTTGTTCTATTTTTACATCTGCATTTTTAGAATGCTTTGAGGTCAACTTTGACCCCAAATATCTTTCGAAGAATATGGATTGAAAGAAATCCCTCTTGCACACATACTCAATGGAATTAAATGACTTAGTGTTTCCATTGGAAGTTACCTAGGAGAAGATTTGGTATTTTTTCAAGATGGTGACTTGGTGAGCCCTAATTGTTTTTTGTAATTTGTAGTTTTAGAAAAGTCTGAGTTAACCACTTTGGCATTGAATATCTTGCACCTCGGGATGAATTTTTCCAAGTTGTTGCACTAAATTCTTGGGTCAAATTTCTACATTCTTGTTTATTTTCATGGTTCTAGGAGGTTGTTTGACTAGTTTTCCATAGTAATTCCAAAGGCTACTAGGCTAGTTTTGGTCACTATGTAAATATGCTAGAAAGAAAATTTTAATGGAAAATCACTTCAAATTTTCATGTCAAATGCATTTAGAGGCATCCTTAGGTCAATTGAGTTTAAACTTGTTTCAAAATGATTTTTTTTTTTAGTTGGGCCCACATGGGGACCTGGCATGTGTCACACAAGTTGAGGACAACTTACTAGTCAAGAAGTCAGTAGTTCATACATTTTATTTAAGTGCTTACAAGAATATAAATAAGACCAATATAAGGGACACAAAGCTCCTTTCATAGATTTTTTTTATAATCAAAGACAAACTAAGGCAGTGATTTGAGTCACTATTTAATCTTGTTTGGTTGATTGAATGGCTACATGGTACTAAAAAGGAAAATCTCCTATAAAGACTAATATTGTTCAAGCTTCATGATTATGTGGATGCATTTCTGTGTCTTGAAGCCATTAATTAGCCTATTTTGAAATAAATTCTGCTAATGAAAATCCTTTGATAGTAGATCTAATTAAATAGGTTCACACTCTTAGTGTACAGGCTCATAATTCAAGTACACATTTGAAGCTCATACTACTCCTTTTAATAGTTTCCATGCATCTACTATTGTTAATATTGAGAACAACTATTTATTAGTTGCATATTTTGGAGGGATTTAAGAGGGTGCACTTGATGTGAAGAGATGGCTAAAAAGGTACAAGGATGGTATGTGACATGCTCCAAAGGTGGTAGATGAAGAACCTGATGTTCCAATGTGGAATCCAGTTATTTTCAAACTTCCTAGTGGTGAATTTCTTTTATTCTACAAGATTGATCAAGAGGTACAAAAGTAGGGTGGATGTTTTAAAATATTTGTTGACAAGGGTATGTCTTGGTTAGAAAGGAACAACTCCCACCTAGAATTTTAGGTCCTTCTAAGAATAATCCTCTGCTCTTAGATGATGGGAGATTATTACGTGGCTCCTCGGTTGAAAGTTGGAATGCTTGGGGTACATGGGTCGAGATTACACATGATTCAGGTTACTCATAGAGTAAATATGGGCCTATATACATTCCTAGATTTCCAATGAGTGCAATTCAGTGAGTACCCTATTTGAGTACAAAGAAGGCTATATGTATATTGTTGTGTTCACTAGAGTAGATAGGTAGGATTTGCTTGGCAGAACCATCAGATGGGGGTTTCAATGGGAGTAATGCTAAACCAACATTACTAATGAATTTGAATTTTGGTATAGATGGTGTAAAACTGCTTGATGGAAGATTGGTACTTCTCTACAATACAATATCACGAGTAGTACTCTAATTTGTTGTATCAAATGATGATGTAGACTCATGGAAGGATGTTTGTATGCTAGAGGAGACAAAGCCA